>JAAFCE010009109.1:23391733-23458203 GCA_013389805.1 Trigoniulus corallinus
TTTTTTTTTTTGGAATTGTGGGATACTAGTTATGGCCTTCCAAAGACGCTTCGCGAGAGCGTCATTTGGGTATTCTTCAGCTTCCGACATTCCAAATTAGGGAAATGCCTAATTGTCGATATGGAATAAACGACTATTTGATCGTCATTATGAACTCACGTCTAAACGCATCTCACATCAACCGATATTGTATTGTTAATATATTCACAGAAACGCGCAAAAATACTCGTGTATTTTCTTCTGTTATAGTCCATGTTTTCCTGATTTCCAACATTCCTTTTTTGTGTTCCGTGGGTAAGCTTAACTCGATAACATGAAAATAAAAGCGTTGAACATGTACTATACGTCGAACATTGAAAACAAAATTGAATACCATCACATATAAACAGCAACAACAGAGTCTATAGTTGTTTTGATGTGTTTTCTTAAAGCAATAACTGATTCAGGTGACCTTAATCTGACAGACTAGCGAATACTTTATCCCATTTTATTGGGATGTGGTAGGGTGTGTGCTAGTCATGATACTCGCCTTCCCATTTTCGCAGTGTGGAAATGTATGGAAGTGCTATTACCTAATACTGTATACAGTACTTATTGCGTGTGGTAACTATTAAAAAAATTAGTTCATGATATTCTACTTTCTTTCATCACCCTTTAATCATATGCGTAGTAGCTGTAGAAATATAACGTGGTTTGCTCATGGTATAAAGAGAATTGAAGTTCATATCTACTATGTACCAACAGACCCAGCTCGGGAGTTTCCAGTGCCCTAGGCAAGTGGGTCCATCGCCGCCGCCCCCCATTAAGTTTAATACGGTTCTAAATTGTCCAAGCATCCCTCACGCCCTTGGTATTTGTCCCATTGCCAATCCATTCCTTTGACTCTGCAACAAGACTCCTTGAGAAAGCCAACATTTAGAAAAGGCTCCACCAATCTGAGCAGTTTGGGACCCCAAGGGTTATGAACCTTTCAAATGACCAATAGACTGCATGGCAACGAAGTACCTCTGAAATTAGCCGTCCTAGGCAGCCGCCTAGGTTTACTTGCTCCATGACCCGCCTGGTTGTTTGTTGGAGTTTAAGGTCCCGTCAACTACAAGGTCATTAGAGACCCGTCCACTGTATAGTTCTAATGCATATACTGTACAGACACTACACTAATGCGACGATTATTGGGTATTAGCAGTACCCAACTTTCCCGAGCGACCACCCATGTCAGTACTAACTGGGCTTGCGTTGCTTAACTTCAGTGATCAGACATGACCCGCCGGTGTGCACCAACTAATCCCAACCAAACGGAATCAACAGTTTCAAATTCAAGTAATTGCGGTGCGGTGTATTTTGACAGTATGTTGATCACACGCACCTGATGTCAAGGAAAGTTCCCACGGCACAACCTCAAACCAGTTCCGTTTCTGATAGGTGCACAATAGTAATTCGTATATATTTACTCTACTTTTAACTATCAAACCTTCAATATTAACATAAATATCATACAATCAATGATGCAATTATTAATGATGGATTCGGTCTGATTTTTATAAACATCACTCGATAATGACCAAGATAACCTAGGCTAGGTTTTGCTTTCTGAACATGAGGAAAAATTCCCTAAATTATGATTAAAACAATACATAATCCTTTCTTCCGGATGACGTGTTATTACATCTTTAAGTCGCACACTAAATCCTTGGATTTTTGGCCTTCTCATTGGAATATATATTATATCGCAAATGGGCGTTTGGTCAGTAATTTGAAATAAGAATACGCTAGTTTCTTACGCATGTTACGTAAGACTTCGTAATCACGATACATTAATACGTAATCTAGGTGGACCACGAAAGTGAAAAGGGAAAATAAATAACCTTGAATTAACAATAGACTTCATAAGATGTAACGGCCTACAAAAATATTTAGAATGCTAACTAAAAACAATTACATTACAATACTGGGCGAGTTTATAGCGTAAAACCACCATTAGGTTTCAACTATTTGCAGGTGAAGAATAGATTAACAACCACTATTTTACTATTATATCATTAATTCGAAATAAATTAATAATTGTGAATTCAAATTTGTTTTCTTTTGCAGATCAAATTGTTCAAATCATGAATACAAATTATTTGGTAGTGTAAAAGTAAAGTCGCCTTTGTTGGTAAGGAAACTGAATTTTATAGTTATAATCACTCTAACCAAATTGCTTCAGTAGTTGATTAACTGTTTTAGAAAATCTGTTTCTTTTTCTTGCACTAACAAAATTTGAGACACAACCCAAGTTACAAGGACGACACAAATTTTGGGTTCATGATTATTCACGCCTAGCGTAAAACCCCCTTTAAAAAGTGTGTGCTGAAAATCAGATGACGATTTCTTTTTTCTTAGAAAAAAATGCTACTAAATTGATGACGCATTTCAAAAATACATCACAGTTGATTATAATCCATTTCCAAGTTTAGCAAATATCATAACCAAACCAAAAGAGGTAGTATATAATATGAAGCTTAGAAAAACTATGCTTAGAGAAGAAAATTCAGAAACAACTTACTTATTTTATAGCATTAAATAATAATAAAAAAATTGTGTTGTACATCAAAAAAAAGTTTCATTTTCGATACAACTAAGAAAACATACCATAATAATTATTCTTATGGAAAAAGTTAAATAGCATATATAGGTAGTAGTAGTAGTAGTCTTTTTAAAATAAAGACAAGAAAAATTAATCTTGGTAACAAAATACCAGTCGTTAAGACTATAAACTGAGCCTTTTTATTTTATGTTATAACATCCAAGCTAAGTTTAAAGTCTTATGAAAAGTGAATTAATTGCATAAAATTCATTAAAAAAAAAAAAACAAAGCATACCTTTTAAAAATCAATTTCGTGTTAATAAGAAATTGGTAGTTTTCTTCAATCATAAAATATTGATGACAGAAATAATCATAAATTGTACAAAAAAAAACATACTGCTGCAAGGACCATCTTTACACTAATTTTTTCTTTACGATATTTAAACAGATGTGTACAAAAAAAAAACTTACAAAAATTTCACGAAATTGAAAGAAAAAAAAATAACTCTTCATTCAACCATTCCCTGAATCCGTTGTTAGCATATGGCAAAATTCGATCTATCACAAAAAAAAATCATGACTTAACTGCCAGTGATATGAAGTAGTAGTAGTTAAAGCTTACAGAAAATTTATTTTTCAATTCAAAAGAAAAAAAAAATTCAATTTGGTTAACGACAAATTAATACTGTAAAAAAAAGTAGATATTGAACTCAAATGATAAACGCTCGAGACAATTTCTTCAAAAAGAAATAATAATAATAATAAATGAAAAGCCAAGGGGAGTGCGAACCGAGGCAAGTCAAATAACGAAGAATATATTCACTCACAGTATCCATCTAACAAATAGTTAATGGCCATGGTCACACTCCGTGGACACAGTCCAGTTATATTCAGTGTGATGAGCCTTCGTAAAAACGAGAAAGAGAGAGAAAGGAAACAACACACTGACTTGTAAAAACATGAAGACAAATTATATGAGCTTCTCTTCTGATTTTGTGCCGATCAAAGTGACCAGGTGTTTTATTTTTATCTTCTTGTTCCTCCTTCGCCGCCTTCTCCTCCTCCATATTTTGCAGTTTGTCGTTTAAACGAAATACCAAAGTAGAAAAATAGTTGCATCTTGAGTATTTATGGCTTCTGTATGTGTATGAGCTTCTAGCAAAAAACACATACAATCACAAATGCTTCAGTGAAGGGGGATGGGGGAATAGAGGAGCAGTGAAAAACGGGACAGGTGACGATAAACAGGTATCCGATGGGAACTTTTGTATATGTCGTCCAACCTAGTTCAAACTCATATTTGAGAGGTGATGCATTCGGAGATGGCTCCAACAAAAGGAGGGTAGCAGGGTAGAAAGATACAAAAAAAAAGGGGGGGGAGCAGTAAGAGTAGAGGAAAGGGTTGAAGCTGGTAGTTTCATTCACGAATATCAGATTCCAGAGGTTTCATCACCACACATAAGTTATTATATAAATGATATGTGCCGAGTAGCAACAACAACATACGCTGGTGACCTCTTATAAATTTATCACACACACACAAAAATAATGTGGTTCTCTCTTCACTCAAAAGTCATTAAATTTAAAGGTATCTAATAAAAAAAAATATTAAAAAGTGAATTATTTTCAATGGTGATAATTGAGAGGAAAGGCGGGAAAAGGGGTTAGGGTGTAACACTTCTGATTAATACTCTTCTACCTACTTTTTCTTGAGAATATTTACAGGCCTCCTTTAGATGTTTGAACCATTCCATAGCACGGTGTGGAGTTCCTGCTCGAAATTTATATTTGCTGCCTGAAAGTGGAAACAATATATCTGACAACCTGATAATGGACAAGCAAGAGTGAGTAGAAATGTTTTTTTTGTGCCTTTACCTTGTATTGGATCCATCAATAGAAAACTGTCTGGTTGTAGGGGGTTATCACCTGTACTAATTAACCATCCAGAAATTGATGTAATTTTATACGGATGGCGTTTAAACTAGGAATTTAAATTATAATTAAAACTTATAAATTTAAAAATACTTATTTAATTTCTTTCAATTTCCCATCCTCCTCCTCCATCATTATAAAGTATAGTACTAATGCTTACATCTTCTCTCTGCGACCCTCGTAGGCTTTTTGCGGCATAATAAATTAATAGGCAATCATTCACCTGCACCCAATACCGTGTCCAAGAGGACACCTAAAAATATCAAATAATAGCATCACAATATTAATGCATAATCCTGAAATTATTTCACGTACTACACATAATCGATTTGGAAGAAAATTATCCCAAAACTGAAAATAAGTCATGTGTCACCGTTCATTTTTTCAGAGTCGTGTCTACGCATTATTTAGGAGTTCCTTGTTCGTACCCAAAGGCGACCGTTAGGCTCATTCGAAGGGCCCAAAAGTTAGTTCGAGGAGAAAGAGGGGGTCAAGCTCCTACACCTAAGAATTTTGCCGATCTGCACGTTTATTCTTCTATTCCGCTTAAAAAGGGTTCTTTTATGTGCTGATGACATTGAACACACCACAGTGGCCCACCGGTTTACTTCCCATCTGGGACGAAAGTAGAGAAACCAATAAAGATTGTCGTCCAGTAAAGCAACCACACACCTCAGAGACATGATCGAACTTGTAACCACCAGGCTCAAATGTCAAGCACTCTAAAACTGTATTACCAGGGTGGGCTCTAGCACTCTGAGAACTTTACTAATGTATAGTAGTTGGGAGCATCCCTGGCAGGGGCAGACCAAAGCAGACGTGGGAGCGGATTGTCCGTAAGGATATGGTAGTTGTGGGGTGGACGGGGACCTGGTGGGAGATAAGCGGGAGTGAAGGGTTAGAACCCACAGACCCGACCCTGCCACAAGCGGTATAAGGGTATGATAAGGGTTCTTTTACGTGCAACGGTGATATCGTACACACCTTCACAGAGGGCCACAATTTCGCTTCCCCAATCGGGGACAAAGGCGCACTTGGGCGTCAACCTTCCTCATCATTCAAGAGAAACCATGATCGCCTGTAGCCACGAGCTCTAATTCAGCAAGTCGTGAGTTGAACTGGCAAGGCCAAGAGTTCTCTAACGGGCATGTCAATATTTTAGAGAGACCAATTTGGAATTAAAATATCTAAAAATTGTGAAATGTTTTTTAACGTTGACATTCTTCTTCCAAATTGACGATAGTGCTAATAATTACTGGTTGACAACAAGTGGCTTTTGTCGTTATGACAGAAAATGAAGGATGGCAAAGAGAAATTTATTTACCGCAGGTTTCTTTTTATCTTTGAGCAATGTTCGTCTACGCAAACAACCTTCATAACTATACCCTTTACCAATTTCTGGGACCAATTCATCGGAACTGGTAGACAGAGCAAAACTGCACTTATATATATACAAAGTAAAATATTAGTAAGACACGAAAGAAAATAATTCTTCAAGTAAATTTTTAAAAGAATATGAGAAAAATACCAACCACTGTCTTAAGGGGAATAATCTCGTGTCTGACGGTTCACCACTCTCACAACTACCAGCTGAACCAGCAACTGAGCCTTCTCGAGAATCCCGAGGACTCTCTTCTAATACACTATCATCTAATAAATGTCTTGAGCCATCCAGAATTTGAGCCGGAAGAGTTGCACATTTGGGCATATCTCTCGTAATGGCAGAAGAGAAAATACTATATTCAGAACAAGAAATAATAAATTGACTTTAGCATACTGAAATATTATTTTAGCTAATATACGACAATTTACCTACTTAGTGCCCAAACTACGAGATTTTCGATGACCAGGGACAAAGGTGCCAGAAGAGTTTTTACTGGTAACGGAATGACGGTAGGTGGTAGAGCATTTGTGTGAGATTGGTGACAATAGTACATCTGCAAGATCGTCTTTACACCGCGATGTAAAGTCTGGAGTAGGTGGCTCCAACTTCAAAGATAATCTTTACAGTACAGACAAAAAAAAAAAAAATAGGAAAAAAAAGATTCTCCAATATTTACATATCGACTTAAAATTAATGAAATTTTCTTTTCAATTTAAATAAAAGTATACTTACTTGAAGTTATCATCTTCTACAAACTTTTGTAATTCCTCCAAATAGCGTACAGATTTCAAATAATTTTGGACGTGTTGAAGAACTTGCAAATCTATGCAAATAATACAAATAGTGGCTCAAAATGCGAATAAAAAAATCGTTGTATCGCTGGAAATGGGAACACGTGGCTGCCGAACTAATGCTGCTACTACTACCCCTTGCATATTTATTGTCGGCCTATTCCTTTCCTTTCACCAGGGAATCTTGCCGATCTTCACGTCAGTGGTTTCAGGATCGAGATGGGTTGACTTCTTTCGGGCGAGACAATAAGAGAGGGAGGCCCTGAGTGGGCCTTCAGGCGGATGGGAAATAAAGCCGGTGCCCTACCGTGTGGTGTGTACGATGTCATTTGTACGTACAGTATCTAGTTTCGTTGGTGTTTTAAGGCCCTTCAACCACAACGGTCATTAGAGCCCAGTCCACTGCATAATTCTAGTGCAGAGAGTGCACAGACACTACACTAATGCGACGATTATTGGGTATTAGCAGTACCCAGTTTTCTCAAGTGGCCACCCATATTAGTACTAGCTGGGGTTGCGTTGCTTAACTTCAATGATCATACGAGAACTGGTGTGTCCAACGCAATAAGCCGCTCCTATAGGGGGTTGCGGCATTAGTTCAGCAGCCGGGTGCGTAAAATTACGGTCGAATAAATTGCCAATGTGTCCCAGTGGGAAATTAGCAGGAAAGGGGTTAGTAGTTGGTTGCTTAGCTTCACGCTATTTTACCTCTGTGACACCGTACATACTGCACAGGGCCACGGCCAAACTTCCCATCCAACGAAAGATGCACATGGGGCTACCATTCCTCTTTTTCTCGAAAGCAGTCCACCATCCCTTCTAAGGGCCAGGATCCAACGTGCTTCCACGGAGGACTCAAAGTCAAGCACACTACTACTGAGCCACCAAGACAGTCAAGTGACAAAATTATATATTTACCATAGTTAGATTGCTGAAATTCTGCAATCATCCTTAATATATTATTCATTTGAAACCGTCGCTGTTGACTTTCCAATCCACCTGAATGAGGATGAGCATAATCTATATACACCAGATCTGTGAGGTATAAACCTAGATATTGAGAAATGAATATGAATCAGAAAAGATGATATAATTATTGAACATTAGTCACCATTCCAACTAACCGAGGTAAGGGATGCATGGCAATTTAATATTATTCATATGTTCTCTTAATTTCGCCCAGTTATCCTTCTCAGAAAATATGTCGCCTAATTTGTCGTATGAGCCTTTGTCTTTTTTAGATAATTGCTGAAATAAAAGATAGGCGTTATGATGACACACTAACGAGCTAGCTTATTATTACCATTTACAACACAATTAATTATAACTACTACTTACAGCCCATGTCTTAGACAACCTAAAAATAGGAGCACTTTGTAGAGCTGATATTATAGCAAATTCAGAATGGAGAGCATTCAACTCGTGGAGTTTCTGCAAATGAAACAAAAAGACATTAAGCACATCGAAATTCACCGCATGCGTCATAAAATGATAAAAACTGTAGTGGTAAGTACAATAACAATAAAAGCCTCGTTTACACAATTCATTTGTCATACGCCTGATATGGCGAACGGCGACAGACTTTGTCCATCGTCCCAAGACTCTCTCCCAAATCAACAGATGTTAACGCAATGTTCAGAAGACAACACGAGGTCAAATGAAGATGAAATCTTTTGCAACCACGGTCGAAAAAGATTCGATTGGTGTGAAGGCAAGAATTGATTATGGTACTGAGTGGATTCAGGAACTGAGTGGTAAATCACTAAGATGAATCTTGGTGAGTCAGATTCACCGTTATTTGGATTGAGTCTGATTGATTCAGATTCGTTTGGTTTGAAGCGAGCCTTAGTGTAACGGCCACAAGAGAAGCTTTAATTTCAAAAGGAAGGGTTCACTTGAGATTTTCCAGAACCTCAAGAAACAAAACATTATATGAACTATCTACTACCTAGGAGAGCGACAGTGTTGACAAACCGTGAACTGCATACCCCGGAGAGGTGAAAACCAGTGGGGAAAAAAGCATTGCCACCAAACGTTTGTGCATGTGGCAAAAGGGAAAGAGCGAGACTCAAGAGCCAATTTTACAAGATGCAAGTGGGACACTCAAAACAAACGAAATAAACGTATGACAAAAATACTTCATTTATACGAGGATGCCAGCATTCACAGTGAGAGTTGCCAAATGCTTTCACTATGTTTTCGTTGCACTTAACAACACATCAGTTAAGCAATTTAAACATATTCAAGTTGCAATAAATGTAATACATTTTGGAAGCGATAACTGTTGTACTTCTGTCAACAAAGGCAACGACTACGGGCACCCTTTTAAAATAGTTCGTTCACACTCTAAATGCGTTTATGTGTATGGCTTTGGGTGGATAGCCTAAGGATAGGGTGCAGAAACAAAAGCATTGAATATTTATATTAACCACCCTAACTTTCTGCATGAAGTCTAAATGAAACCCCCTTGCACTTCCTATAAGACTCCAATGATCGAAATCAGTGAATTATTCTGCTGGTAACCCTTTAGAAATTCATTTAAGTTGAGTAACAGAGTTTGAAACCAATGTCAACAACAGTGAGCTTAAAATGGAGAGATAAACATTCCGGATGACACCATTATGTGTAAACGAGATAACATTTGAAGTAAGACAAATATGCGAAAAATGTGCGACATTTTAAATTAAAAAAGGTGTGCTGGTATATTACATCAGAGAGGAATTTAAAACTAACATTATTCCAGACATACCTTAACAATTTTAATAAAGTGTCCCAGAATATCAGCTCTACGTTTCAATGAGTGCGAGTTTAAAATCTCCTGGACAGTCCAGAAGCTGACCTAAGAATGAATATTAAGTATGTAAAACATAAACTAAATTTTTTTAGGGCATTTTCACTTATTTTAAAGTCAACAGCAACAATTTAAATTATCTGACCTGGTTAAACCTTCTTGTAAAGGCAACAACATTTGGTGCTAAAGTTAACTTATCACGTCGGTTCCAAGCACAACTTGTTAGTTCATCTGGCTGTATCATTTTAAATATTTGGAGATCGATAAGAGCTAACTGACTCTACATCAAAAGCAACGAAACAGTTTAAATAAATGGTAAATACAAAGGTGAAGAAGACAAAGTGCTAAACTGCTTTTTTAAATGCTAGTCTCAATTTGTTTAATTTAAAAAGGCGTTTAAAAAACGAATTGAAAAATGAGCAACAACATTTATGTAGTATAAAACATTAACATACCGCAAAATCCTCCGCTGAAACTTTAAGCACATCGAAAACTGTCGGATCGTAACTTTTATTGGCGTTATCACGAAGCGGAGGTATCTCTCCGACTTTCTCAAGATGAGAGTCGTCTTCAATCTGAAGAAACAATACAAATTCAATGTTATACAGCATTTGTATCTATCAACTTGTATTGAATTTCACCAAACACTTCCAATATACAATACCACAACCAAAGTAGCACCATTGTGATATTTTATATTT
Organism: Trigoniulus corallinus; assembly: GCA_013389805.1. Taxonomy (NCBI): domain Eukaryota; kingdom Metazoa; phylum Arthropoda; class Diplopoda; order Spirobolida; family Trigoniulidae; genus Trigoniulus; species Trigoniulus corallinus. The sequence goes on from JAAFCE010009109.1 coordinate 23,401,899, forward strand.
ATATCAGCAGTAGCAAGAAATAAAAATAGAAACACTCACATCTTTGAAATGGCATTCCAAACTTTCGTTGGTAACATCTCGTTGCATGGCATAGTATCGCATCTCCGCCATCTCTTAGGTAACCATAGCAGTTGAATCTTTTTGTTTCAACTAGGAAATCAACATTTGTCTTGTTTCCCACACAGTTGGCAGGACCATATTGATAATGAGCTAAAAAAGATAAGCCATCAAAAACATTAAAAAGGCGCCAGTAGACTTCAGATATATAAGCAGGTGCTACTATCTTTCACATTTATTCAAAGCACTTTCCATTTTTTTCCTTCTAATTATTTTAGGTCGACTAACTGTCTCTGTAATTTAATTATTTTATCAACCTTCACAACAGACAAGACAAAAACCATGATATTCATCACCTGCGTTCAAGATGTTGAAATAAAGTAACCATATTTTTAAGTCATTCTCGTACATCTTGAAAAGTCAAAGCCACTACTGCTTCTGGTTATAGAAATTCTGCGATTTAAAATCCAACTATGTGCCCAAGAAAGGATAACTGACCTTATAATAAATTATAGCAACAGGCTTTAGAAAATCCAAACATGCATACGTCAAATAAACGAAAGTATAACGTATTTTTAAGAGCCATCCCCCGAATCTACTACAGTACTACGATTTTAACTTCTATAATGCATGTATTTAAAAATAGCAAACTACATTTAAACCCTCCAACAGAGAGAGACAGACAACAATAAGTTTGTCAAACAGGGTAACATGTTCACGCGTCTTCACCAGTTGCAATGACCAATAAGCAATTCCATCCTTATCTCAGAGCAGTGCGGTTAAGACTTTCAGAGGCATGCCGCCAAGGTAGTAGAAGAATGCAACCTTAAATTTATGAAGTCAACAATTAAACTGAGGACATGAGTGACTCATAGCTGGTTAATCAAGAGTATTTTTTTTCTGTATGCTTCAAGAGCTGCAGGTACCCAACTACATTCCCTTACAACTTAACAAATCATAATAAAGATATAAATAACTAAAAACAAGGGAAAAAAAAGCTCTAAATTTGCTGCAAAACTATATCAGTAAGAAAATTCAAAACAAAAAAAAGTGCGACGTCCGAATAGAAATGCAACACATTTCTGAAATAATAAACGAATCTGGTAAAAATATATCGGGGGATTTCGAAAAATCGGGATGTAAGAGACGAGGGAATGAAACAGAACCGGAACTTGGCACAAATACATCTCATTAATTCTACATGCAAACATTCATTTTTAACTTATGAACTTGATTTACCTTAAAATTTTCAAATACTAATTGTGTAGTAGGTATTTTAATTGCTATCATAAAAGGGATTCTAACTATTACAATTAAAAGGCTGTCAAAGACGTCTATATAATATTCGCAGTGTTTGTGTTTCTTCCTTTAACACATACAAAGATACTTCTTGTTTCGGGTCATTCTCCTCCTGACATCATCATATCAAAAAAAGTGTAAACTTCGCCAGCATCTGCCCCCTCCCCCAACTCTGCCAACCTCCGTCCCAACAGCTGCAAAACGCGTCTGTCTCCAACTTACAATTGTAAACGTCATAAGCTAACCTCTTACTATCTACCCTCTTCGCTTGTGAAAAAATACAAAAAAAACAACAAAGTCACCATTAATAAATGAGTCATCGAATTGTGTACTTTTAAAAGTACTAGGGATGAATATAACGGAGAACCAACAAGGGGAGTTGGAGATGCTCTTTCACATATCGGTGAAAGGGTCATTCGCTAGCCCCATAACCAAACATTCCGCTTTTTATATTTGTTAAACTAGACTTTGAATGGTCAAGCCCAATACTATCATAAACCATAAGTGTTCCTTCACTCAAATATCAAGTTAATTTCGAGTATTGATAACAGTATAGCAAATAATGACGCCAAACAGATATAGGGCAAAAGTCGAAATGCAGAGAGGAATGAAAACAAAATTTACTTGTAGAGTACTTCAACCCGCCCCTTTCCAAACTTAAGGTACAAATCGATTAGCAGAGATTTCATTTAAAGAACTGATTAAATCACTGAATGTCTCGTGGATAAAAGTAATATAGTACTGTATCATAAAACATGCATCGTTTAGTGACGCACGCCAGCAACTAACCTTAAAACAGCTTTTTTATCAAATATGAATAGCCAGTCGGTGAGAAAAAAAATAATCTAGTAACTGAATTATTAACTGTGGCCTCTACATCCTAAATTTGTCTCGTGATCGCAACGTTTGGTAAAAACCTAAACAAATTAAGAATGCATAATTAATTGCAAATATATTAACAGACTGATAATTTGGACTAGCATACTGCCGTTAGAAAATATGAAACAGCATACCTTCTTTGAAAGTATTTTTAGGTTAAATACCTCAGACGGTCGAAAATATAACAGGAAGACAGCACAACCTCTGCTCTTAACACATATACTGCACATAAGCAGCTAAGAAGAGTGCTAAAATTAGTTTTCACATTAAGGGGATGCTCTTCTCTGATAACAAAACTAATTTTTTTTTCTCACATCAGGCTGCAATTTTGCTATACTTAAGTGTAAACTACTGGAAAGACTCAGAAAGTGACGATGTCAACTCTACCATACAACTGACAAAAAAGTACTATCTGCCGGGTTTCAAAAATTAAAATTGTTCAAAAGGTACCCAAGTATCTAAAATATGTAACATTGTAATTTTTAAAGAATATGACACAATTGCTATATGTGCAAAATTGCTAAATGAATCACCACTTTGCTGACCTTAGCAGGGCAATTGGCGGAGCCCTTCCGTTCTAAATGCGCTGGAGCGGGGAAGCGACCGAAAATGAGCCTTCTGTGATAGGAACAACAACTGCGGTACCACGTATGAGCATATGATGTCATCTGAAAAGCCTGAATTCAATGAAGATGAATGAATGAATGGATAAACTACTAATACTTCGTCGAAATCCACGTAACGATTCGAGCTTCACGGGTGCGTACGAGTAATAAGAAACAAACAAAATCAAATTGTAACTGCTTGCACAAAATTGTCAGTCTTCCTTAAATCAGGAAGTTAAAAGGAAGAAAAAAATCTCTTAGGGAAGTTAAGACCAACAGTATCGTAGTAGTAAAGATGGTAAAAAATAAAGTAGCATCAATGTCGCCGTTAAGACCAACTTAGACGACATAAAGTCACGTAGAAACTAAACCGGTTAACAGGAAACCGAACCGAACATCTGCTTCTTCACCAATGTTATTCATTATTCACTTTTCCCACTCTTTTAGGGCATTCATAACCGCAGCTGCTGCGGTGTGGTTATGTCTTTAGTGGCCTCAACGTTTCATGCAAAAATGCAGCTACAATTCACGCACAAATTGAAATCCTAAATTAATACTTATAAGACTTCAACGATCAAGTACAATGAAGAGAAAAAAATTGAGAGATCTGCCAGCACACGACCACTGGCAATAGGGCTACTAATGTCTTAAAGCTTCGACTGCTGCAAACATTGCATAACAATGGCTTAATTAACATACTGAATATCCATCATTCATTCAATCCCTCTCCCGCATTTTTCATTCAAATGATTTAATCCTCTTTACAAAATCAATAAACGAATCTATTCAATTCGTCAATCAGACCTCAAAAATAATAATGAGACATTGGGTGACCAAACATTTAATGTGAAAGATCACTGCGGACAAACAATACTATCTGCAGTATAATCTCTGACTAGCCTCGAATCATTAAAACAACCTAAAATGGGAGCAAATGAGTAATTTGTCTTTAAACTACTGCATCAAAATTAACTTTTTTTTAATAAATACCTCCTGTTACAGTCTTTCAGGTTGGAAATTTTGTTCCTCTCAATAACTACCCTATGTACGAGGTCACATCCTTAAGTGTCATCTGAAAAGCTGAATATAAATGATTTCTATCACCCAAAAGAAACAACCTTTCACAGGAATCGAAACTACAGCACACGTGATGACGAACGCAAGCATTTGAATAAGTCGGATGAAAGCACATGAATTTATGGGCAAGCAGAAAATGCGGTCACCTCGTACTACCTATTGATGTGAAGTAATCAAAACAACTTTAAGTAATGACTTAACTCAGGAAATGATACCATGAAACAAGCCTAGTCAAAAGTGAAATAATAGCGAAATCGTGATTTAAAGTGTTTTTCCACTGTACAGGATCCAGCAGAAAATGTATAATACAGTATTTAAAATGAAGCCGTGTTGAACATTTAACGGGTAAGGAGTACATCTAAATAAACAAAGCTACCATATTTAAATATTTATACCATGAATCAACATAGTGTTGAAAGTTTTGTTGTACATGTCATAGTAAAGAAGAAAAAACATTAATATGCAAACTGTTGTCAGATTGAAGAAATTAATTTATAGCAGATAGAATGGTTGTTGCAGATATCGACAGACAAGGAGCACAAACTAAAAAGGCAAAATGTTTTTCACAATGGATGGTGCATTAATTATCTCATAATTAAGATATTTCAGTAACTGCATACCAGATCCATTAAACAATGATGTAGATAGATATTAAGGCAATAATTAAGCCACAGCAAGGAGCTCCGTGGTCGACATTGTGAATAGCTTTCATAACCCCAAATATATTATATCTAAGCAGACTGACCACTATCTTTCTAGAATCTGCTGATGACGGCGATATGCAGGGAGGGGGACCATTCAAGACTACTTCACTTATAAACCTACACCGGCTGGTTGTATTATTATTCATGCCTTTGAATAGTTAGTTCTCTTTCCTATTGCCTCGAGGTTCAATTTAAGCAGAAAAACTGAAAAGTTATCAATTCATTATACAGTACATATGAAATCATGATAAAGGGAGCACGCGACCTCATAATTATACTCAATTTAGTGCATCTATGTTTTGAAAGCTCATTTTACCAAGAGTTAAACGAACAATGTATTGTGGAAATAGCCTATAATGAGCATCTACTTTCATTCACGAGCAGTTACGCCATCAAATAAAATAATAATAAAGGGCATAATTCGCAACGGCAATTTAGAATTACAGCATAATAAAATGAGTTATTTGCACAACAGAAATATGCTTCCCAACTCTATTATAAAATCGCCTATCGAACATTTTGTGGTACAGGACTCACCATTATGTTTTAAGAGATTCAAGGGAATCGCATTTAGAAAACAAACGACCCTCTAGCAGTCAACGAATATCGTTAAAACACAAGGCCAAAAGTACTGAGGGATATTAATGAGCGTCAATGTATTAAGTAGTTAGGAAAACTAACGCTGTAAACCAATCCAATTTAGCGAAATTATAACTAGCATTTGATAATGAGTTGTATTGAATCATCAACTTCTGTTTATAGAAATGGAATTCACTAAAAGGCTTGTACAAACTATAAGGGTTACACGATTTTGTATATTGCCAACGATATGCATTAAGAGATTCAACGTGATAACATATACTGTAAATTACCTATTAAAAACAAATAACAGCAAAGAACATTAAATTTTTCTCTATACAAAAAATGGACGCCGAGACAACCAGACGACAAGATGGCCTCCAGCAGAGTATTCCTTCCCATCATGCCCTTCGTTTTTCTTGGCCGACAGAACGTCGAACGCGTCACGCGACCACGTGAGTTGCCGGCGCCACCATGTTCAATTTTTAAAGACGGGCCTGAACAGTAATAGCATGCGATTACTTGTTGCTAAATTTGGCTTTTCATTATGAAATACATAATCACTCCATTTTTAGATGAAATGATTTCAGCCGTGAAAGACTGGTCATTGAAGCGAAGTTAAGAAAATGAAACCCTGTCATTTCAAAACAATTTCATCGATCCAAAAACTGATTTCAGAAAGTAACTGCTCCAATATACTGCAGGTGAGCAGTGTGCAACTGAATTTCATTCACTTACAGTATTTAAATTAAACACTACGCTTTTATTGTGGAAATTACACGCCACGAAGAGTTACACTAATTCATTCTCACAATTTAGGAAAACAAACTCACAGGAGTTCATCAAGTTCGTCGAAAGAGTAAATACTTGTCTATCACAACAAATAACATAACTAGCAAACGTCATCATTTTGCTACTTGAAAACACAAGCCAAGATGAAAATAACACAGAGATTCCTGGTCAAAGTCATGTAAAGCAGAAAAAAATACGGTGACAGCCAGCTTTCTTATACGTACGTTGTACAGTAACTTCAACCACACACTTTATACCGTATTGGTCTACAGATTTTTTCAACTGCAGTTTCAGGCAGTTGGTGAGCCATATACAGTTTGTTAAAAATGAAATATTATCTTGAAATTAGTCTCACTTTTGAAGTAGACATTTCAAGACGAAGGGTAAGTAATTCCAACCACGAAATCGACAAAATGCAGAAATATACTGATACATGACTTCCCTACTTTCAGAATTAGCGATAGAAATAAAGTGTCCATGCTACATTGCTATACCAATATCATCACTGATTCTACAAGTATACGTACTACGCAAATTTATTTTAAGGTGCAGTATGCATTTTTATTGCCAAAATCTTGCACAGCGGTCATTAGTTTTAATGCTCAAATGTGAAGAGCAATTATTACAACTTGAGTTTGATCAATGTTATCTTTTTCGTAGGCATTTCCATAAAAATGATGTTATCCTTATGTGAATGACACATGACAGACTTTTCACAATTCCAAGGGTCGGTGAAGACATCAAGTTGCGAAATCAAAACAACCACTTCCCTCTACAAATGCACCATATAAACCCCTATGTCTCAACTACAATTAATAACACTTGAATGAAAAATATAACCAGGAAGGATAAATCAATTAACTCATTATTTTTCCAACTCTCCAATTTAAAAAAGGGTGGAAAAAAAATCACTCATTAGCTCTCCAAATGCCACATTTGACTACGTTATGCGGAGAGAGAGAGACTATGATAACTATTACCCAAATTGGAAACGAGTATCAAAAGTCATTTTAATTAGACCAAGTGAATGGAAAAGGTCAAACAATGATGACGTACGCATCAGCGAAAAATATACTTCCGTTCTATGAAGAAGACAACACACCACATCCCTCAGCGGATAACTTCTGCTTGAAGTGTTTACTCCTTATTTGAAGCTTTTCAAACAAAAGTTTACTCTTCCTCATCTTTCGCCAATCATTTTCCACGTATAGCAAAAACCACAGTCATCTGAATGTCAAACTAATTGCAAAACTCAAGTAGTTGTCAGCTTTATTCCTCAAGTTTATTATGCACATCCAAAATATTCAACAATATCTCGCCTTCAACAAGACATAAGCACCTCAGAATTTTGAATATATAGAAGGTCTTAAATGAATGTCTACCGGACCTGAAATCCCAACCCTTTTAACGGCCTTTTAGAAGCATGGAAGGCTAAAGAAGATCTATTTTTGTCCAACATCTGCACAGATGGAGGCTGCACTCAAGTATCACTACAAAGAGCTCTTCACTTTATCTAACTGCCTTTCCGCCTATGGCAGGCCTGATTAGCATTGAGAAATAATAAAGGAGTGCAAAATGGGGAGATATAATAAGTAGACAGTATAGATAGCAGATAAGCAGACTTGGGTACTCATTGGCAAACTCCCGGACAGTGGTTTGGTATGTCATAACCCTCCTAGTCGTATCTGGCAACATACAGGATATGTCAAGGCTGTTACGCAGTTACTGGCATTAAGTTTCTTGAGCTATGGTTACAGTGGATGCAGGTTCTGACGAGAATGAAATAATGTTATTGTTATGTATAGAGTGTTTACTTTGTTTGCGAGTTTATCTTCAGAATGCGCAAGAACACGTCAGAACAAGTTGATTGTTCAAAGCGTTTTGATAGTTCGTGCGAATTCTGACGTCCAGTACACAGTGGCCTCCCGTTTCCATAGATGCAGTGGCACAGGGCGCAAATTCATAAGGGGTGTAACTTAAGTATGAAATAAATAACTTTTTTCATATTATAATTCAACAAAGCATCTCCTAATCCTTAACCCGCCTATGGCAGGGTCGGGTCTAACCCTTGTTCCCCCGAATTTACACACGAATGACATATTGGACTATTTTCCGCAGCCGGCTGTTGACCAAAACTGCAACCCTTATGCTTATTTATCGTCGAGTCTACTATTCATTGGGGCACTATCAGAATTTGCGCACACAGCAACCACTGTGTTCTGACAGGACCCCCATCCACTGTAACCATTGCTTTAATCGGGACTAGCGGTTCCCTTCGAATTACAAGGAGGAATGGAAAGTAGGAAAAATATGTCATGACCCGTTTGGAATAAGATGTCACTCACTTGAAAAAAAATCCTTCCCAAGGAAATGATGTGAACGTGAGATACAGTTTATGGTCGAGTATCTGATATCTATTCCTTAAAGTTTTTATTTATAGCAGTGTTTCTCAACCAGTGTGCCACGAGATTCTGGTAAGTGTGCCGTAGGAAAATTTTGTGGCAAACTTTAAAATAAGAAAATTGGGTATAGTTATTGGATTACACCTGCTATGAACAGTAAACTTTCATGTATACTCTTTCTGATCGTAACCGTAACATGCTGTCACTTCAAGTGAGTGGTGTCCACCGAGTGGACTCGGGAATGAGCATTTTCATTCAAAGTGTACCGTGGTATCTTCGTGTGCTCCAAGGAGTGGCGTTGGTAAAAAAAAAACGGTTGTGAAACAATGATCTATAAGAACAGCTTGTTCGGGACAAACACCGTGCCACACACATTACGAGCACGCAAAGCAACGCCATCGCAGTTCGTCATTTTATATGCAGTGACACCTCGCTTAACGAGCAACCCCCCCCCCATAACGAGCAAAACAAAATGTAAAAAAAATGACTCCCTTAACGAGCGATATTTCGCAGAACGAGTGACCAGAGACAACGTGACGTCACACGAATGATCCTGCATCTCAGCTATCAGCCTGTATTTAGTGCTTGTTTAGCTAGCACCTTACTGTCGCTTGTGAAAATTACATTCAGACACATTATTGTGTATTTTTTTTAGTGCAAAGTGCATGCTTATACATTTGTCCCTAAGGAAAATGTAGCAAAATGACAGGTGTAAGAGAAGAAAAATCCCCATTGAAATCTAATGCCAAATCATTGAGAAGTGAAGAACCAGGTTTGAGCGTGGCTGACCTGGCAAGCACATACAATTAGTCTACATCAGCGGTCTTCAAACTGTGGGTTCCGCGAGTCAAAATGAAAATTCGTTAGCAGCGGCAAGATATACTTTTCTAAAGGTGGGATGGGGTTCCCCCAAAACATCTTATAGTTCTAAGGGTTCCGTGAGTCGACAAAGTTTGAAGACCACTGGTCTACATCAACGATTTGCACTACTCCTAAAAGCAAGCAGTACTTTTTGGCAATGGAGTGCATTATCTAGCGCCCGGGGCAAGGGAGACCAAAGCAGGTTGTCCATAAGGATATAGTAGTGTGTGGGGTGGACGGGGATCTGGTGGGAGATATCCCCTGCCACAGGCAGGATAAGGGTATGATGATTGAGCGCATTATCCCATTTTACATTGATTTCTATGTAAAAAATTGTTTCTCTTAATGAGTGTTTCACATTAAGAGTGAGATTCGGGAACTAATTATGTTCGTTAAGTGAGGTTCCAGTAAGAAGGCCGAAAGTTCTTCTACAAGGATGGACGGGCCAAACGCTGCCACAGACAGACATCACGTTAGACATAATAGTACAGTAGACACACTGACTCGCAAGACTGCTCATCAAAGATGCAGATTTTAGTTCTTCCCCCTCCAGACTTCCCTCTAACAATATGCCATTGTAGAGCAGTGCAAAAATAAATCGGTCAGTTTAACCGGTTTCATGAATGTTATTTGAGGAAAATGAGTTCCATGAAGAGCCATTTACTAGTGAGTGAGGTACCTACCACAGGCTAATGTCAACATGGCGTGCCACGTCGTAGGTGGTCAGCTATGTCCATAAAAACTTATTTGCAAACCTGCTTTACCCTTTATTCATTTATGTCAAACTCCTCTAAAAACGGACAACAAAATAGTAAATAATCTTGATGAAAGGGGAAGAGTCATATGAGACCAAGGTTTTCTCAAATTGCGAGGTATACCCTCAGGAGTCCAGGGGGGGATTCAAAGACGTTTTTAATTGTACATTAAAAAGGTCTTGAATAACATGGGAGGAAGAGATGCGAACTTTGTATTTTAGAAACTTTATTAACACATAACCCATTGCAATGGTCATTTGGGTGTTTTAAGTTATGACGACAAAAATTTGAGCAAGTCACCTAACAAGACTAAAGAAACATGGGCCAATAAGACATTTTGCATTGGATTAAGGCAGGCATGGGCAACCTTTCCTAGTTTGGGGGGGCCAAATTATCATTGTGACCGAGTCAAGGGCGGGACTTTGCCAAAAGGAAAAAAAAGCTCAATTCATGTAAAGATTGACCTTGTTCTTGAACTACTGTATGATACTGCTGAAATGTATCAGGAGGACCGAATCAAAACAAGTAGTGGGTCGGGAATTGCCCATAGGTGGGTTAAAGTATGCTGAAGACCATTATTTCAGGAAAAATACTGTAAAGCATCATTACACTTCCATGGAAAATTACAAAAGCTGAATAATACGTTGCCCACATGAGTGTAAATACCTTCGTGGACGCAAAGTACAAATTCAGTGTTTGATTTTTATCAATGACTCACACTGTAAAGTTAAAGACAATAACCAGGAAATCCTAACCATCCGTAGGTCCTTACAGAACGAAAAGTGGGAACGGGACAATTGCGATAACATTTCATCTCTTATCTACAAAATAACAGGGACATGTTATACCCAGAAAGGTTAACACTCCGGAAATAAATTTTTCCAAACCACTAATGGGATTTCGGCGTCAGTGAAGCAAAGAAATATTTATAATTCTTTTCAAAGCAGCAATAGGCAATTGTGCAACCACAACAGGAAAAAAACTGCACCGATACTCCTCACTGTTTATATAAATCTGCGGGAACTTTAGTACAATTACAAACTGAAAACAATTTTTTCTTACGCAGATCAGATATTCACTAACTGTACTCACAGTAAGGCAAGCAATGGCTGACAACTAGGAAATACTTTCTATAGCAGGACTAGATGAGAAAAGGAGAGTATATGGGGCAGGGGAACCCCTAAGCAAACGTGGGAGTAGATTGTACGAAGGGATATGATGGCGTGTAGGGTGGATCCTGCCACAGGCGGGATAAGGGTACGGTATTATGATGATTACTTTCTGCATTCGGACAACTGTTACGTACTTGGTTGCCAACAGAATGCCACAACCCTCTGCTTATTTAACGTCGGCCTATCTTCTTTCAGGGGGCAATTTCTTTTATCGACGCCAAAGTGGAGAGCAAGCCCCTAAACCATGGAATCTTGCTGACTACGTCTCTATAGCTTTACGTATAGATGACATCAGATGCTAAAAGGAACCACCGCTTTACAACCCACTCGGGACAGAAAGCGTCCGGGGGAAAAAGACCAGTAATCCGCTTCGACTGAGAACCGAACCTGAAATTATGGACTGGTGACACAAGCACACGTTTGCCATGAAATGATTGCTAATTTCTATATTGCACACTGGGGGAAGAGGGGAAAACGAGTGATGTTCACAACATTTTAAATTATTCAAGGGCTGGCGTCTGTCATGTTTCTATAACCCCATTTTGTTAGTGAGATTTGTTTCACATCTTCCGTCCATCATCCTTCTCTCCTCCCTGACTTACAGAGCAAATGTATTCTATTGATCAAAAATAATGAAGATGTGCAAAAAATATGTTAATAAATGTGTCTATTAACGACTTTACAATGATAGAGACGATTCGTAAAAAAAACCTTTAAGCTATATTATGGTCCTATATACCGTGTAATACCAATATTACGCTGCCAAGCTGCAACAGACAAAAGACCAGTCAACCATTAGCAGTTATACACCCCACATTATTTTTATAGTTCTCACAACGTCTGTTTCATATACATAATTGCAGCTAATAGTAACCTGGAAAAAGGTAATAAGGCGAAATTAGTTGAGTTGAAATCATTCGAAAGCATTAACGATATGAAATTTTTTGCTAATATTAGTCATATCTATCATACAATGAATATCATCACCTATTGCCTCAAACTGCAATGTGGTGCAAATAAATACCTCACCACTGCACTTAAAAGAACCCTTTCTTTCCGGAAAACTGAGTAGACTTGCAAAACTCGCTCCTTGCCATAAGCAAAAAAAGGATTTCAGACCTGAGAAATCGATGTTAAATAATGAAATAACTATATGACGAAGGTAAAGAAAAAAGTATCCTTTCATATTTAGTAAGTGAAAAGATGATGCTTATTTCGTTCAACGTGTTTGTATATACTGTACCTTATCAGAATATTGACTTTTTCATTTTTGCCCTACTTAGTAAAATGTATGCACAGGTTTTACCTGCTGCAGTACAATATCTTACCAACAGAGCATAGAATTACAATACGATAAGAAAAAAAGGGTGCCGTTTGGAATTCCCGTTGTGTGGGGTTAAAAATGAATAAGAAGCCTGGACTATATAACGCAATGCAAGCTCATCGCTCAAACTGATTAAAACCAATGAGAGCCTTGTTTTGGGTGAGGCTTTTCTTCACCGAGTTCGGTTGACACACCAGTTCTCGTCAGATCACTAAAGGTAAACAACGCAAACCCAAGTTAGTACCAATAAGGGTGGTTGGTAGTGAACGTTGGGGTGCTGCTAATTTCTCTTCTCCTTCAACCCTTACACCTACCTCCTCCTCATCCGCGAGCAGCCTCCTTAGGGTTCGGCCTGTTATGGCTGCTCGACTTGCTTCCCAACCCGAAAACATACAACATACTAGTAAAGGCATAATTAATACCATAACTTCTTATAGTGTTATTATAATTTCTTCTTATTTGTTGAAATATAGAAATTGTTGGGATGGACAATGCTTGGCTCTTCCGACTAAAAGTTTACCAACCCCTGGTCTAACAGACATCCTGAAACTAGAAGAAAGATATTTTGTTACTGCTAAATAACACTAGTTTAGAGAAAAAAAAGTTTCTTATTCAGGACAATGCAACTGTAGACCCCTATTATCACTACACCCAAATTGAACACTTGCAAAACTCAATTGATTGATCGTTAGAATATAAAAACTAAGTGAATTATATACACAGTACGTAGCTTCTTTCATTTTCCACTTCCTATGTTATGTAATAAAGTTTAAATACTGTACTTCCTTATTAAATTCAACAGCAAACCTCATCGATCACGTTGGGATGAATCCTCTTTGAAATACACACGCCTAATTTAATGACGATGTATGTTTCTTATACAGAGGGATTATTAATTTACTCATCTCAGACAAAGCATACATGAAATAAAAGAGCTCTCAAAATAAACGAATTCAATATTCATCAACTAATAATAATAATATAGCTTACTAAATCCCCAAGAACCTTATTTAGCACAGTTCTCACGGGATTGCAATTTCAGACACGCAGTGCTCCAGATCAATGCCTATATTAATTGAGCTAAATCCCAGATGAAGGACAGCCAATATGATGCAAAAAGACATTGGATTTTACACTTACATGATAAAAGATATGTGAAATGATAAAGGAAGAGAGAGAGATCGGTTAAAACCGATGCATCACTCCCGCCTGTATCATGTTTTATAACACGAGAAAATAATCCATCAATTTGACCGCCTTCTCATCATGACATCTCACAATGCAGAGCGTTAAATAAATTCCACTTTTTTTTCTCTCTAACGAAAAAGAGATTAGTCTGTCAACCAGAAATTCAAAACAACAACTTCTGTTGTACTTTCTATTCAGTAACTTGTACACTTTTTTTGTGAATTTAAAGATGCTTGACACTATCTACCTGTCTGTAATAATTCATTTAGAGCAAAAAAAAAAAAACATTCATTTCTGAAAGAACAGTTAGGATTATTACCACAGCCAGACTTGACGTGAGAAAATATTCATTTATATTAAGTAAACCTTCAAAAAGTCAAGGTCTACGATCTTTTAAACTTATCCATTCACATAATCCAATGGAAAAGCGCCAGCAGATAGCAACAGTAGCTGAAAATAACTAATACTTAAAACAATGATTGATTACTGGTGTTAACATTTCTGTTAAGCAAAAGTAAAGCGGATTTACTTTAATTTTTCAAACCAATAGCTCTAAAAATGCATTTGGCTGAAAATATTCTCTTGCACATTATGTCAAACGATAACTGATTGTGATTTTAAGCTTCAATACACAAAATCCGAAATTGAACTAGTTTACAATTAATTAAAGCAAAAAAAAAGGAGGGGGGAGAGAGACTGTGCGACAGTAAGATACATAAATAAATAATTTATGACCATGAAATAAATCTATTTGGATATCATAGCACGTTTAACGAGTTTAATTTCATCTCTGAAGTTAATCAGGCCAATGATGGTCATCGCTAGACTCTGATGACCTGATTCACTCTATAGACAAAGATTTATAACAAAATCTGAGCATCTTTATAAGGTTTTTTTTCCTTCGTTGAAGCTAAATATATAACCATAACATATTCTTCTTATGAATTTATAATACTGGCAGCACGCACATTGCAATGAAAGTCAACCGACTATCATATTAAGTGAGCAGAATTCATTACAAGTTTGACAAATATAATTGACTCTCAGTTAATAAATTTAAAAATTCAATTTCTAGTCCAAGATTCTTTTCAAATAATATCCAAACAACATCTGCATATGAACTCATTACATACCTAACGCTTGAAGTTTATAATGTGTAGACTACGACTTACAGTCGCTTCCTTTTCAAAAAAAATAATAAATTTCAAGACTAGTTCTGCAACCTCCTAGAAAGCAGACCGAGATATTTTTACTACAAAACAACAATTCTGACTTTGAGAATCCCAAGACGGAATTTACAGATAGATGTACCCGATTTTTTAAAAAGAAAACTAGCTTAAGTTCAAATGGACCAACTCAAGCTTTAACTGCATCTAAAACGAAAGTGATTATATTAACAATAAACGTATAGGGAAATATCTAATGAAAGTAAACGAATAGTTGCCGACTCACTCCAGCAGCTGCTAGTATTTCGTAGATGGTATTAGATAAAAAAAATCTCAAATATAAAGTGAAATTTACTTGAAATCATTTAAGACAATAATATAATCTTGTCACCGAACTATTGTACTATTACTGATGCTCGTCTTTTACTGGCATAAGATACAATTCACCGAATTTATTCGAAAAAATTCAAATGTACTGTACCTTTAGTAAAGTGTAATTTGTATAATAATAGGCATGAAATTAGTAGCACGTTAGCAGATAAACTCTGAGCATCTTAATGTCGCATTCATTTAATATTTAGTTGATGCTAGCTGTCATTATTATTAGGCATTTTACATTACGGAACTGGATCGCGCTTAGACGTGGAATTCGTTGCATTCCGACCGATAATGCTCCTCACTTAATATCGAGACATAACAGACATCACAGTGCTAACAAACATATGAAGTAAAAACAACAATTTTTAAATTGATCGTACAAATAAACACTTCATACTCACAAATAATTTCTACTCCTTCGTGGCAATGTCCTGATCCAAAGTGCGCCGGTCGCTTAGAACGTCTCTGGTGTAGAAGTAATTTTTAATAGCTTAAGTTCTTGTTGTTTCAACTATAATTATAATAATATAACAATTTCGTGCACTTCACTTACATTTTGTTTGCTATGCACTTCGCATCAAGGCACTTTAAAGTAAAACCAAGTCAGACTCCTATTTTTCGCAGAAAAGCAACCGCCAAACACAGTTCGAAGTCTGCACCACAGAATGCACTGAAAATAAATACTCTTCTCACCAACAGTAGGTGGCGCTGCAACTTTGATGAGCATGCGTACTTGTGCTCTCATGTCTTTCCAGCCGAGCCAGGTTTAGAAACACACCACACACACAAAGAAGTGTAGTTTGGTCTTGCATGACGTTATGCTGAAAAAACGTCGAAAATCTATATAATTTTAATAATTTCTGATCACGTACAGTAGTTAGGTATTAGGCTTCAAGGATGCGTGATTTTAATTAATCTATTCCTTTTAATGAATTAAAAATAACTTATTACGTGGTTTATACTAGATTACGCATGCCAAAGTACACTTTGACTCCCACAAACACTTTTGATATTAATTTTTAGCACTTGACACATGTCCATAGCAACTGTTCAACCGTTGTCCTGTGCCGTCTTCGGACAGGACATTAAAAAATATAGTTTAACATTTTGATGAAACTCACATTTTACACAAACTATGATTAATCTGACGCACGACAGTGTTAATTTGTAGCTTTATGACAGTATTTTAGGGACAGTTAAGCCAATTTTGCCCTGACATAGTTAACAAATAAAAGCTTGTTTAAGACCAATAAACAAATTAAGTGTAAAAAAAAATTGTTCTCCAAGAAAATCCACGTGCAATACCACAGTACTTTTATTCATTAGAATTAATTTTACAGCAAATATGGTAAGGGATACTTAGCATATTTACAGAATAACTTGTGCAGGCTTAACTGACAGAAATTATTTACAAATGATAAGTCCTTTACTTATCACATGACCTGTACCAAGTTTATACATATTTCAATAGACTTTACATTCTACAGCTTTTTCCACTATTTCTTAAAATATAATAACTCAAGCAGGAAACATCTTATACCTACTCTCCGCTTACAGAGTACACTTGTAATGATTTTATCTTTTAAAAGTTGGGGAGGGGCCCAGGGCATTCGGTTGTAATTCACTATATAGTTTTAAAAACTATATTCTTGAGCGTAAGTTGTTATCCTCAAAAAAAAAAATATGGAATAAACTGAGGGGGCTTAATTTTCAATTGCAGTTTGTTCTGCATACTATTATCATTTTTTTTTACCTTTTTAAAATAAATTATTTCTAAAATTCGCAGAACATCTCACAATCCTTACATAGATAAGCCTTGTTGTACAAGAGGAAAAAAAGTAACAGCAGCAGTGTATGAATTACCCACGAAATGAAAATCCACAACAGAAGAAGGAAGACACAAGTATTTATAGGATGTATTTATCTAAAACGCAAGAACAATGCCATCTTATACTAAGTAGCACATTTCTTAAAATGAAACATTCGTATAGTAGTGTAATGATTTTAAAACCAACTAAATCAAGCACATAATCCTTAATACATTAAAGCAGACATGCTTTAACAGTAGTCTAGCATTGTAATTTGTGGTATGTCACAATGAATGTTTAATTTATCAGAGATGACCGATTGTAAGTTGCAATATGAAACAGGAAAAAGAAGGTTTGATAGAAATGTCATATGCAAGGATAATGATCTAAAGAGGTGGAAAGGTTTCACTGCTATTATTAGTCAGTTCATTTAGGTCTCATATTTCCTTTGTTTACCGACGAACAGCAGCAAACCAAGACGCAACATCCACTTTAGCTACTTCATACCTCTTTATGAAATTATGGTCCTAAGAATGAACAGGCAGTAATTAGTAACAGGTACGACAATTAAAATGAATTTTTTTTCAAGGATAGATCTCACCCTCCTTTCCTTTACAGATAAAACCGAACACCTAAGTTTATGAAATCAAGGTAACAAAATAAATCTTACTAAAAGTTTTCTGTATTTTGGCCTCCTTTTATAATCCTTTGTAAGACTACAAAAAAGTTTCATTATGCAGTTATAAATCATGATGCTAAATGAAGCTGTTGATACACCTACCAATCTTTTACGAATGAGCAAAAGTCCAAAGAGAATGCACGTTCTGGAGGAAGTAAAGGAGGGTCATCTTGCAGGACTTTGGTCAATACCTCAAATTCATTCTTACAACCCTCATATGGAAATCTGCCAGTCGCCAATTCCACCTGAGAATGAAGATGTGATTATTATTTCATTTAGAATCTCGTAATGACATATAATAGATTGTCATATGAATTACCAGTGTTATGCCAAGACTCCATACATCAGCCCGAATATCATAGTTTGGCTTTTCAGGATTTGGCGGATCAATTCTTTCAGGCTGGTTTCATCAGAGACGAAATAAAGGGCATTACATTTTAACCAATTCAATCATATCAAAAGAAATTTAAGAAGATTTATATAAAGACTCAAAAAAAAAAAACATACTGCCATATATGCAGCACAACCAGCACTTCTGGTTTTCGCTTTGGAGTCAACAAGTCGTCCACTAATGCCAAAATCACATAACTTTACATTTCCTCTCTCATCAAGAAGAATATTGGATGGTTTCACATCTTTGTAAATATCGTGTATTAGAAAGAGCAGAAAAGGAAAAAAAAAACACTAAAAAACTGAATGACGCAATAAATATCTACCTCTGTGGATTACACCATGCTTTTCTTTCAAATAATTTAAGGCTTTAACAGTCTGCACAATAAACTGTTCGTTAGTATTTAAAAATATATGCTGCTTATGCACTAAAAACTATTACTTACAGCGACAGCAACTTTTCCTAAAATATCTTCTGGAATCGGAGCCTTTAATCTTTTCATTAACTTATCCAAACAGGTATCCATTAATTCCATACAAATCCATACATCACTCTAATAAAAATATATTCATTAACTTGAAGATTTTATAATTTCGATTCCGTAAAGTGTTTAAAAGTATCACATCTTTGCGTACAATCACTGTAATTATTGCTTACATCGGTGATAAAATATCCCAGACACCTAACAATGTATGGACAATCATGACTTTTAAGAACAACCTCTAAATCCATTAAAATTCGTTTATTCTCTTCATTATTTCCAGATTTTCGCATTTGCTGAAATAAATATGTGTAAAATTGAATACAAGTATTATGCAGGGCTCTAACGTCGTACAATTGAAAGAAACTTACTTTCACAGCGATGATTTTTTTAGTATGTTTATGGCACATTTTAACGACGTGACCACAAGTACCATTGCCTAATTCACCTAATTGTTCTAGGTCATTGATTTCTGTATGATATTTCTATGGAGATAAGTAACGACTCTAACTACTTTTACAAGCAGATAAATTTCATACAGCATATCTCTGGATGAACTTACGTGGCCATCAATTGTAAGTATTCCATTCAATTTCTTAATTTCTTGCAATTTTTCATCAAATTCCACACTGAAAGATGACAAAATAAAAAAAATTACTTATACTAATGTGGATGTAATGCCAACTACTCGAATATATAGAGAGTTAGCTACCTATCTCCAGATTTATGTATAGGGGAAGGATGAGGAAATGGCCGCGGTTTCCCAATCATTTTCGGTGTATGCGGCCTACCTGGTGAACAAGGTCCCATTGGCACTATGAAGAATACAACGACGTGATATTAATAATCTTACCAGAAATTTATTTATGAATTTTCAAAACAGTTTCTACCATGCGTTTCTAATAATCGTAACACTTAGAAACGAAACTGAAGACAAACATAACACTTTCATGAAGATGAGTTTTCAAAAATGAAACTATTATTTCCATTATCACTATACCAAAATTCGTGTTGCAGAGCAATTTTATCACGAAATGTGAATACAGTCGACCAATATGAAATATCAATAAAATACTAGTTCCAATTTAGATAACAGTAGCATTTATGTAAAAAATTGCTGATTAAACCAACAACTGTTCGCAACCATGAATCTATAAAAGAACATCAATGCTAGCTTTTGCCTCTTAGGCTCATAACATAATTGTGTTGAATTCTTTGGTTTTGAAATTTAGTTCGTCCTTTATCTTATTCCTTTTGGAAGCAATCGCCGTGAATAATTAGGAAACTATATACGCGGGCTAAAGTCATAATTTAATAGTTTTATAACTTTCATGTGGATAAAAATGTTACCGTAAGTACTTCAAATGATGATCCTATGATAACACATTTCAAGGCACAACCAACTTCAAGTGGTAAACAGGAACATTTTTTTTCTGAATTTACTGTCATTTCTAAGTTAATGTATTGTGCCAAAAGTAAACGAAGACTCACAAGTACAAAATTTTTTTTTCAAAAAAACTATACACAAACAAACGCTATGAAAATGGTTTCTTTTTCGACCTCTTTCTCTTCAAACGTAACGTACCCAACTACAAGAATTTAGCATTGACGTAATTGAACTGGTAAATTCCTTAAGAAAACTTACACTGTTTAGGTCTTTTAAATGATCCTGGGCCAAGACTTGATGGTGGGGGACTATTTCTGTCTTCATTTTCTCTTGCTAATCTTTCATATATACTTGAAACTTGTTTTTCTAGCGAAGACGACGAGATGGCTGCCATTTTCTTAGAACTTATTTTAACGACGACCACAGGTAGGCGCTTGCATCACTCACTTGTCGTTGAGAGAAAAACAATTGTAAGCGTCTGCGATTAAAGTAGACTACGTTTTGGATAAACTGTAGTGTGCTATTTTATTATATTAATAGAATTGCGTCTTACTATCATTAATATTTCAAATGAATTTTATTTTACATGGATAACTTAATGCTACAGTCGGATTCTTTGTCACTGGATCTAACGTCTGGAAATGATTCTCCAGAGTCACAATTAATGGGGAACGAATATCACATTGAAAATGAAAAATATAAAATCAAGTATAAAAGGCTACGTAAGATGATTAAGGACATTATATTCGTACGTTAACTAGTTAAATTTATATTATTATACATTCAGAGCTTTAAATTGTGTTGCGGGAGATTAGAAACTTTTCAAAAGGGCTTTAAAAATATGTAAAAAGAATGTTTAGAATGTTTTCATCATCATCACTTACAGTATCTGTCTGGGCATGACAAGTTGACGTTGTTGAAGTCTCCTTAAAGTGAATTATGACAAAATCTGCAATAATATTTTATTTATATTTCAGGAAAATGCTGCATTATGCGATGAAGTTGCAAGAACTAACGAAAAAATAATTCGAGCCAAAGAAGAAAATGTGTAAGATATAGGTGTATGACAGTGCACATTTTCCTGATTCTGTATGGTATAACAAAGTTTATCAAACTCTATAATACTTTTATTATTTATTAACTTTATTATTAGGTTTTTGTTTAAGAAATTAATGCATTTTCAAGCTCTGAATGAAGTAAATACACACACACTAATTAAAACAATACCAGATATAGCAGTTAGCCCATCATCATGCCATTCTGGAGGAGGCCCTATAGCCACAAAGAGTCTAAATGAGTATTGCGACTCTTATAAAACAAAACGGAAAGCTGGAATCGTTAAAAAATCTACTAAAGACTTGATAGGTGAGTCATATTTTTCAAGGTTTGCCAGCAAATACTCAAATTAATTTTAATTTATAGCCGCAAGTTTGAAATCCTGTAATAAGAGAAAAAGAAACACTGCTACTAGTAAACGTCTAGTTCAATCAATTCCTTTGGACCCTACAGGACGACCAATTTTCCCAATTGTTGTTGGCGGTCTAACAGTTCACAGTTTAGGAGAGGTATTACTTTACTTTTTTTTTCTTTTGTATTTTATTTATTTCAAGTTTTTAATCTTATAGATAGTATCAGATCGTCCGGGTTTCCATTCTGAAGAGTATATATATCCTGTAGGATTTTGTAGCACACGAATTTATGCAAGTACAAAAAATTCAGAACAGAAATGTTTATATACGTGCAAAATCACAGATGGTGGAGTTGGTCCAAAGGTAACAGAGGAGTCATATTTTCAAATTTCTAGGTTTAAATTGAGTGACATTATGACCATTAATTGTTCGATATTAGTTTGAAATTGCTGCTGATGACGATCCCGAACATCCGTTTGTAGGCAATACTGCTTCAGAATGTCATAGCAGTTTACTTAAAGCTGTAAATGCTGAAAAGTAATGAAAAAAATGACCATATTTTATGAGTACTTCAGGTGAGGGTGTTAAATAACTAATCACATGCTATATTTGCCTATTTTGTATGAAGAGGAGCCACTATTATCGATTCCAATGGACGTGGAGCAAAATTTTTTGGATTTTCTCATCCAACAATACAAAACCTTATTCAGAGTTGTCCAGGTGCTCGAAAATGCTCATCATACAAATGGATCAAATTTGAAGTTTGCAAATCAAATCAACTTGGAGATGTGGCTTTTTGCATGAGTGATAATGACGCATCCATTAACTTTGATGCCCTACAGAAAACAATTCAGTCATCTACAGGTAAGTTAATACTGAAATCTATTTATGAAATCATATAAGTTTCATTTACTATATTTTATTCATGCTCGTTATATCATTAAGTTACATTTAATCAGAATGTTAGGTCTTTTAACTCATGAAATTTTATTGTTTGCTTTAGTAAGTGCAGCAGCAACGCATGAATTGTCATCAACACCTATTCATAGCTTCCAGTCACAAGAAACCAGTGAGTCTCCAAGTCTGCGAACTCTGCTGACAAACGCTCCTTGTCTACCATTATCCACCAGTCCATTTGTTGTCAACTAGTTGCAGTACGTGAGCGACATACTTATGGAGTATTTTTTTTTTACTAACAGGCATTGATTTGATTTCATTTATGTATTAAATTGTTATGTTTTTTAATTATGACAAATATAAATATTTTTGTCCATTCACATACTTGCGTAGTAAGGATTTATTTATTCCAGCGCATAATAAAAATTTCTTTCAGAAAGCAGGAAGTAATATCTGGAGTTACAATTTTGAAATTTGTCTCTATAATAGCAGCACCATTATTAACAGTTCTTTCTTGACCTATATGCCAACGCATATTGGCCAATTTTGATAGCCTGTCTTGCTAATGTTGGTGGAAGCAACAAGTGTGTGCAGCACAAAAGGCGTGATATTCCAGTACATCTTCGAAAATTACGTTTGTTGTTTGTCAAGGTTCTCATTTCTCCTATAAATCTTTCACAAAAGCCATACAAGAAGTCATCCATTACCTTTACAGTGATTTCAGACATTTGAAATCTTCCTCGAGGGAAAATACTGATTAAAATTCTCTTTAAATATCTCTTGAAACTTCGTTTTCTCTTTGATGTAACTTTCATCTTTCGTTTGGACTTCTTATGAGTGCTGCGTTCTCTAAGAAAGCTCACAACATTCTCATGTGTTTCTTTGATCAATGAAATTCTTCCTGATTTTTGAATACATCTTTTGCTAGCACTGCTTATTTTAGTAGTCGCTGGCCGGGCGACTTTGTGAGACCATTTCTTTTTCCTTCTTTGTCGTGGCTTTGGTTTACAAGTAACTGTAACTTGGCTGGTGTGACGACTACTACAGGTTTTTTTACCAGCTTTGGTTTTCGAACGTGCTACCAACTTGGTTACACCGTGGTGTTTTATACTGGCTTCCCCATCGTTTGAAAATCTCAATTTCTTCGAATACCTATTCCCCTCTTCAAGATGTCGAGTGTTAACAGCAATTCCTATGTTACTATTAATCTTGATGGCTTGCGAGGGGCATTTAGCAGTATACACATCTTTAACGACTGAATACAGTTGTTCGATAACTTTCTCTGGCTCTATAGCTTGCTGCTTCTGTATAGAATAGCAATTGTCTGGCATTTGGCTTTCGTATCAATTATGAAAATTATTAATACAGTACTTACAGTTAAATAGTTAATTGAGATATTTTCACCGTCAGATGCTTCAAACAATGGTACTTCCAAATTAGGAGGCATTTTTCTTTTCTCTGACGTCTTAAGAATTACGCTGTTAATAGATATTGGTGTATTTCCGATTTTTTGGAAGTCTTTTGCTGGTGTCATAATTTGGATTGTGTTATCTTCAGTCACCGAAATCCACCTTTTCAACTGCTTATCGTTGGCTGTATTTCTGAATGAAACAGCTGCATCCGAAAATGTTGAAAGGCGATTATGTCCATTTATTTTCAACGTGCCAGTATCGCTGTTTACTTCCAATTTGTGTGTTCTCTTACGTAAACACATTTCCTTACGACAATTATAATTAATACACCGTATGTTTTATCAAATTGTAAATTTTGAACTTTGGACAAGTTTTAAATTACTGGTAAGCTACAGTATATGGAAACTTTTAAATTTCAATTCAACAAGTATGGAACGTTCTAAACTTGCAATAATTCCATAATACGTCACGTTCTGTTCTAAAACTCTTGTAAACATTTTGGGGACGTTTCCGTTCCCCGATGCAACCAAAAGTTTTTTTTATCATCGAAATATAAATACGCTGGTGACGCAGTGTCTTCAAAAACATACCTCAAAATAACATTTATCAAATTCATACTTCGAAAACAAATTAACTCCACACAAGTTGTCAATTACCGACTACTAGTGATAGAATGACAAAATACATGATAGCAGAATGTAAATTTAGAAGTTTCTAATGTTATTTAAATGAAATTTCATGCATCTACACAAATACATAAATTCACACTTTAAACTGTACATGTACGATTTCTGTTAGAGAAAAAATATATAGATGCATTTTGGGATAAAAGAAACAAAAAAAATATAAATATAAACGATATTTCTTCGAAGAAGAGCAAATACAAAATGATTTGCATAAGTATTTGGTTGGTTTAGGCAGATATAATATACATTTTTTGCTATATATACGCGTAGATGGGAAGAAGACATATACACCATCTAATGCACTTTGGTTATTAAAAGAAAAGCAAAGTAGATTTCGCATTCAAAAAACTTTCCAGACACAACACGATCATCCACACACGGCACCTGTTGACAAGGTGATCAAAATATACATAATAATAAATAATCTCAGTCTTTAAAAATTACATTCCTAAGTCATTGTGACACCTAAAGTCTGCCGGCACCGTTCATAAACTACATAACTTATGCTGACAGCAGGAGCAACTTTCATAAAATTTGGTGCAATACCACGATATAGGCCAGGAAAGCCTTCTGTTTGCACAATGGCTCGGAATAAACCACTCATGGTTGCGTCAGCTTTGATTTCAGCACAGGCTGTATGGACAAAAAAAAATAGTAAGTTAAATTTCAGTAATTTATAACCAACGAAGTTATTTGAATTACGTAAATTACGATGTCTTTTTCACCTTGGGCTTGTAATCGAGTTCTGACTAAAGCTAGAGGATAACTGGCCATTTGTCCACAAGTACTACTAATTGTGCCACACGTTAAGAAAACAAATACACTCGGACTACCATCTTCCGGATGACGTTGTATGTAAAGTTTTTTTAAGGTCTATTGTAACAGAAAACATACATAAAACTACACAGTCCTGTTAAGAAGTTGAAATCAAAACAATAACAACACTCACTTCATAAACGGCCAAATCAATCCCAGCATATGGAATGATGCCTAAAAGATTCGGAATGTAACCCCGATAAAAGCTCTTCAGGCCTTCTTTTTTAAAAATACTTAGAGCAGCATCTGCAATTCCTTTATACTGTCCTGTTTTTCTTAACGCTAACCTTGTTTTCAGAACCTAAAATATGTAAATCAAACTTGAATGAAATAAGTGAATACAGTATCAGCCAGGCAAAAAGAAATACGTATGACAAAATGCCTATTACTAAATAGGAAAAGGCAGTGGTGGTCATAATGAATTGGCTATCATTTGGGATAAGAGAGTTAAGGAGGTAGCCAACTAAATAACATCATGCAAAATATATTCGTCTGCCTACTTGAGATTACAAATACGAACCTCCAATGGATATATCACAGTTTGAGAAATTCCGCCAGCAATTGAGCCAGCAATAAATCTTTCGTGCATCCCAAGCTCCCTATTTGAATTTTGACGTATGAGCCTCTTAATCTGTTCGTAAGCCATAAATTTGATGGCACTTTCTGGCGCTATCTTTAGTACGTTGATTCCATTACCTCTCCACAAAGATTTCATTCCTCCTTCTCGTAACATATGTTGCAAGCACGAAGCTATACTACTAAACTGCCTTTTATTATGAACCTAAAACCACATAAATAAACATACGATAATTAGAAATGGCAAATTGGGCAAAAACCAACTTGTAGGGATTTGTGCTGCATTAAAAATGTGTTGCTTACCTGTAGAAATACTTTCAATCTGTCCAACGGAGCTGTACAAGTGCGAGACACTGCGCCTGCAATGCCACCAGCTACAAGATGTCGCCACCACATTCCAGAAATCATTTCAGTTTCTGTGAAATCATCTGGAACCAGAGTATCTTCACCAATGTCCAAAAACTGAAATAAGCAAACTCACTTTTATTATACAGAATAAGAAACTATTATCTGCAAATCTAAGGTTGAAAGTTATAGTACTTCACAACCAATATCACTTGTAAGTTTAAAAAAATTAGACTTTTCACTTCCGACAATCTACAACCAGGACATCAACTTCATTGTTATCGGCATTCGACAGATTCGGGACAATGTAGTAACAGTGAGATATCACAGCGGTAATCTTCTGTCTCCACAAATAGTTAAGCTCTCATAAAATGAGTCATACAACAAATTGCATTTAAAAGACATCAGATTTCAAATTAGGTACTGTGCTGATAGGCAAACGACTTGCAATGTGCCTCTGCTGAAAGCCATAATCGATGAGTGAGGAGGCATTTCAACAGATAACTCAAAAACATTGCAATGAATCAATCAAGCTCTCAAACACAAAAAAAAATTTTTTTGATAAAAATGTAAGTGCCATGTCCAACATGTGTCCATCTAATCTCATCTAAATGTAATGAGTATAATGATTAAGAAGTTCCTGGTAGAAAAAAAAATTTTATCAAAAGATTTTTGCTGCACTATCAGGTTTTCACCTTGAAATCCTGTACCTGTACAACGTCTGATAGTCACATTGACACTATACAAACAGTTTTCTACACAATCATTGAAAAAACTACTACTATTGAAGCCATTAGTATATACAGTATATATTGTACCAGATACCGAAGTTCAATGCCAAGTGAGAATAATGGCTTCTATCCAAGCACCCCCAAGTTGCCACCTTTCATTCATTTGTTGGTTAGAAAATGAATTATTTAACACTGATCTATTTCAGTGGGGGATTTAACCTTTCTTAAACTCATCAAGGACTGACAAAAGACAATTTTATCAATGAATACAAAGAAGAGATTCATAAGTATGGACGAGTTGAAAACTACATACTATAAAGAAATGCAAATGTCCAACAACTAATGAAGAGCATCAAACTTAAACCAACGAAATAAAAGCATAAATATGTGCCCCACATTTGCACGTGTACCACACGGGTATTGTGAGATATGACTGTTGACCTTATCGGTGCTGACCATGTATTATCAGCGTGACAATGAATAAAAAAGACATCAACTACCAACCCAAGAGTGACCAGAATAAGATGTTAGCAATTGAATTATTCATTTAACATTTTTCTTACAGTAAATTAAAACATCTACATGTTTTTTTTTTTTGAGTCTCGATAAGACTTCATAAATAATTAAAAAGCCAGCTCAGAGTGCCAAACCCTTTTCTACGAAATTAAAAAACGTCTATTATGCAAGATGCCATTACCACGTAACATGATAAGTAGTACAGTATCTCTTATCAGAAGTAGCAAGGAGTACATGACATCAGCAATAATTTGAAAGTTATCCCTTTGATTTTCAAATTGTTAGTCAATGTCACCAAATAAACCCTGACAACAAATGAAAATATAATTGCAACACTTAAAAACAAAAAGACAGTAGCAAAATTTTTACCTTTTGCAGCTGTAAAATTGCGAAGTCGTAAGCATTTGCAAACTGTAAAAATTCCTTTAAATCGTTTGACGGGATGACAAGGTTCGTCATAGCAACTTTGATAAAATTGTTTTAGGTAACAAAGTATACAAAAGGACTGATTTGTAAGGTAATATTAAAAACCGACAGTAAACGAGGAAATTTATAGAGTTACTGTAGCAGCTACTTTTCACACAGCCGGAAAAAAGCAGCTTAAATTTGAGACTGGGACGATGATGATGCAGCCACTTTTATTTAACACAGTATTGGCTATTAGGCGAAGGCGGGGGAAAAACCATCACCACACCTCCATTTATCACACCAGTCGTAACTAAAAGTTCAACGTCGATAGACTATAAAATTTCAAACATTAAAACCACTCAGAGACCTTACATCACATATTTTTGACATTCATTCAATTTTCATTGCCGGTCTTAACTCGAATTTCTATTTTACTGTGCCCAGACATAAAACTAATAAATTAACTGCAAAAAGCCAGTCAAGTAGCGATATTCTGCATACTAGTGACAAAAATGAAACCTTTAATCACCTTCATTAGTGGGTACCTATCACCTTTGGGAGCACACTTTTATTGCACATCCTAAGAACTAGTGCCTAGAACGAATGAACTATTTTGCAATTAAGTAATTAAATCGACGAAAATGTATGGACAGCATAAAAATGTGACGCACATTAACTGATCAACTCAAGTCAAGGACTCTCTCAGACTTCGTGCAACCACTAAATAAATACAGTAACCGTTATCAGTTGAATTTCTGAGACTTTGGTCCAAATTTCTACCCGTTGACACATTAATGAAGTTTCTGGTGTACTCATACAAAATAATTCCTGCAAAATCGTGAATTACTGATGTGCATTGGCAATACATATCATGAACCTCAGTTTCGCAGATAACTATTAAAAAATTGTTTAAAATTAGACGCTGTATATAGTGTTGCTTTTACACAATTTTTGACAAATATTTTAGACCATGGAAGAATTATAGAAGTCGTTAACTTAAATTACACTTTAAAGTGCAGACACAATCATTCACCACCACCTTTCAAGGTTACAATGTTAGATGCGATGCTTTACGATTCACGTATGAATCTTATTAGCACTTGTAATGAAATTGCTCTCCTAAAAGGTCGACTTTCCATTGTGTGGTTGGGGGGCAAAGAAAATGTATCACTACCCCGAACATTTGACAACCTGCCATGTACTAATCTTCATCAACCAATGGAATTGTTTTAACGACTACTAATGTACCGTTTATTGTACCACACCCATATCGCTTTAAAAGAATTCAGTGTTGACAGTCGGTTTGTTTGACAATGCATATCAGATATGGTTACTTTCCTAGCCTTCGTCCTAGAGAACTATCAATTCATTTTTCGGTCAACTAATACGAGATTTAAATATTTAAGGCTACTTAGAATCCCTCACTTGTGGGTTCTAAACCCTTGACTGGCGTGCCCCCAGCCAGAGTAGTCGCACCTAGGGCCCTTCAACTACAACGGTTATTAGAGCCCCGACCACTGCATAGTTCTAATGCAGAGTCGGCACAGACACTGCCGTTACGACGATTTTTGGTATTAGCAGTACCCAGTGTTTCTAAGCGGTCACCCATGCTAGTACTAGCTCGAGTTGCGTTCTCGTGAGATCACTGAAGTTAAGCAACGCAAACCCAAGTTAGTACCAACGTGGGTGGTTGGTAGTGAACGTTGAGTGTTGCTAATTTCTCCTCTCCCACATCCCTTACACCTACCACCTCCTCACCCGCGAGGTAATTTTTTAAGTCTCCTTAGGGTTCGGCCTGTTATGACTGCTTGGCTTACTCCCCAACCCATGTCCAAAACATACTAACAAATTAACTTCAATGACTAGACGAGAACTGGTGAGTCCAACGCAATATAGCGCTCCAGAATCTAGTAAAAGGGTAATAAGATTAGGAACATGGAATGTGGGAATTAGTGGACACGTTAGACAAAAAAGACATGGGGATATGTGGGGTGGACGGAGACTTGGTGGGGGAAAGGCGGTAGTGAACGACTGGAACCCATTAGACCTTGCCCTGCCACAGGCAGGATAAGGGTTAGATGATGATGACGACGACTTAGAATTCCTCATAATTCCTACATAAGCTCAATGTCATTTTGCGGTTTTTTAAAACATGCATGCCACTTGTCTAATCAAGTTTTTGCTATAAAATAATACGAGTCACCATGTGTCTACTACTTTTAGCTATCGATCTACAGTCAATAAAGTACTCTGAATATTAAAAAAAGATATTTATGCAAACATTATGCAACCACTTTTTCAATTATCAACAGCTTTGATGAACTAGGTAAACAAGATTTTCTACGTAACTCATTTTGCCAGGTACTTATTTAGAGCCCAAAACATTAGACTAACAACTATATGCCTTTCAATATGGAAAATGCTTCTGTCACTAATAAAAAAAAAGCACGTTGCACATTATCAACACCTGTTATCAGTTGTTTGGTTGAAGCAGGCTTCTCCTTGTGACAATTCGCACACCGTTTTTGTCAACCCCTTCACGAGGACTTCTTACCACTGTCTATTACCGTCTATAGTTCATTTTTCTTAGTGGATATATAAAAGTCATGGGTACCCGCACAGAACCCCACTATGGAGTAGAAACACTAGTCAGGACCTACATGGGGAAATATCTCTTTAATAGTAAAAATAATATATATAAGCTACGCTAATAACATCCTTTACAATAGCAAAAAAAAAAAATGTGGATACCTTTCATGAAATGCGACGTGAGATCGAATAAGACACAGACTATTAAGAGCATCAAACAATACATAAGTATTCAATCTAGTTAGGCCTGGTAATAATGGCTTTATATGGCACGGGCAATTATTTGCATCGTGACATGGCTTCATTATGCGGAAAATAATTTCCAATAAATTACATAATTTAATATTTACAACTAAACACACTGGTGCACATTGGAAACCACCGATATACAAAAAAATAGTCAACTAAACAAATGACTGAGTAATCCTGAAATTAACTGAATATATTTACAAGAGCTCATACAAGTGGCTCATCGTTATCATATATATTTAAAGTATAATATAAAAGACTAATAAACCCATAAACAATAAACGTCTCGATAACTTACAGTGGCATGTCTCCAATATTGAATGATATCACGAAGCTCAGTACCAGGATGAAACAGAAGGTAATCTCGCCATTCATCAAAATCTATCTCTAAAGTACCATCTTTATCCATCCTGACAATAATATAAAATCTCCCACGTGTAAGGCCAGTCAGGCAGCAAATAATCAAGCGGTTAAAAGTGAAAACAATCGACACTGCCTTACCTTTGTAAAAGACTTTTTGCTTCTGTGCGATCAATGCCAATTCCCAATTTCTTAAAGGCAGTAATTAATTCATCTAAATCAATACGACCTTGAAATACGTACAATTTAATTATCATTAATTAACTAACTTTTCACA
The DNA here is from genome assembly GCA_013389805.1 of Trigoniulus corallinus. Taxonomy (NCBI): domain Eukaryota; kingdom Metazoa; phylum Arthropoda; class Diplopoda; order Spirobolida; family Trigoniulidae; genus Trigoniulus; species Trigoniulus corallinus. The sequence continues at coordinate 23,433,154 of JAAFCE010009109.1, forward strand.
ATTCACCCCGTCTGAAGAAAAGTATGGTACCTACCATCTTTATTCTCATCAAGACTTCGAAACACCAGATGCAACTTCTTTTCGTGCTCAAGGATGTAATTCATAAATTCAGCAAAATCCACGTAACCACTTTTTGCAACATCGGACCTCTCAATAAATTTCTAAGAGTTTAAGAAATCTACATTTATTCAAAATGTTCATTCGTCTTCAAAGGCGATTATGATTCAGGCGCACTGTCAACATTTCTTCAAACGGACTAAGACAAGTCATAAAAACATGCACTGATCAACCAGGTATGTGTCATTTGAGGGGACATACCTTACACCCAGGATCATATGTTAACGTCGTTTATATTTCAAGACTCGTATTGCCTCACTTCAATATTTTTCAAGCGCCAGACTTAAATGAGGACAAACGTTTTTCCCCCAAAGGTCAACCACAAGCACCACGACGTTTAGAGGTGAACGGGCAGTAAAATTAGACTACAATTACCTAAAAAGTACATATCGACCTTCACTTGATGTAGAAAAATGTGAAGCATTTCCATCAACATAGTAAAGTGACTGTAGATATGAAGGGAAAGTTACTTTCGGCAATTCAGTTACTGGCTAGGCACAGTCAAACACAAGGTAGTCGGAGAAGATGATTGCCGGCAACCCAACAACCACAGTAAATGGTTTTTTTCCACGGTATGGAAAAAATGTGATGGACATAGCATATGGGCCATTTGTTGACAAAGCCATAACGAAACTAATATGATTGAACATTAAGATATTTCATCACAATAAAGATATCAGTATTTCCCAAGAATCTACGTAAACCAATTTCCGCCATTTTAAGTTCTTGGAAAAGAGCCAATCATGTTTTTAAGTGGATTATGCAACTCTCCTACCAGATATCAGAATCAATGGAAATCCGTGCTTCTTGTAAAGAATTAACGTAAACGGCACCACGTTAATGTATCACGTTGAACCCCTTGAATGACTGATAGTAGACAATAGCTATGTCATATACAATTTTACAGTAATATAATACAACTTATCATTTTAATAACGGTATGCCCACTCCCTTAATGGAGTCTCTTCAGGCAACAATTATTCCTGAAGGACACTTGTGAGACACACATTTTGCCGTGTTACTACAGTTTTGTCATTTGCAGGAATTCGCCAATGCTTGAGAGAAATGCGACGTTTAAAGTGTCAAACGATGTCCAATTTTCAAAATAAATGGTCTGGAAATGGTCGCTGTCAAAACTACTTTTCCCTTACAATAAGTGCACATTGAAGCCATACAAACGCACATGGCGTGAAATAATTGCACCTCTCAGGCAGTGAACATTATCAAAGACCGTATTTTTAAAAATTCTCTACCTGTAAGACTTACTCATTAAAACATACCTGTGCATGGCCAGAAATTTGAGGTACTCCCATTTTTCCTAAAGCTTCGCTGAGATCATGAATATCAATTCTTCCATCACCGTTGACATCCAGTTGTTTAAACAATTTTTCCAGCCTCTGCTCTTCTTCAAAAGGCAGATGTGGAACATAATGTGGTCGAGGAGGAGTATCGACATGCTTGTTGGAATCTAACATGATATCTAAATCATTAAATTAAATGAAATAGGAAACGTTTACTATACTGATACCTCAAGGATAACATGGACGTATTCAACTTTGACTAAAAAAAAAAACTATGACATTATCAGAAAGCCTTGGAAACACGATTACGTACGGAAACCTCAGTTCAGCTAGCCAAACGTCATGTTCGATGCAGTTCTTTAGATAGCGCAATTTCAGAGAACGTATCGTTCAGTATTGTTCTAGCTCTCAACTGCAATTGTCGCAGTGCATCAATAAAGAGCAATTAGGCTTCAACTTCGTCTTAATGAATTTCCTTTTCTTAGCTAATTGTCGTAAATTATATGGGGATTTTTTAATGACTAGTGACGAATAAAATTTAAATTGCTATTATTACAGTAAAGTGAGTTATTCGATAGAATACCGCTACCATGGTTATCGTTCATCATTTCCGGTTCCTGGTAAAGACGTCTACTTGTCAAGTTGACTGTTTCTCAGTGACGTCACTTTGAATTTTTTTTTTTCTATCTTTACTTATTAGTATAGTAAATATGGCAGATGGTAAGGCATTAAAGCTAGCCGCCGCTCGTAAAAAAGTATGATTTTGTTTTACTTTTTTTGGACGTTATTAATTACTGTTCATACGTTTTTTTAACCACTAAGATGTACTAGTATTGATCTAGTGCAATATGAACTCTTCGAAGAGTTTGGGTTGTTCGTCAACACTTAACAATTTTTTATAATATCAATGTGTTGATGTGGCACACTGTTGAAGCTCACTCTTGATTAGTATTGATAACATATTGTAACATTTAGACATTTCACGTCAGTTAGTCACATTTTTTGCTAGTTTGAAGTAACAGTTAATAACACTTGTAATAGAACACAAATTAAAGTAATGGGTGTGTGTGTGCACCACTTAATGGTGTCGTTAGCTCACCGAATGATTCTGTTTTATAGCTTAAGGAATTTCAAGACAAGTCAAAAAACCTGAGTACAGCAAAAGCTCTTAGCAATGAAGCCTTAAATAACAAAGAAAAGCCTGCTATTCCTAATGCTAACATTCCCCAAACACAAGTTAGTAATATAATTTTTTTATGAATGGGCTTGTCTTAATTTTGTGTATTGAAGTTTGCATGTTTGCTTGTTGATCTTATGTATTGTTGAATATTTGACTACATTTCTGTTATTTGCGTGAATAACAATTTTTGATATTTAACAATAGCCTCCTTATATTACTAGTGTTACATAAAGTGACATGTATAGCCCAGTTGTCAGTAACCGTTTTGGATTATTTTACAGACTAAAGATATAGTTGACCATAACAGGGATATGGAACAATCACAAGCCCAAGATTTGACAACTACTAAGTGCGTTTTTCATTGACATCCACAATATAGCAATATGTTTTTTACATGCTTATATATAATGTTGCATTAGATCTTTATCGCCATCAGAGAGCTTAAGACAGATATCTATGCAGTTAAATGGTTTAGTTTCACAAACACACGATTTTTCTAATGGAATTACATCATCAGAAGATTTAAATACATTAACTTTAGAGGTAATCATCAAAGCATTATTTTCTTGTAAATATTTAGAACTTTCGTAATATTCCTCTCTGTTGTTAATAGAAGCGCAATCAGGAGCTGGCATCATCTTTGAAATCACAAACTCAACACAACGAGCAATTAAATCATCAATTACAAGATCTGGTTAAAGAAATATATTTGATATCTATAATAAAACTTTTCGCCTGAATGTTTAAGAAAGGTATTTACCGTTTCAAATTTTCATTGCAGAAAGCACAGATCACTAAATTGCAGCAGCAAATGGAGAAGGAAAGGAAAGAATTTGACGAAAGATTGTTTCGAGAGCAGAGTTCCTTACGTGAACAACTTCAGGTTCATATTCAGACTATTGGGATATTGGTAGCTGAGAAAACTGAATTGCAGTCTTCTTTATCTCAATGCCAACAAACGGCTAAGCAGAGAGCTGGTATGATTTTTTGAGTTTATTCATAAGTCGGGGTGGGAGGGTTGAATTGAAATTTATTTATACAGCATAATTGCGAACTGCATAAAAGTCATGTGGCTTAGGTGAAGTGGAAGAACTCCAAGGGAGATTAAAAGCATCTCGTCAGAGGGTTAGTGATTTGGAAAGAGAACTAACAACAACAACAGTATCAAGTAAACAGTTTGAAGAGGTTTGTAACAATGTAGCACCAGTTTTGAAAATGTAGCTAGCATAATGGCTAATTTGTTTGTTTCATTTTCAGAATAATAAGCATAATTCTAAAGAAATAGATCGACTTAAAATGGACATATATAAAACTACGTAAGTGTCAATTTTATGAGTTAGTTATTCTTGGGAGTAAAATACTAAATTCAGATATTGTAGACCTTCGGGTAATATTTTCTATGATATATTTGTATTTTTTTATCAGAAAGTCTAATGAAGAACTAGAACAGAAAAATTCTGAGCTACTATCAAAATTGAATGTTAAGATAACCGAATGCCAGTCACAGGAAGAAAGGATTGAAGATTTACAACATAAATTTACAATGGCTGAACTAAGAATAAAACAGCTAAGTGTGGACAATAGTGAAGATTCTCTAAATCAGCTGGAAGCACTTCAGCAAGAGAAAATGGACCTGTTACAGAAAGAAGCACAGGTTTGTGTTTTCTGGCGCGACTTATTTATTGCGAATAAACTTAATATATTCCAACTTTAACGCTTTTTAGCTAAAAGCAAGTATAGAAAAGATCACAGATGATAGAGATCGGGTGTCAGAAAATTATCAACAGTTTGCAAAACAATTAAATCAGCAAATTCATGGACTGACACAGGAAACTGTTTCACTAAAAGATGAAAATGAGACTCTCAAACAGCACACTAGTGGTTTGGAAGCACAAGTTGAAAAACTTAAAGTGGAACTTGGCAAGTGATCGCTTCCATTGAATGGACGAAATTCAGTATGAATATGAGACGGTGTGTTTTTTTTTTCTTTAGAAGAGCAAAAAAAAGGGATGAGTCAATCAAACAACAAAAACGTCGTTGCCTTAGAAGAGCAAATAAAAGAGCTTGAAAAGAAGCAGATAGAAATGCAGCAACTTTATCAGTCACAGGTGTGCATATTAAAATAAGGGTTGATTTCGGTTCACCTTTCTATGTATTTCGTGTTTTTAATAGATTGCTGACAATTCGCAACTAAGTCACTTTTTGGAAGAACGTGAGTCTAGAATACAAGAACTGGAAAAACTTATATCTGATTTACAAAATGTGAAAGTAGATAAGGAAAAATTACTAGAAGTTATGCAAAGTGATAAAGTAGCTGCCAGTCGAGCAATGGCACAAAATAAAGAATTAAAGAAACAGTTGGAAGAACTTCAAAATGGATTTGTAAAACTGGTAATCAAATTTAATGTCTCGACAATATTTGTTATAATTGCAAGATGTTTGTGAATATTACACTAGATACTGTTTTTTTCTTACTTTCATTCAGAGTAATGACAAGTTACATTTAACTGAAAGTGTCCAAGAAGAGCAACACATTAGCAAAGAACTTGGAGAAAGGTTATCACAGCAAGAAGAGGAATTGAATGAATTAAGAGAACAGGTTGGCTTTTATATAAAACTAAGAATTAGAAAAATGCAAAGCCTTTTTTTAAACAAAAAATATTGGTTTTAAATATATTCTAGTTAGAAGATAAAGAAAAACAGCTATCTTTACTTCAACAGAACAGCAACGAAGTCACAAAACAGATGTACCAACAACATCAAATTGCAGATAGAATTAGGCACTTTGAAGCTAAAGGGCAACTAACAGAAATGTTACAACAAGAATTAAATCAAGCTCAAGAAAGGATTAATGGACTTACATCTCAAAATAGTGAATTAAGAACGCTACTTGCCAATCAGGCTGAAAGGCTGCTCAGTTATAAAGAAAATGATGGTGATAATAATGACTTAGATTCTCTTCGAAAAGACGAAATGGTGCTGTTCTTTTTAAAAGATAACTTTTAAGAATTATGACAAGCAGAATGATAATTATCATTTCTACTTGTAGGTAGTTTCGTTGTCAGCTTCAGTCCGACAACTAGAACTTGAACGTAATCAACTACTCAAGCAACTAGATGACCAACAACAACAGCATGAATCCTTAAAAAATCAGCTGAAAGAAATGCACGATGACAATAGTAACTGCAGTGACATAGCTTTAAATGATGAAACTGGTGACAATAATACCACAATGACTGTATCGGTAGCAGAATATCGCAATTTAAAACAGGCTATGATAAAACTTGAATCTCGATTTACCAAAACAATGAATGATATAGCTCAGTTGTCTGATGAAAAACAACAGTTGGAATATTTGGTGATGCAGCTTCAAGGAGAAACAGAAACTATAGGTAATTGCTGCAGTTAAACCATAAAATTTTTTTCAATCATTTTCAACAACTATTTTACAACTAAATATTATTTTGTAACGCAGGTGATTATATCGCATTATATCAAACACAAAGAACCGTGATGAAACAACAGGTGATGAAGAAGGACGAATATATTGCTACTATATCTCGTGATCAAGAAGAACTAAAGGTACAATAAAATCATTGCTTTAGCTGTTTATAAGTTTTCCACGCCTTGGGTTTTGAAATGTAAACTTTTTTTTTGCAGCGTAAGCTTGCAGAGCTGCAGGAATTAGTTTATAAGTTGCTGTTTGAGAAACAACAAATGCAAGGACTTGCCGCTTTAAATTCAAAATTACCTGGAAAAGCACAGTTAGCTAGACCTGACGATGGTGACAAGACATTTAATGCTGGTCAGTGCGTTAACACCTTCTAAACATTATCGGTAAATTGGTTCAGACCCTAAGAACTATGACGATTTATTTTTAGATTTGTCTAATCTACTCGAAGATATCACAAATGCTTCTACAAGTTTAGATGCTACTACTGAAGTGACCAATCATACTAAGGACGTTGCTGAAAATGGAAAGCCAGTAGAACCATCAACTAATCCAACGCGGACAGCAAGGAAAATTATAGATCTAATAAGCGAAATAGGTTCTACATCATTAATGGAAAAAACAATCTCCGATAATTTTCATCCTTGTCCTGTGTGCTCTGGCCGATTAATGACCGTCTAATTTTTGTAATAATGGGATAACAAAGAATGTGAGATGCAATAGTTAATTTTTATCTGCTAAACTGTTACAAAACAAGCCTATTTAATTTGTATAAAATATTGAAATGTTAATATTTACTTCCTCCGTTATATGGAGTAAGTTAATTGCTTCGTGGTGTAGTAAAAAGAGTTTTTTCACAAATTATGGTCATCTTAAAATAAGGGATCAATCTTTTTTTTTTAAAAAATAAAGGCACTAATGTACTTTGCTGTAAATGCAGAAAACATTAGAAGATGCAAGTTTTCCGACAAAATCTGTAACAGGGGGTTGAAAAAATCACAGTATTGGATGATAATTCAATCTCGGACAATATATTTGCAAAGAATTTTCATATTATCCTTAAATATTTATATTTATCACGCTCTTATTCCCAGGACAAATGAAAGTCCACTTCAATACAGAAGACAACAATCTATCTTAAAATACTACCATAATAATTTATTAATCAATCTTTAACACTATTAGTCACTGAAATTGTAAATTTTTAGATGGAATGCAATATTTCATCCCAAGAGTAAGGTTCAAACATAAACCCCACTCAAAGGAAGTATTATTTCTAATATATTATTAGGCATGATTAAAATTAAGTATTTTTATCATCTGGATATGATGATGACTCTACCACTTCATCATTTTGACCCTCTTTGCTTTCTCTTTCCTGTCGACTGGCCTGTAAAAAGTTCTGTAGTTCAGCTTTCAAAGCATCGTTTTGTTGTTCCAACAAGTCCAAGCATGAATTTATTTCATCAAGTTGATGATTCAGATCCTCATATTCTGCATTAAATGAAAAATGTAGCCCATTTACAAAAGTTGATAAAAACACACCTGTCTCCTTAGACGAAATAATTCAGTTGCACCATGACGTAACTACCACAGATGATTCATTAACATCTAAATTCATTCCGCTATTAAATGGTGGAATAGTAGAAGGGGCATGGTTCGGTTCGTTGGTGTTTTAGGGGGTTTCAACTACAAAGGTCATTAGAGCCCCATCCACTGCGTAGTTCTAATACAGAGACTACACACGAGAGCGGCTTATTGCGTTGGACACACCAATTCTCGTCTGTTAACTGAAGTTAAGCAACGCAACCCCAGTTAGTACTGACACGGATGGCTGCTTGACACTACTAATTCCCAAAAATCGTCGCATTAGTGTAGTGTCTGTGCAGTCTCTGCATTAGAACTACAAGGCGGACTGGGCTCTAATGACCTTGCAGTTGAATGGCCCTAAAACACCAACCAACAACAACAGATACTGCACTAATGCGACGATTATTGGATATTAGCGGTACCCATGTTAGTACTTGCTGGGGTTGCGCTGCTTAACTTCAGTGATCAGACGAGAAATGGTGTATCCAACGCAATAAGTCGTTCCCAGAAGGGAAATGGAGTGCATAGAACTTCAGTGGCAGTCGGGAAGCGGAAGCGATAGGAGTTCAATAACTTGGGATCTGTAATGAGAATACTTAAATACAAACTGATATTGTAGTTAGGGTCTAAAACAACGGCTTTTGGTTTCCTTCTGGTGAGAGAGGTCCACAGTGCGCATTCCGTCAGATGGACAATCAAGCCGTCGCCATGTATGGCGTGCACGATGTCACCTGCACGTCAAAGAACCATTAATACACAGAGAAAACATTATTCATTTCGGCAAAATTTTCTGGTGTAGGAGCTCGCGCCCTGGCGCCGGTGGAGGGGAAAAAAGTGGTCCAGGCCCAACTAAGCGCGGAAGCCGACGATAAGTAAGCATAGGGATTGAAACATCAGGTAAGCAACCGGCTGCGTAAAATACCGTCCAGCAGACTGCCTGCTCATGTGTCCGAATGAGGAAACAATGAGAGCCCTACCTTGCAATTGAGGGAAATGGGGTAGTGACGACGATAAAAGGACTAGAGCTCTATGACCTCCCATTAGATGAAAGGTGTACTTGGGAGTCATCCCTCTCACCCGAATGAAACCACAAATTATATTAAGTTTATCAAGATCTGATAAGTGATGTAGAAGTGGAGACGAGTGTATATTCAGCCTACTTTTTAAATCGCTAATAAATGTCGATTTTATCGCTAATCTAGTGACTTAACAAAACTATTAGCACAATACAAAAACACTTAAATTAGTGTTTCATCTTTTGATTTCAAACTTAGTCTCTCGAACGACAATTACGACACATGGTTAATTGTAAATAAACATATACCAGTATCATTTATGTCAAAATCATCTGGGTCTTCAGACAACTGTTCTTCAGTTTCGTTCGGAGGACTGAATTTCGCTTTTTCTTCATCCATGTTAGTGCCATTTATATTGACAACCATTTCAAAGTTTACCGCAAAAACGGCAGCAGCAATAAAAGCTTGTCTATTTCACTATAAAATGTGTGTCGTTTTACTTAATTAAATACAATCATCAGAATACTACAGTAGGTAAATATGCTTACATTCCTGGCTTAAGGTGAATCCACTGAGACTCCTATGAAAAAAATTACGTCATATCTGCGCATGTTCGAGACAACGACTTACGACGCACGCGCAAGGAGCTTATCGAACTGCTTCGGAGTTCTTTGTTGTCGTAGGTAATCTTGTTGCAAGTGTCGGGTTTTTTTTTTAGTTATTGGCAATAATCACAGGAATCCAAAATCTTCCTATCTTAGCTTGTACTGGATAGTCAACGTAAGTATTTGAAGTTTTCATATTCAGATGTATTTTTTGTAAAAAGTTGCTGATGGACGGGCTGAAGTTGAATGAAGCGGCTTTCAATATTAGTTTGCGATGTAGAATTATGGCGCCATTTTGTTTGTTGATGAATTACTTGTAAAGAGAACATAGTCGTCATATATTGACAGAATAGTTTTACTCTATTAATTTTTACAGATATTTATAATTATTGACTCTCTGGAGGGTATATTTTATACGGAGTAGTAGTTATACTGTAGGTTTTGCGATGACCGCCGTTCGTAGTGAAATCATGCCACATAGGAGCTTAGTTAAGTATATTTCAATCCGGCTATAGTTTCTCTATTGTTGGTTTCTAGAATGGCAGATAACGAGCAAGATCTTTTGGATTACGAAGAAGACGACGAACAAGATCAAGGAGCAGCAGACGGAACTGGAGAGGCGCCTTCGAAGAAAGAAGTTAAAGGAACATACGTATCCATTCACAGTTCAGGTTTCAGAGATTTTCTGTTAAAACCTGAATTATTACGTGCTATCGTGGATTGTGGTTTTGAGCATCCTTCTGAAGGTTGTATAATTTCTAAACGATTGAGAAGTATCATTAAAATCTCTAGTTTAACGTCATATTTTTTATGCCTATTACAGTTCAGCATGAATGTATACCTCAAGCTATCCTTGGGATGGATATCCTTTGTCAGGCAAAATCTGGTATGGGGAAAACTGCAGTGTTTGTACTGGCAACTTTACAACAAATTGAACCCGTCGATGGTCAGGTAAGCACCAACGGATTTGAACGTGTAAACTATTTTGATTGAGGATGCAAAGTATTGAAAGATTGTGTCTTCATTTTAGGTTTCTGTGTTAGTTATGTGCCACACACGCGAGCTAGCTTTCCAAATTAGTAAAGAGTACGAGAGGTTTTCAAAGTATATGCCAGGAATTAAAGTGGGAGTTTTCTTTGGGGGGTTATCTATCACAAACGACGAGAAGCTACTGAAGACGAATTGTCCACATATTGTAGTCGGAACACCAGGACGCATCTTGGCCTTGGTGCGGGGCAAGAAGCTAAATCTTCGTCACATCAAACATTTTATATTGGATGAATGTGATAAGATGCTTGAACAACTTGGTAAGCTATTTTCAATATACGTTTTTTATGCATTATTGGAACAAATTTTAATTAATATTGTCTCTCCTTTTTTTTTTTGGTAATGTTTAGACATGAGACGTGATGTTCAAGATATATTCCGCAATACACTACATGAAAAACAAGTGATGATGTTTAGTGCTACACTAAGCAAAGATATTCGCCCTGTCTGCAAGAAATTTATGCAAGATGTAATTATATCATCTTTCCTCTCACATCACCCTGTCATTTCTACCCTGGGAATTGGTGGATGAGCATCATATGACTGCAATGCCCACGCCTGTCAGTTTTACTCCACGCCAATCGATTTTATCGAGTTTGAAGATGCGCTGACCTATTCAAGAGAAACTACGTCTTACGTCTGAAGCTAGTATATTTATCTCCTTTTGGCTCAATTTAAGAAAAGAAATTTTCAAATCCTAAAATGAAATCTTGAAATTATTATTTGTGCCCCGAGAAGAAATAATCAATCCTCCCTTAATGAAACAAAATTCATGAAAATCTAAATTGTCTGTCCTGGACGCCAATCGTCGAACCAGCCTCTCCATACAATGAACTTTTTTTGTCATAATAAGAAGGCTAAGAAATGATTAATGATTGCCTTTCAAAAGTCCTCTTGATTCGAGCGATCGCCGTCGTCTTGGCTGTTGGTCGTCCTCTTCAGTGGCTGCAACAATGATCTCTGCCCAACCTCTTGGGCCACCATTTCCTGATGAGCTGCTGAGATGAGCTCAACCAAGCTGTTGCCATCAGAGTTGTTGATGGAAGCTTTCTGCCTCATTGCCTGCCTTTCCTTCGTGATTTGGGCTTTCCAAGTGACCCCAAGAGGGCAAGAGCGATACGTGATGATCATCTCGTGATGCTGCCAACGTTCACCTGCTCTCGAGTACCAGCTGTGGAGTAGTGGTGGAAACGTGGGGTGTCTGCCGGTATCATTCGTGGGTGATTCATTCATCGTCAATTTTATTTTCAAAATTTAAATTGGGTAATTAACGTCTTGAGGGGTGGGTTATTGTAAGATAGCCTCATTTTCTTTTTTTTTTTTAAATTGAACAACTACAATATCCTTTAATAGGGCTCTGTGGTTATCTATTAAAGGAATGAAATAAAAAAAACTGGGGTTGGGAGAATAGGGTATATGAACAAAATTGCCCCACAATCTTTTTGGAAAAGTCACTATTGACTTTGGTATCTAAATATATTATGGTATTTTTGGAGTATGATTTTCTTTCCAGCCGATGGAGGTTTACGTCGATGATGAAGCCAAATTGACACTCCATGGTCTCCAACAACACTATGTCAAGTTAAAAGACAATGAGAAGAATAGGAAGCTGTTTGAACTTCTGGATGTTTTGGAATTTAATCAAGTAGTTATCTTCGTGAAGTCCGTTCAGCGTTGTATGGCTTTAGCCCAACTTTTGGTGGAGCAGAATTTTCCTGCCATTGCTATCCATCGGGCCATGGGACAGGAAGAGAGGTGTTAAAATCTCGAAAGCTTTTTCTTTTCTTTTTTTTGATCTTATCATTTCTTGCAGTAGACTTGACATTTTACGTTTTCTTTTTATAATTGTAGGTTGTCACGTTATCAGCAATTTAAAGATTTTCAAAAACGTATCTTGGTTGCAACAAATCTATTTGGACGAGGAATGGATATTGAACGAGTAAACATTGTATTCAATTATGACATGCCTGAAAATTCAGACACGTATCTGCATAGGGTAAGTAGTTGTATCTTGATCATTAATCAATGTTACTCTCTCTCTCTGTCTCCACCCAAACTTGTAAAATATAAAAACTTGCTTGTCCTCTTTGTGTAAGTAACGTTTTGTGATGTAATAGAGGTTGATGTGTTGGTGGTTATAGGTTGCTCGTGCAGGTAGATTTGGTACAAAAGGGTTGGCCATCACATTTGTTTCGGATGAAGGAGATGCCAAGATCCTGAATGAGGTTCAGGAGAGATTTAACGTCAATATTACAGAACTACCCGAAGAAATAGATCTATCATCATACAGTAAGTATTACTAGGTGTTTTAAATTATTAAAATAATAATAATGGGTTTCTTACTAATTTTTTTAAAAAAAAAATTATTTGTGGTTCTAGTTGAAGGACGCTGATGTTGACGATAACATTTTTAATATTATCACTTGGTATTCAATTTTATTTCACGAATTTACATCCTTTTATGGCGGCACGTGCAGTTTTGAAACACGTGTAAGATGCCTCTCTCTCCCCTTTCCTGCGTGCAGTTTTTCTTTATTTTGCTGTCGTGCCAAAACTTAAGGTGAAAATTTCTTGAAGTCACGACGGCAGACACTGGACAAGGAAACTTGACACATGCACCACAGGGAGAGAGGAGATTGTTGACTTTTTTTAAAAATTGTCTCTAGTTTTCAATAATGACTGTAGTGTATTGTATGTGTCTGGTAGAGTCTCTTGTACAACAGGCTTATTATGTATAATTTCATCTTTATATCATTATTAAAGACATTCATCTTAAAGTATGTCAGAGATTTTTTGTTGGTTTTTGATGCAGTTTAATATGAAATTGAAAAAGGTAAATTTTCCATGTTTACAAGAGAAATTCGGATGGTGGTGTTTAGTAAGAAAACAGTAAGATAAATTATTTCAAACCCATAACAATTGCACTCCTTAGGATGCAGAATTTCCTGAGATAAGCTCATATTTGGGGTTTTTAGTCGTGGGTAGGTTGGTTAGTAGTAGGCGTGTTAAGTAACTGTACAGAGAGATTAACAAGATGTCGTTGCATTTTTCAAAGGCAATAATATATCACATCATATTGTAAATTCATAAATGTTTGGTGAAGGGTGTAGACATTCAGAATTTTCTGATATTCGTCCGCAGCATGACCAGTGTTTTTTACCTGGATGACCTCTGTGTCCATGACCACATCCTTGAAACCCACCTAAAATATATTTTATACCAGCAGCACTTTAAAACATTGGGCACAACGCAGTCAATATGTCGCGAAATTAATAACTTTCCCCCCATTGCCGGTAGAAGACAGGTCAATCTTAACAGCGAGAATCGTGCGTCATTTAGACCATGAAATTGATGGATGCACCACGAAGGAATGTTACTGAAGTGGACAGGGGTCAGAAAGACAAGTAATGAGGGAGAGAACTTGAGAAATAAAGAGCTAAAGTTTAACAAGCAAACTCTCCGACTTAGGAACATGTTGGATAAAGGTACGGGGAGAGATATTGTGCGGACTCTGGGCCAACTGTTAACCAGGAACAATTTAAAATTACTGCTTAAATTTGTCAATGACCCACCCTCCATTAGACTTTACAATTAACCAGAAATATATAGAAAGAAAAAAAAAATACCACTTATTTACCTGGCATTGTTCCTCCACATCCACATTTAACATTTTTATTTCCGCCACTGGAGCAAAACGTGCAACAATGAAAAGAACCAGTGTGGCTCTGCCATTTGGACTTGACTTGAACGGGAAACGGACTTCCCTAAAAAGAGAGGGAAGAAGGGACACGATTAACGGTAATATCACCTGGAAACTAATACTAGAATGAGCTCAGAATTAAACCCCACAATTTCTTACCTGGATATGTACATCCTTCACCTTAATATTAAGGCAAAACATACCAGTACCTCTTGGTACAAACTTGACCGAATAAGTACCATTTTTACGATCAATGACCTTAACAGGGGTATGTCTAAAATTTCCATACTCCAAAATATTAGAAACGCTTACGACAAGTAATCAAATCTAAGAAAAGTATAAAACTAGCACGTACTTCTTGTTATCATCTTTGCATATCAATTCCACAGTTAAATTCTGATGACCACCTTTGCGAACCGGTACACCTTCAGTGTCTTTTGTAATGAGCGTGGCCTCAACTAACTGACCTTGCCGCGCCACTGGTACACCTATAAAATATATTTCAATGAATGACATTTTATAGTGACATTATACATGTCCTAAAGCAGGGGTGGCGAACCTATGGCACGCAGAACAATTCTGTTGGCACCTGGCTTGTTTGTTGGTGTTTTAGGGGCCCTTCAACTAAAAGGTCATTAGAGCCCCGTCCACAGCGTAGTTCTTATGCAGAGACTGCACAGACACTACACTAATGCGACGATTTTTGGGTATTAGCAGTATCCAGTTTTCCCAAGCGGCCACCCATGTCAGTACTAGCTGGGGTTGCGCTGCTTAACTTCAGTGATCAGACGAGAACTGGTGTGTCCAACAACATTCGCCACTCCCTTGGCACGTGGCATGTACGTAAACATAAAACAAGGTAACCTATCGATATGAAGCCAAACAATCCATTGGTGGAATTTCCAGAGCGGCTGAACTGCGTTGGACACGCCAGTTCTCGTCAGATCACTGAAGTTAAGCAACGCATTTTTGTTTCGTTTGTTGGAGTTTAAGGTCCCATCAACTACAAGGTCATTAGAGACCTGTCCACTGTATAGTTCCAATTCATATACTGCACAGACACTACACTAATGCGACGATTATTGGGTATTAGCAGTACCCAGCTTTCCCGAGCGACCACCCATGTCAGTACTAACTGGGCTTGCGTTGCTTAACTTCAGTGATCAGACGAGAACTGGTGTGTCCAACGCAACTCGCCGCTCCCTTTAAGCAACGCAACCGAAGTTAGTACCGACATGGGTGGGTGGGAACACTGGATACTGCTAATTTCCCCACTCCTACCTCCCGTCACCCACAAGCTGCCTCCACAGGGTCCGGCCCGTGATGGCTGCTTGGTCGACTCCCCTACCCGGTAGCTGTAACAAACCGGAAAAGGGGGGGGGGGGTACCCTACTATATATTCCTGTAAGAAATTATCTGGCACGTTTAAATTTTTGGCACGCCTGCAGAAATAGGTTGACCACCCCTGTCCTAAAGTAGTTTTTTTTGTTGTACCATTTCCTTTCAGCATGCATTTGGATGGACATATCTTTTGAGTGGTTAGACAACCACTCATGGGATAGCCATTCACTTGAGTACTGAGTTCATTTCTTAAGAAATGCAGATATTCGTCTACTCTGGGTTCCAGGTGATGCTTTTCCATTCCTAATTCCTTAAGACGATTGACAACATGCGACTGTAGCGTCAAGATTTCCACATCCGAACCTTCTTGCAACAGTAACTCCACAAAATTGCAAAACGTCTCCACATCTTCCAAGGCTTGTTCCAGTTGAATACTTTGCAGTTTCAATATCCTCTGTTTGACTTCACACATTTTCTTTGTTCTTTCCAAAAGATTTTGTCGATGAATTTCCACAGCCTTAACATATTCGTCTGCAAATTTATTAACTTCTTCGCTAATTTCCGATCCCCGCACTTGCACCATTTTCGATTTGGTCCTCACGTTGGTCAAACTTTTTTTCAGCGCATCCACATTCAACACTGCTTTAGACAACAACTTTCTCAGATCTTCGATCTCTAATTTTGCCACGTCTGACACCAGTCTACACTTATGATTGCAGTGTTCACCAGTGGACAGACAACAGTCCTGACACACAGTGGTCTTGCACGTTTCGCAAAACAGACAAAGTTCCTCGGTGGGATGATTTGAACATACAGGCTTTGGTCTGTCACGACTACTGTTTAACGACTTTTTATGTGCCAATGTCATTTCTCTAGCTTCGGCATCAACAAGAGAAAGCACATTGTGAGTACCAGTCTTTCGCTGTCTCCTGTGAGCTTCCGAACAAAAAGCACAAATTGTCACCTTGCAGGCTGTGCACCAAGACACCGCGTGAACGTCTCCAACACAAAGTTCACAAACGGACTCGAGTCGAAGAGGATTATTCGCATTGTTATCACCGAAGGAAGATGCAAACACCTTACTTTGTAGAATGTAATGTAACGGAAGGCGGCACACACCGTCTTTAGGTAAGTCCACTTCCGAATCACAAGTTGGGCACAGGATGGTCCTACTCTTTCCTCTTCCGTAACAATCCGACTGCAAGGTACTTCTACTGCAACTGCTACTTCGACTCTGATTCTTAACATTTGGAAATGAAAATGAGGATGATATGCTAGTCGATTGGCTTTCCTCACTGCCAAACCCTGATACTGCTCCGGAATCCTTGGAACTGTCTAAAGTAAAGTGACGTTTCTGATCGTTGAAAATAACAACTGGTCTTGCAGATTCTTGATGACAACCATTCTTAGTAGGCACTGTGGATAAGGACGGAATGAAAGCATCGAGTCCTTCGATGCATTTC
The DNA here is from genome assembly GCA_013389805.1 of Trigoniulus corallinus. Lineage (NCBI taxonomy): Eukaryota > Metazoa > Arthropoda > Diplopoda > Spirobolida > Trigoniulidae > Trigoniulus > Trigoniulus corallinus. Next base: position 23,449,965 of record JAAFCE010009109.1, read on the forward strand.
GTGCAGAATGTATGAAGACAAGGCAAGATGCGAGGTTCTTCATACAGTTGACCACAGACATTACAGGTCAAATGCTCTTCAGAAATCGTACAAACAGACATTTCGACTGCTGCAAAGAATCAAAGAACAACAGAAAATCTGTTATTAAAAACACCAGCTTTAAAGCAAACTTGTTTAACTGCAACATCAGCCAATTAGAATCCATGCATCAGGATACCCTCAGTAGTATAAGTCACAACAAGAACCGGTGGCGGCACAGAGCTCCAATATTAAAAGACAATGTCCATTTGACATAAAATTTGATTTACTTTTTTGTGGGTGTGCGTGTTAAAGAGTCATTTACTTTCTTCTCTTAATGTAATTCAAACCGAATAGCTAGCTAGCTAGCTATTTGACGACGACGACGACACAAATGAACGGCTTCATTGGTCTTGTGTAGGATGGATATCATCTCTCTTTCTCTCAGCAAACACCCGTCAAGCATTCACATCTGGAGTTTAAGCGACGTAATAATAACATCCATTAAATAAATAAATAAATTAGGAGCGTGTGAACCAAGCCGAAAAACTATTTATGTCACTCCAGTTAGCAAGAAAAGAAGTGTCTCGTATAAGAGCATCATACAAGAAAGTCCATAATTATACTCTTAAGTTAATTGGTGTTGTTGTTACTAAACTGGAGACAAGAGAACTTAGATTAACCACAATTAAACAGATTTCAATCTTGTGCACAACTACTATGCACTTTTAACCAGTTGTCCGGTAGGGCCCGTTGATGTTGTTTGTTGGTGTTTTAGGGTCCTTCAACTACAAGGTCATTAGATCCCCGTCCACAGTGTAGTTCTTATGTGACACTACACTAATGCGACCATTTTTGGGTATTAGCAGTACCCAGTTTTCCTAAGCGACCACCCATGTTAGCACTAACTGGGGTTGCGTTGCTTAACTACAGTGATCGGACGAGAACTGGTGTGTCCAACGCAATTCGCTGCTCACAAAAGTTTGATATTCCTAGGAAGGGAAAGCAGAAAGACAAGACAAAGAGTAAACATAAGTGGTTATTACGTAACAGACTGTTGCTGATCCAATGTCACCAGTCCATTGGAGGCGTATCCTGTGATCATGCAACGATAGCGAGTGGGAGTCCTAAATAATTTACCAATTTGTATCACAAATCATTCAGAAATTCACCATTGTTCTAAACCTAATTATTATTATTATATTAATAATTTTATCTTTCTAAGTACACTGACCTTTTGGATGCGCTTACCGAAATGTTATGGGCTACAGCAGCGGTCTTCAAACTGTGTTCCGCAATTCCAGGATTCCTACAATTCCTGTAGCCCAGTGGTCTTCAAACTTTGTCGACTCACGGAGCCCTAAGAACTATAAAATATATTGGGGGAACCCCAACCCACCTTTAGTAAAGTACATCTTGCCGCAGCAAACGAAGGGAGCGGTGAGTTGCGTTGGACACACCAGTTCTTGTCTGATCACTGAAGTTAAGCAACGCAAGCCCAGTTAGTACTGACATGGGTGGTCGCTCGGGAAAGCTGGGTGCTGCTAATACCCAATAATCGTCACATTAGTGTAGTGTCTGTGCAGTCTATGCATTAGAACTATGCAGTGGACGGGTCTCTAATGACCTTGTAGTTGACGGGACCTTAAACACCAACAAACAACAAACAGCAGCAAACGAATTTTCCTTTTGAATCGCGGAACCCCCAGAGATGTATTGCGGAACCCTGGGGTTCCGCGGAACACAGTTTGAAGACCGCTGCTGTAGCCCATAACATTTCGGTAAGCGCATCCAAAAGGTCAGTGTACTCAGAAAGATAAAAGCAAAAATCGAGAGGGAAAACAAAATTATGCCAGCAAAGTCACAAAAATGAAAAGATGCAGTACCATTTGATGTCCGAGAGAGAGAGAGAGAGAGAGAGAGAGCGAGAAAGAGTGTGTTAATATTAAATCAACACATTTAAAATGTATAATGTCATTCACCATTCGCCTAAAATCTAAAATACACAACTAGCATGACAGAAAATTGTAGTTTACTTACGAATAACATATACCAAGTCTGGTAAGTTTTACGATATTTAGCTAACGATTTCCATCAGACATACTACTACGACGACGACGACAACAACACAGGCAACAAATAAAACATTAAAAATCGATCCAGGCCCCCGAGTCAACCTCTGAATAACGACTCTCTCTTTAGCTGTATGATAAAATAAAAGTCCAAAACCAAAAAACTTATAAGCTCGTGGGATGCAGAAAACTTGCTGGCGTTCGCTTGATGCAACACTAACAGATGTGACTTCTTTACACCGTGGCGCAGTAAAAAAAATCCTGCGTGCTGCCTTTTTTTGAGGGGGAGAGGGGGGAAGTAAGTCCCATCTCGACTACTGACAGTTTAGTATTTGAAAATGTGGGAGGAATAAACATCTAAACTAGGTTTTGGTGAGAAGATTATTTGTCATTAAAGATCACTAGTCCCATCAGCATCGAGGAGAAGAAGAAGAAGATGAAAAAGTAGTGACTTGATGAGCAAAGAGTGTTTGTAGGTTGCCCATCATCCATTAGTCCTCGACAAAAAACAGTTTTCGTTTGCTATTTACAGAAATGTACACATAATTATAGTATCCTTATTATGCATAACATCTAAATTTAAAACAAGTCTTATTAAGCTGGAGGAAAGAGGAGGAAGAGCAAGATTTGGACCACTCTACTGCCAGAAAAAAAACCACTAAAAGAGTTGAAGCGTCCTGTCGCACAAGGCACGGTCATTTATATAATAACTAGGCCCCCATCCAAACAACTGTTAATATAAATACTTAATATTCAACTACTTATCTAAACACAAAAGCTTCAAAGGCGTACTACCGCAAAAATGGTCAAGCACAATATGGATGAGCGAAAGACAGAGACGGGACAGTACTCAAATCTGGAATTGATTTCAAAGGCACTAAAAGCAAAAAAAAAAAGTGAACTTTGTAGCAGCCATTACACGTCTCAGTGATGAGCATAAATTATCTGTCGACTAAAGAGTCTTGCCAATTATAAGAAACATCTCGAGAATCTGCAAGGAGAAGAAGAAGCATCCCAACCACAGATAGGACAAGAACCTAATGCACCCCTTATCTAAACTTAACGCATTATATTGCTAGCTGAATCATTTGCCGGCAAACTCACATATAAAAAAACACGCAAGGCAGCGTCTTCAAACACCAAAATTAAACCTCCAAATCTTAAAACACCGTCTTAAATTATCGTAGGAAAAAGAGTGATATAGAGAGGGTATTCTTAAGAGGTTTAAAAGAAATTTTTTGGCATAAGATCACTCCCCCTAAGATGTCAGTCAATCAAAATATTTTGCGAGTGACTTTTAAAAGTGTACCCCATATCTACTACCTACCAACCAACCAGACTTTCAACGTAGACAGTAAGAAACTTTAAAAGAAATCACAAGGAGAAGACGAAGAAGAAAAAAAAAAAGACAAGTCTCACTACACAACTGTTGTGTGCGGGAATTGCAGCAGATTCATATTAGATCAAAATAGACTCGTGATGCATCAGTCAACGAGTACAACTTGAAAAATGGTATCGTGACCGGTTGCTCGCCTAATTCATGAAAAAAAAAATCTGAAACGACAGCAACACATTTTAAAGCAACATAAAACTCTGTGAGAGACAGAGAGAGAGAGAGAGAGAGAGTGTTGGGGCTCCTGAGAGTCTTTATTTATCAGAAAATGTTTGGGTAAAACTAAAAGAATGAGAAACCTGGGAGAGATGATGTAGCAGACTGCAGAGACAGAGAAAGAGCGAGAGAGAGAGAAAAGACAGGGGTCACAAGAACCCTCTCTCAAACCAATGAATCAACGCAAACTGATTTATGTGCAATTTAAATTCCAACTTAACAATAATAACCTGCCTCACATAAAAAGCCATATTTTTGTTTGCTAAATTGTACTCACAGGAGATGGTATGAAGTATCTCGGTAGTGAAAATATCAAACTACATTCTGCTGTGGTATTTTTCCCCTCTTCTCTCTCTCTCTCTTCTAGATTTCAAATTTGGTTTCCAAATTTTATCCAACTTGATGTCATGTTGGTGATCGATGTCAATTTGCGTTCGTACATAACTTAAAACTTCACTTTTCGGAAACCTAATACTCAAGTAAGAAAAGAAAAAGATGGTATGATAAGATGAAAGCAAATGACTCGCTGCTTGAAATGAATTCTTTAAGAAAAAAAAAGGTATATGTATATATAATTTTTACCAGTAAAAAATACGTTTCTAGTGTCGATGTTATCACATTACTGCACTCATCCCCTCCTGCAACACCACCACCACCAACACAAACCTCAGCAAAATATTTCATTTAAAAGGAAAAAACAAAACCACACACTCATCTTAAAAATTCATCATATAGTCACAACTATCAAACTTCCTATATTTAAATCAACCTTCTTTCTTCCTTAACAAAAAAGTAATTTTTTTTCCTTTGCAAAGGGTCCCAAAAATGGATCCTTAGTATTCAATCCACAAGGGGGGAGGAAGAGTCAAACGTGTGAATTCATCAGTTAACGAGAAAGAAAAAACTAACCACACAAAATGTTTTTTTTTTTAAAAAAAAAACTGTCTGTGTCGTTTCATTTCACAACTCATTAAGTATTTAGTATCAGTCAGAAATTTACTCGAAACCCAGTTGGTAATTATTGATGAATAGTTGCATCATAAATCTGTCATTTCTTAACTACAAGAGAAACAAGACACAAATTTCCTGCACCAACAACAATAGCTAGCTACTAGAAATTTTACCAAAAAAAATATTTTTCTGCTTACTGAAAACTACTTACATACTATGCCGGTTATAAGTGAGCAGAAAATTTAATATATCATTACTACAAGTAACTCCTAACCTTTACCCTCCTATGACAGGGTCCGGTACCCATCTTGTCCCTCTGAATGGACTCAAAGGCGATGCGACTACTGGACAGTGTTTTCCACAGCCGGTTGCCGACCAAAGCTACAACCGTTATGCTTATTTATCGTCGGTCTACTGTTCGTTTTGGGGAATCCCACCTATGCCACTTGGCCAGCTCCTACACCTGGAAATGTTTGCCTCGTCTACCCGTTGCATAGTAGAGACGGTTCTTTTAAGTGCAAATGCCATCGTACACCACACGGGACCTCGGTTTTACTTCCCATCCGAAAGAAGGCGCACTCGAGGCCTCCCTCTCTCTCGCCCAAAAGAAGCCAAGCCACCCTGGTCCAGTATCGAACCTGGAACGTCTGACGCAGTTACTGAGCGTGCTACCTACCGCACCCCCGAGGCGGGTCTGCATTATTACTACAAGTAAAATATAAGAATTATAATCTGTTCTTCTAAGGACTGATATGCTTTAAGGCGATCTGATAATCACCTTGATGATGATGAAGTGCGATGTGATGATCACTCACGCGGGCGATCAGGTGAGTGATCTGGATCACCTCCACATTCCTTGATCTAGAATCAATTGTGAGAACTCACTGAAGAAATCACTCTTTGCCACCTTATGACTCCTTCAGTAAACTGATAATAATAAATTTATCGGCTCAGTGTAGACCAGGTAGACAGTCTCAGTCCTACAAGTCATGAATCCCCTGTTAGGTGTTTGCTGGCATGAAAAAATACTCGTCGTCTCCTTATCCCGTCAACGATGGAGTCCGACTTGGTGCGAACTCTAGTCCTTCATTCCCCCCTCTTAATTACAATCAGTTCCCTCCGATTTTTCACCTCGGATATCAACTTATTCCATCATATTACCTGTTCACAATTCGGTTAAGACCCTTCTCTTCTCCGTCTACTACTTCTAACCTGCATCTCTATGACTGATCTAACCAACAACCCCTGACCTATTATTTTTTTTCACAATCGTTACCCTTATGCATCCTGTAATTCTGGTTCGCCTCCCTGTCCTGTAATTTGTCAGCATTCTGTTTCACATTTGGCGTGACTGCCATTCTGTAAAGTTCTCACTTTCAAGGATTAATTAACAGACATGAAAATAAATGAATATATTAATCAATACTATGAAAAAGTAGTTATTTATCTAAGAAAAAAAACGGACAATGACCACTTCAGTCCCTCAGTTTTCGTCGGCCTTAGCACGGTGGAGAAAACAAACCACCGACCACACACCAAGTTGATTCAAACAATGGTTGCTTTAAATGCAAATAATATTTTTAATTAGGATATTATTATACACGGGCAAAAAATTGCTGTCACTCTATATGAAATTACAGCTTTCATACGATATGGTCATTTACAAGTTTCTGTAAAACGAAATTGTTAATAATGTGCCTAATTCATGTGAGTTCACACGACGCCTAGCAACTAGTCAATACATACTTGTCATTGTACATCCCTTACAAAGCGAGCGTCTCCAATTTATATCTTTTTTTTGGTATGCAGTAGGCATACGTTGTATTTCTAGGAGACCCTCATGTGTGGTGACAGGCGTTTCGTGCCACTTTCTTCACATACACACACTCTACTCAGGATAAAGCATTTGAGAGCAGTTTTGCACAAGGTCATAGGCCAGAGAGTAAAGTGTACTGCACATACAGTACATTTTTTTGTCATCCCTTCCTTTTCAAAGAAGTAATAGAAAGATAAGAACTGAGTGAAACCAGAACCATTGTTATCATATCACGCAGTAGCATATGGTCATTGAAAAAACTCACAGCTAGTTGGAAGGGTTCAGATAAGGTCACAAACTGTAATTAGATGTAAGTTGAATACGTTTCAAATTGAGACAGATGGCGTCAACACGAATAGAGAGAAAGAAGATTGAAGAATGAATTCAATTTTTTTCCTCTCGTTTCATTCAAGTTTGTTAGTTTTGAACAGTTATTGGAGAGCAAGAGAGAACCCAAGGATTTAAACTTCTTAAAATTGCGTAAACACTTAAAAATGTGTAAACACTTTTAGATGAATAACCTCATCTGCTACAAAAATGAAATAAACACTTCTGTAAATGCTATTTTATTTATTTAATCGATAGAAACGTACCGATGTGGATGGTATTTCCAGAGGAAAGATGTAATGTCGCGTGATTGTCTCCCTGAATGCTGACAAATTATATTAATACTAGCACAACAAAGCTGCGTGCTTGAATTTCCATTAATCTTCTTAAAAGGTATCTTCTTAGTGAACCTTTTTTTTCGTTTAAGAAAACATTAGGAGGGGAGAAAAGATGCACTATTAGACAAACTATTAATAGTGATGTTATACCCTTGTTTATTTGCATTCTGGTCTCCACCAATACTTTTAAGAAAGCAAACTCCAGATATGTTTGCTCTTTTAACTTTCGTGCTGCCCAAAATTTCAGAAAAAAATCCTTAAACTGTATAGACAATTTTGTAAACAAAATGACAAGCTCCGTGTAAACATTAGGTCAAAGGGACTGGATAAAGAAGACAATATCCATATCGTACCTTTTAAAATACTCAACTTTCTAAATTGTCTAACAGCTCTTCAACAGCCTAATTTTTAGCTTTGTTAAAGTAATAGTTCAGTTAAAAATTCGTTCACCATGAAATTCTAGACACGCTATGTCACATATAATGGGTAGTTTAATTAATCTTGTTAATATAAAATATTTCTGACATGAGCCGCGTGTGTTCTGTCGTATTATATGACTACATTGTTTGGTCAAGACGTGTGTGTAACATCACGTTGTATTAAATAGACATTAAGTAAAACAGTTTACATACCTTTCACTTTTAACGTAAAAGTAAATAGAGTGATTGCATTAAACTTTTAATTTCATCACAATTTTACCCAACTTTCAACGAACAAACGCTGAACATGACATTTGACACAAACATTCGATAGAACGACGGTAAAGACCCAATAACTAAAGCGCTGTAGTTACACTTTCAGTAATTCTGCATAAGGCCATCTTTCGGTGCGTCATAGATACCTGTGTTTTTCAGCACATGTAGCACATGTTCATTTTGTAACATTAACTAAATCCAGATTCACACCAGGCAAGTAGCAAATAACTGTTAACACGCAAGTTCATAATTGAGAAGGTGTCGATAAATTAGACATTCATCATCATCATACCGTTATCCCGCCTGTGGCAGGGTTGAGTCTGCAGGTCCACTGGGCATGCTCTGACTTGGGGCACCCCAGCCAGGCGTTGGAACCCTCAGGAAATATTGGCGAAGTTGTCTGCGGGGGGGGG
>JAAFCE010009109.1:23458603-23598175 GCA_013389805.1 Trigoniulus corallinus
GGGGGGGGGATACCTGCCGGCGTACATCACTGTCGAGATATTAGACGACGGTGAAATATTAGACGGAATTTTCATGTACCTGACTGTCAACCAAAAGTCTGCAAGTCCCACTACCTTCGCAGCTCTCCCCGTAATGCGTTCACACGCTGCAACTTGCCCATTTACGTCATACTTGCACTTGCTACTTCACCTGGTGTGAATCGGGTTTTAAGGTGAAGTGTCCTCCAGATTTTTTTTTTTTTAGATATTTTTGTTGATATCTTATCCAATTATGAGTTCCACTTTTACCCCAATTTCTTACCGGTTTTTAATTAATTTGTGCACGTGATGATACCATGGTCATTGAAATTATTGTTATATTTGTTGCTAACTCAAGGAAATATACATTAGTAATACGACATACCAACACGAGTATATACACACGATCTGCAAAATGATTAATTTCAAACGATTATGGCAACTAAGGACGGTGTCATTATTCTCATCTTTGTGGGTTCAACGACAAGCACCAAACTACAAATCTATTTCGTATTTTAACGTGAGATATATGTCCGAATCATCAATTGATGAAGCCAACACGGGTGTGCCAAATCCAAAAGATCCTTTCGGAAGAGTTCTCAAGTCTTTAAAGACTGACATGCAAAATTTGAGCAAAGGGAACATTAACATCCCAGATCATCAATATTTTCCATATTTTTGTGATGTTGCGATTATCGGAGGGGGCATCATGGGATCATCAATTGCATACTGGCTGCAGCAACGGGTTAATGCAGGCATGAAGATTGTCGTCATTGAACGAGATCCAACAGTAAGTTAAATGGTGCTTCATTCAAAATATAGTCATGTGATGCCATAGCCATCAGCCAAAGGGTTGGGAGCGGCTTACTGCGTTGTACACACCTGTTCTCGTCTGACCACTAAAGTTAAGTAACACAACCCCAGCCAGTACTAACATGGGTGGCCGCTTGGGAAAACTGGGTACTGCTAATACTCAAAAATCGTCGCATTAGTGTAGTGTCTCCCTTAGAATTTTGGTTTGTTGGCGTTTTAGGGCCCACCAACTACAAGGTCACTAGAGCCCCGTCCGCTGCGTAGTTCTAATGCAGAGACTGGACAGACACTACACTAATGCGACGATTTTTGGGTATTAGCAGTATCCAGTTTTCCCTAGCGGCCATCCATGTCAGTACTAGCTGGAGTTGCGTTGCTTAACTTCAGTGATCAGACGAGAACGGGTGTGTACAACGCAATAAGCCGCTCCCTCTATATTGGAACTACGCAGTGGACAGGGCTCGAATGACCTTGTAGCTGAAGGACCCTAAAACACCAACGAAAACAAAAATAAAACGCAAAAAGGTGTACTTCCCCCGGTTACAATGTTGTGAGGATTAATTCGTTGATATCATTTAGTATGAAAAAGCATCTACAGTATTGTCTGTTGGAGGAATCAGACAGCAGTTCTCTCTACCTGAAAACGTTCAAATGTCATTATTTGGTGCAGAATTCTTAAGAGATATCAAGCGGCATTTGGATGTAGAAGGCAAGTATTTGGCAATTATATCTCGCGTATTTGCAATTACAAACTACGTTAACATTAAATACGTCTAATTTCTTTTCATATTAGATTATGACTTACCGGATATAAAGTTTACACCTCATGGCTATCTGCTGCTTGCTCCAGAAAGTGGAGTAGATATTTTGAGAGAAAACTATGCAATGCAAAAGTTGGTACTTTAACTTTCTGAACAGAATCTATTTACGATATAAAAAGTCATGTTACTTATTAGAGAATTAGGTGCTCGTGTAGACCTGCTGACCCCTCAGCAACTCAAAAGCACATTTCCTTGGCTGAACACCGATGGTATTTCCTTAGCTAGTTACGGTATACTATTTTATAATTTGTACTTTCTCATACGATTTTTTTCTCTCTCTCTCTCTATAATTACAAACTGTTTGTTTTAGGATATGGAAACGAAGGATGGTTTGACCCATATTCTTTACTTATGGCATTTAAACGAAAAGCAAAATCACTTGGAACTTTCTTTATCAAAGGAGATGTTACTGGCTTTAAGTTCAGAGAAATTGATGGTATCAAAGTTATTGATGAAGATGGAGAGCGCAGGCTGCAAAAAATTACTAAAATACTGGTTGGAATTGAACTTCTTAACCTATAAAATATAAGTAATAACGTTTATAACATTTCATATTTTACTGCAGGTGAAAACAGACGAAGATACGAAAGAAATATCTCCATCCCTCGTCATCTTTGCAGCAGGTCATCAGTCCGGTGAGATTGGAAAATTGGCTCAAATTGGATTTGGTCCTGGGGTATTAAAAACACCTATCCCAGTTGAACCACGGTAAAGTGATCATTTTTGTAATTAAATTAGTGTGATTACTTAATTTTTAATTACTAGTTTATTTCCTGTTAAATAGGAAACGCTATGTGTATGTGATACATTGTCCAGATGGGCCTAGTATTGATTGTCCTTTAGTAGTAGACTCAAACGGAGTTTATTTTCGAAAAGAAGGTTTAGGAGGCAATTATTTATGTGGAAGAGCTCCAGATTCAGTGAGTCACTTCTTAAATTTTGAGGGGGTGATTATTGCCGTCGAGTTTAAAGAGACCTTTTTAATAGCATGAAGAAGAACCAGATTGTGACAATCTAGATGTTGATCACAGCTTTTTTGAAAATAAAATTTGGCCAAGTCTAGCACACAGAGTACCACGGTTTGAATCTATTAAGGTAAGAAATTATCTTCATTTCTTATTACTAGTAATGACTAACTACGAAATTGTCTCGCATTTAGGTTGCAGGTGCATGGGCGGGCTATTACGATTACAACTATTTCGATCAAAATGCGATAATTGGTCTTCACCCATTTTATCCTAATCTTTACCTTGCAACAGGATTCAGTGGCCATGGACTTCAGCAAGCTCCTGCAGTAGGACGGGCCATCATGGAACTGATAATTGATAACGATTTTAAAACAATAGATCTCGAACGATTCTCCTTTAACCGAATAGTCAATTCTAATCCCATATTTGAAAAAAATATCTTTTAAGTGCAAGGATTAAATAAAAACATTTTGCAAAACCAATCCGTGCATAATCTCAAAATGTTCCGTTTATACTTTTTTTTTTTACATTGAAGAATCATACTATGTTCACTGTTCAGCTTTAACAACATCAAAACCATGTATAACTTGCGTAGTTTTAGCTTGTCATAAGTTCAGGATCAGTACTACATCTTAAAAAGATGGGAGTAGGATTTTAACGAAATACTAATTTAAAAATGTAGTTTTTATACAGAATTAAATTGACACTAGTATAAAGTTTTTTTGTAAAATTTATTTCAGCTGTTGAGTTGGAGGTGCAAAAAAATTGCCACTTTGTTTGCTCGCTGTTCGGGAGGGAGCAAATCCCAATAATTTTTGAATGTTTTGCCTGATTGACATAGTGCACAATATGTACAAGAATATAAAAGAGCAATCAGTATAGTCGTCGCCTAATAAATTTCGATGTGATACACCTTGGATCCATGATATTGGAGTAAAAGGTAGTTTAGCAACTACCCTGCCATCAAAGCTGAAATATTGACAGCGGTTATAAATATTATATGGTGAGCAGCCTATGAATTTTGGGGAAAACAACCATAATAATACCTACATTGAATTGAACATGCTCAAAAGAGCAGTAAAAGCAAAACCAATAGCAAACATGGATTTCATTTTTACCTAATTAGACATGCAAAAACCATTATATTCACCACAATAATAATTAGATAAAATATGACTGTTGGTTGCTTACCATGGACAAGTCTCTACTATTATTTTTCAATTTTTCTTCTTCCCGTTCTACAATTTAAAAAAAAAGGATAATGACTTTTAGCACGTATATCAATCAGGGCAATAACCCATTCAAATATCTTAAATACCAATTTTTTTCTTCTGCTGCCTATCGATTGTATCGCCTCGTGCTTCTTTTTTCTTTTCCACTAGCAATTTAAATAAATTTCAGTTCAACTACACACTTAACTACGCATAAACAATTTTACTTACATTTTTTACTTTGTTTTTCAACTTCGGCTTTTAATTTTTGATATTTTTCAGTTCTGTAAACGAGTAGCCAGGTCAAACCTACACAACACGTATGATACAGATCGCTATAGTTATAAACCAAATCGAGAGACGAAAAAAAAGTACATAGGCAACACGTAGATATACTTACCCTCTCCGAAAAATGCCGTCAATATTGATATAAATAAAATTAACAACGTATCAATCCACATTGTGAATACGACTTATGATTAATTTAACTGACCAACTTTTTTAATCAAATCCCAACGACTACGATTTTGCCATGACTTCCAAGGAGTGGGTGCACTAGCGCCACACACAGTTCATTCCAACTAACACTTCACAACATCAGCACCTACATTAACGACGATAATAATAATCATCATCATCATTTATGGCCGAGGTGTTCAGTTGCCCACGTCCAATATCAAGCCATAAATATTAAGTAATAACGCCCGTCACCGCCTTTTCGTTCAATTTATTAGTGACGACATAGTGGCTGAAGTGAAATGACATAATGACACAGATGGTTATTACGACACAACCCTGTCAAGGAAGGTCTGAAATCGGGTACAAATATTGTGACGCTCATAATGTTCGAAAAGATTATTTCATTCTATTCTTTCGTCTGAAATATGATAATAGTTTCTTAAGGTATTGGGTCGGGGACTCGTTCATAACACCATGTTATTTCCATATAGGGATTTGGCGAACTTAGCTCAACTGACCAGAAAACAATCGAAAATTTGCAAGTTTATTTCCCATCCCACGTGTTTTGCATAACTATGAAAGTGAGTGGCCTTCGGCCGCCGCCGCCAACGAATTGTGCGTTGACTCACTCGACTGTTATTCTCAGTAGAGTTGTTGGTGTCTAATGCCGCACGCGAAATACGTGTTGAAACATCATGTTTATATTCAGTGTGTGAAGCTAAAGGAAAAAAGTGCTTTTACGTTGAAACTATTACTAAATTTCAGCGGAAGAAAAAAAAACTTACAAGAATGATAAAAGAAATGAAAGTACAATAATAATATTCTAAAACGGGTTTTACGTAATTTCGTATTTTGCGCGACATTAAAAGTTGGAAACGCCTCGACAGGTAAGCGATGGCACGTTTTCTACGTATACAAATATTTATAAAATATCTCATCGCAATTCACTTTCAATCACAAACAATTGATAATTTTAAATTAATGGCGATGAGGCACAAGAAGGATTTTATATGAAAATGGGCTGCATTTTTCCTTCAGGTGTGTACCAGTTGATTAGCTACCTGGTGGTGCCCTACACTCAATCATGGTTACCTAACCTTTTAAGTTTTTTTTTTTTATGAAGGCCACAGTTTCATTGTCCACGGCTTCCTGTACTAAATTACGTGGACTATACCAACAACACCATTATTTAGACGAATAATAACTATCAAGAAAATGATTATAATTCAGATGGTGAAAAATTCTGCTCGACAATGCACACTAATGTCGAATGGAAGAAGACTTAACTTGAATTGGGGAGAGGGGACATAGTAGTGACCGGTGAAAATGGTCACAGATATCGTAGTTAGCCTCACGTCAGGAGGAAAAAAAATCTCACGACTGACCCATTAGATATTTGAGCAAGAAACGACCGACGTCAGTAGAAATTATTTGGAGAGAGGTGATTTAATAGTTAATCGTGTGACCACCACAAATATTGAAATAAGGCCATTATTATTATTACTGGATTATGTACGAGTAGAACATGTTTTCAAAACGTGATTATTAATCATTCAAATGTCTCACCTCCAATCAAACTAGAAATTTGTCAACTTGGTTAATGTTTTGTGTGTGTGTATGGAGCACTTTAGCAATGCCATTAAAAATAACTTTTATGCCATGACATTCCAACTTCATGGATTCTTGTGGTTGGTATTTCGATAATAACAACTAATGTCTAAATAAAGCAAAAAAAAAAAAATATATATTGATTGAATAAATAGTTACCATAGTAACGTTGTGTACCAACTGCGATTACACCTGGGATTTTGTAGCTGATAACCCCAAAGCGTTGTTATACATGACTGAATAATACAGTGCTTGATCCAGTGTTTGTTCTACAAAAATATAAAATTGAAATGTTAGTTTTCTTGTATTTATTCAATTCAATTGTTACTAAAGTGCTGATAAAGAAAAAAAAACATTAGGTGAGGAGGAGGAGAAAAAAGAAAAAGAGGTATGTATGGGGTGTGCCCAAAAAACGTGAATTTCACGCATGTAATATTCGTATAAACAAAATTTGTCTCCCGCAAAACATCATCGAGCAATAAATTGAGGTCAGTCTCGCATTCTTTTAAAAGTTAACAGACTAGCAAAGTAGATCATTAGCAATGACTACAAGTACCTTTGGTGACCATTTCCGTCCTGAAATTGACATGTTTAGACCCTGTTAAGTAGTCACAAATTTTTATACCAAAGGCGGAATCTGGCAGTGCTCAAATTTGACTTTCAAAAGGATATCGATTATGGTAGGCGTTTGGGTTCAATTTGTGTGCCGAAGAGCTCTTAAGTTAGTTCTAATAAGCGGATGTATTTTTTTTAATGCAGAAGATGCAAGCAGAAAGTTTATAATGTATAATTTTGCACCTGTAATTTCAGGGCTAATAGAATCTAACTACGCACTCTTCTGATGGAAGAATTAACAGAGGACCACGTTGAATCTTTGAAGCAACGGCGCGAATGGGTCAAATTTGATGAAGATGCCAATGTGCAACAGCAAGAATCCAATAATGATACTAGAGTTCACTTCCAAGCATCTAGTGGTGAAGCAGCTGTCATTACGGTTGAAAATGGACCTAAATCTACCACCACCACCACTAGTGGTAGTATTAATAATGGACTGGATGATAAAGTGAGCAAAGCTGACAGTGCCGTGATTGAAACTACTCAAGTTCATGTGTCTTTGGATCGTCATAGTCTTCCAACAACTGACCCCTTGCCTAGTCCAGCTCCTAGAGGTTCTAAGGATCATTCAGCTCGATCTCTTCCATCTCAACAGATTCCTAAAGCGGCTACTAGGGCACATAAAAATGCCGCCGCATCACCAAAATCTGAAATTCCAATGTCGAAATCTCATGTGGATGCCAACACTGCTACCACTTCCAATTCAGTCACAAATTCAGCAACGTCTCTGCAACCAGGTCGTTCTCATCAAGAAAAGAATGAAACTACTATAATACAAATGCCTTTAAGAGAAGGTGCTGCGCTATCAACAGAAGCACCATCAGAAATGCAAAATATTTCTCTTGCCGATTCTGCCAATGGTAGTCTGGCGACTTCCGCGACACTTAATCAAGTTCGCAAAAATGCTACCAGGCAGGCATTTGGTAATTAATTCGTTGTCATTTTCTGTCATTCCCCTTCCCTCTCCTACATCTGCTTTTGAGAGCGGCTGTATTGCGTTGGACACACCAGTTCTCATCAATCACTGAAGTTAAGCAACGCAACCCAACTTAGTACTCACATGGGTGGGACCATTAAGTGCTGCTAATTTCCCCTGTCCTATCACCCATCAGTAGCCTCCACAGGGTCCGTCCCATTAAGGCTGCTTGGCCGATTCCCCAACCCGTTGGCGTAACATACTAACATGCTCATTTTCTTATTCCATGTTAATTATGCGCAGCAAATGGAGATATTCTGGTCACCGTTTTGCCTCAAAATGAAAAATGTCCATGGTTAACTAGAGCTTCGTTTCGACCAGAACTCGTTCCAGAAGAACTGATGTCGCAACACTTGACGGCAAGTATTTTAATTTTCGCAACTGTTTAGCCAAAAATATTTATTAATAATAAAAAATAGATGTTGTATATTTATAGCTAACTGTTGAAGACTATTTGTCAGCAATGGAAGTTCTGGTTAATGATTTTAGATTCAACTGTTATAACATATGCTACAAGAGGATTTTGATGGCCTGGATCTTAATGGGGTTTATCGTATTGTTGGCATTACTCTTTTCTGGCGTCAAAGGTGTAGCATTATTTGGTGCTGGCGTCATTTGGCTACTACTCAATGCGTCAGGAATATTTGTATGCATGTGGATAAAGATCAGGGTAAATATTACAAAAATATTTCAGTACGCATTCTGATGAAATTTAATTTAAAAAAAAGAGGAAGAAACATTTATGATGGGTAATCTGTCATGGTGTTAACAATCGTCTCTCAGTCGTGACGGTTCCAGTAGCGCTTACTACTACTGTTAGTTTGGTCGCCGCAACGTCTCTCTCTCTCTCTCTTTCTGAATATTGATTTCTAGTTGCTAGTCCATTTGCTATCTTTAAACTTTAATTCTTGTCTGATCATCCTTGTAATCATTACTGGGGACGAGAGAGAAAGATAATTTTGGAGTAGTGTATCGATTTCTTTTGGGAATGAGTATCACTAAGTTATAAAAGCTCACGCTAAACTCTCCCCCTCATGTCGAGTATTTAGGACTCCACAAAAATGTAATCCTGGTTAAGATGGCTTAACTCTGGGGATCAGGGTAAAAACATCTTACAACATGATAACAACGGAGAAATGTTTTCTTATTATTTTACAGCTCCGCTATCATCTGGAAGGTTGTGTTGCTCAAGTCAATAAATATTTCTTAAAGCATAAAATAATTATGGGAGTTGATGACAGAGGCAAACTCTCATGTCATAAAGTCAATGTATCCTTTTTTATTTCCTTGTCGTTTGATGCTGGAAAAGGAAAAAATTAAAATACTTAATGCTAACGATTATATTTCACTTTAACCACTCTTAGCTGATATTTGTTTACTTTGACTGCAATGATTGCGTGGTAGGTGTTGATTGTATCATTTGATGGCACATTTATCTTAATTGTCATAAGACTCATGTCATGAGTTATTTTTTTCTGTAGAGGAAATTAAACGAAATAATCGATAATGAGGATAAGTTACGAGATGGGCAAACCGAAGATTTACAAAATAATAGACGTGGTACATTCCATTCAAGGATGGACATAGGTGATAGCGACATAATCATCACTGGAAACAGCAATACTAGAGTTTCCAGACAACAAGTATTAATTTTTCCTGTTGTATCGAGCATATATAATGTTATCAGAACGGAATTCAATATGGGTGGGGAGCGGCTTATTGCATCGGGCACACCAGTTCTTGTCTGATCACTGAAGTTAAGCAATGCAACGCCAGCTAGTACTAACGTGGGTGACCGCCTGGGAACACTGGGTACTGTTAATACCCAATATTCGTCGCATTAGTGTAGTGTCTGTGCAGCCTCTGCATTAGAACTATGCAGTGGACGGGGCTCTAATGACTGTAGTTGAAGGGCCCTAAAACACAAACAAAAATCAATGAAGATGGTCAACTCTTGGATGTTCCCAAAGTGCCAAATTTTATCATCTTCAAACTTCCGTTGCTGTTAGCATTGTCTGTTCAACTGCGAGAAATCCCCCTAGAACCTTCAATTTAAATTTTTATATCTAAAACTTATCTCTTTTTTTTTTGAATTTAGGAAAGAGGAGAACGACTGCTACTTCGATACAGTCAACGGTGGGTTAAAGAATACGTTTGCAAGAGATTAGACTTGTCAGTCGACTGTTACGATCGTCAGGAAGGTGAACCTCCTATTCAACCTCGGCATTGTTTGTCAGCTCGATGCCCTTGTCAGTTTGTTGAAAACCATCTGCGCTACAAACCACGTGGCAAGTTTTGTGGTTGTCAGTTTTTTGACTTCTGATTTGTTTTCTAAAGAATTCGGCGATGCATAATTATAATCCAATAAGATCCTATCATCTCAAATTATAACATCTTTAAGGGCTTGTATACCATGCCTGGGAACTTGATATTTTTTTAATTTTGCATACTCGACTTAAAAAGTATTTATACACCTGTATTTTAAAGATTACGTTAAAAAAATTAACTGATTGCTCATAGTTAAAAATGAGGTGATGGATTTACTTGGAAATATTTTATATACATTTATATTATATTTGGTCATTGTTCAGCATGACGTTGTGATGTTATTTTTGCAATGCATGTGAGGGCCAACTGTATGAGGCAGCAATTTGTTTTCTACAAGAAAACCTACAATTGATGTGGCAGCACCTTATTTCGCATAATTTTTCTATACGAGTTAGTGATATGAAACACTTTTGTGTATGTAAAACGTTTGTTGTAAAGATTTTTAACTTTTTATTGGATTTTTAGTAACACTTTACAACTTTATATGTAGCATTAGAGTGGCATTTTGGAGCAGTTTTTTTTAATTTCTACTTGTCAATCTGTTTGTAAATGTGAAAGTAATTTTTAAAAGGACCAGTTGATTGGCAACACGAGTAAATAAAATAGCACTTACAAGAGGTAATCACGTTTTAAATCAGCACTTTATTTGTCTGTTTCCGGAATGGGTACCATATGCATGGATCCTTGTTGGATATGCATAAACTAATTATTTGCATGACAAAGAATTAAACTTTTAGGAAAATGTCCTCAAATACTGCATGGCGCCAAGTCGGATATAACTCTAATTGACAGCTTCAATTTTTCTTTTATCATTAATACAGATTATTACGTCATGGAGCCTACAACTCTACCTGTGTATTCGTAAAAAACCTCAAGGGGTTGAAGTACAAAACTAGCCGTCCAACTTTCACTTGTATCTCAGAAATATTGTGCCCACGAACGTAGAGTATCAGGTGACAGCAGCACTTTATTTAATACGATAAATTATTATTACTCTAACTGCACTAATCACATAGCTTGTGACTGACTAGTAACAACTGACATTACTATTAGAAGCGAACCCTGCTTCTATTGCCTTAACCCTAGACTAGTCAGAGCTTGCTATTAAAATATCTAACGTTATTTTACAACAGAAGTAATTATTCAATAACCAAATTAGTAATGTCGTCCATTCTTTGGTAATTTACTGATACATTTTAATATGTACTTCACTCTTGGCACTTATCGTATTATAACGCCGTGTGAATATGCAATTGTACATAAAGAAACGAACTTTCTACAGTCTAGTATTACCATTAACAACATTCCATTATTTTTTAGCTTTTAATGCATTATTTTGTCTTTTAAAACCATGTTCATTTAAAATTATATACATATTAACGTCGACATATAGTCCGACATACGAATTTTTGAAAATAATTTAAACTGAATTAAAGGTTTTGTTTAAAAATTGTTATTAGTGGTCAAGTAGTCAGCCATGCAAATCCAGTATCATCAAAATAGCCTCTATCCTGTTTATAGCAGGGTCAGGTCTACAAGTTCATGTCCTCCATTCCCTTCTACCCCACACCACACACAACCATCCTCAAATTATGATTTGATGTGCTCCAAAATTCCTTGTCGTATAAGATGTTCACATTGAGAACGCTCAACAAAATGCTAAAATTAGGACAATACAATAATTACTTAGGAATGAGAAAGAGGATAACAGAGTTCAAGAATATCGCCACTCATCCCTAAGACAGTATGGAGACAGGGCCTCTGACCTATCGTAACACCAAATTCAATCAAAATTTCTGTAACTAAACAACTTTAACGGGACGTTGTCATTTTAGAAGGCTTGAGGCACACTCTCCTATCACATACGATAGCCCGTCAACCTGATAATTCGTTCACAACATACCTGGGTATTTTTCTTAAGGACCAATATGCTACCATCATCCGTTTCCCACTCTCCAAAATCAGTCAAGCAACGGACCTACAAAAACATTTGCCATTCAAGTTTCATCTCAAAAACAAAAAAAAAACATTGTAGGATGAAAGACCCATGGCAATTGAAACCGAATTATTTAAATGCCTAATTGA
Source organism: Trigoniulus corallinus (assembly GCA_013389805.1). Taxonomy (NCBI): domain Eukaryota; kingdom Metazoa; phylum Arthropoda; class Diplopoda; order Spirobolida; family Trigoniulidae; genus Trigoniulus; species Trigoniulus corallinus. Next base: position 23,470,506 of record JAAFCE010009109.1, read on the forward strand.
AATGTGCGGGAGAGAAAAAAAAGCCTTTACTACCTCTATGTACAAGGACTTGGGAGGATGTCGATCCTGAGTCAAGTCTAGTCCCCGTCCATCACTCACTGATTGCATGTAAGTGGCTAACATCCTGTTGTATTGAAAAAACCATTGTACCTACACATAATTGATTGGCAAATGAAAGCGTGGAAAAGAAATTGTTTTCGAGCAAACAACTGAATAATAATATCATACCTCAGCTTCACTAAGACAGCCTTTTATATCACTTGGCAATATACTCCCAAATTCCCATCTCAACCGCTGAATCCGTGTTAGACGATTATAACTAAAAAACTAAGTGTTTTGGCACGACGTGGCGAATATAGGATTCCATTTGCAGAAAGTTTATGCACTTAATCAACTTACATATATGCCAAAAGACATCTCTTATTTCTTTCAAGAGCGGCGTGTCTTAATTGTACACCAGCAAACAAACCTTGTTCTCCATTTACTGTGCCTGATCTTCACGCATTAATTAAAAAAAACACCAGATTACAATGTACAAAATATTTTTAACTAGGTACCTGCTTTTTAACAAGACTAAGTACCAATGACATTCAATGTAATGAGATATACAAGGATGATTTTTAACTCAGTGCATCAGAGAGAGAGGGGGGAAATAAAATGAGAATTCAGATCAGGATTAGACGGCACCAACGCATCATTATTATTACGGTATTTACAATATGAAAGGTAGCTAATCTTTAAACGTATCATTGGATTAAATTTTCAAAACTGGGAATTGAACTCGAGTCCCCTTCACAATAAACAGCTGACTAACCTATCAATAAATCAGCTTGTAACCCTAAAACCATTAAATGCGAAAAAAAATTCCTTACACGTCTATTTGATTATCTTCAAACAGCATATTCATTTCTTCTAAAACCTGACGAATTGTGTCTTCCTAGAAATAACCCGCATACACACAAGTGTTAGTTATTACATTTCACAATTACTCATTTCTTTTTACATACAGCAATTGTAATTCTGAACAAAGACACGAGTGATCACGATTCAGAAACATGCAAATTTTGCAGATAAACAATTAATTCTCTTCCATCTACTTACATTAAAAGGTGGGATGGTATCTAAATTACGATTGAGTTCTCGAATTAAATCTAGAGCCTTTTCACCAAACATGATAATAACTTTAAAAAAAATAAATCAACAATAGAATTCGTCTCGCGTTCTTTCGCTCTTCCCGCCTGCGTCCATTGCAGCACAGGGAGCAGATGCGATTGGTTGAATTGCGCTCACGTGATACCTCACCGTGCTACAACAGCAACATCTGGTGCCCACAATGACAAACACGTGTCATAGGTGTTCGTGTGATTTGCCGTTATCCGTTAGCAATCCCGAACGTACGACGACGGTTACTTTGACAAGATTGATCATGTGGATGCAAACTTGGCTAAATTGTAAGTCAAATTCGCACTTGCATGAATTTTGGTGAGGGGGATATCTATCGAATACATTCAATATGTTGTCTTGCTTTTGAAAATTTCGTCTCGATTCTGTAGAAATGCATTATTTGGCGAGGATCAAGTTATCCACTTCGAGTTTTCGCGCGCGCACTTGATTTTTTTTGCCGCCGAAAAACTGAATGTATAAAAATTAGGTCGAAGGTGTTATTGGTTGGCACATATTCATACTTTTCGATGCCGTGTTCTAGTTATTTCTAATTATTCAAGGTAGTATTGTCAACGAAAGACTGCAAGAGAGGAAAATATGTTGCAAGACAAATTAAACAAAACATTTCAAACTATTTTTACATATTCGGTAAGAATTTGATCGCTGACAACGCTGCAGAAAAAAAAAAGAGAACCATTTCTAATAGGCGGGAAAATTTGTTCTGCAACTTTATTCGCTTCTTTTAAGTAGTCGTCATAAATGCAACATTAGATACAATATATACGTAATTATATGATTTTATTGAAAACATCTCTAAAAGGTAAGTCTCGAGATTTATTTCATGCCTCGCATAATCCAATAACTGACACCGCCTGAACAGTTTATAATCAGCTGTAAAAATAGAATTGCATTTTTCCCCCTCGGGGAGAAAAAAAAACGCAAATACATCCATCGACCTGTGCGATTTATGAACATTTAAAATAATTGGTATTTGGAGGGGGTGACATATTGATAATAATAATAATAATAATGACAAAGGCGAAAATCATGTTTCTTCTAGTTAGTGACGATGAATGACCTTATTACAAAAAAACTACCAAGAAAAGGGAACCAAAGGGGAAAACCCATCACTGTTACCAAATTTTTTTATTAATTAATCTAGGCCACGCCCGGTAGAGAAACAATATGTGCTAGACCCAATACTCTTGAAAAATTATATCTGGAAACAATTTTTCAGAGTTTTTATTTACTATACATCATTTCATTCAATTTATGCTAAACTAGAAGTTCATTCCTCTCAGTCAAATTTGCTCCCTAGATTACTTCCTCATAATACTGTCAATTTCAGTTGAATCGTATACCTTCATATTTACCTTTCCCCTGGATTATAATTAATTCACAATTTGCGTTTAATGCTGTTATGGAACCAAAACATTTACAGGTGTAATAAACAGAAATGAGTACTTTAAAAAGTACATGGGACAGTGTTATTCAGCACATTTTTTTTATTATTTCCAGATAACGGAGCCAGCAAAGAGCTTTTGACAGCATGACAGAATCATCTACAAACAATGAAAAGAGTAAGTTATTGTTGTTATCTTTGTATGTATGCAATCAAACAACTCCAAAAGTCGATTACTTAATTAAATGACTAAAAACTTTATGATGCTATACCTAAATGAGAAGGAAAGAGGTAGGAGGGATCACTGTAACAAGTGTCTAACCTAAAAGGTCGTGATGACCCTTATAAATTTACCCTTAATATGTGTATATATGCATATATTTACAGGTTCAGTTCTGGATTCATTTAGTATAAACTGTTCAGCTGTCGAAAAAAAGATCTATAAATTCACAGAAGGCGAGGAAGTACTTTCTCGGTGGAGCGATGGTCTGCTGTACCTTGGCATCATTCTTGAAGTAATTCTCTCTTCAATTTCAGAATTGAAATCTTTAAAGAGTGTGCATGTTTGTAATTTGTACAAATTATGTTTTGTTCTTTTTTTTTTTTTAATAAACCACACAGATAGACTATACAAAAAATAGATGTCTGTTGCGCTTTGAAGACTCTTCTGAATACTGGACAAAGTTTAAAGATATTTATAGAGGTAACTTAGCAAAAATTTCAGTGAAATAGGCGTCCATCCCACCATTCCATTGCAAAATCTTTTAAGATAAACGACTTAAAACAAGAAACAAACAAGTTTGCTTAAAACGTGATGATGATACGTGTTTTAAATTACAAAAAAAAAAAAAAAAACTTGGTGGCACAATAGAACTTATATCCGAAAATGGTATCCGCCCTACTCTACAAAAATCAACAAATTTGAGTGTTTATACACTTTAGGTACTCTGCTAATTGTTCAATGTTTCTTATGATACACGTAGATAAAAGTGAATGTTGGTCAACTTCAATTATGAAAAAGTAGACAAGAAAACAAAATTTTGTCGTTAACTCTGCTGCTAGTCGGGTTTTTGTGCTTAGCTAAAACTACATGGTGGTAGTCAAAGGCTGCATGCATTTAAAAAGTTATCAGAGAAACTTTAAAACAAAAAACCAATATTTTATTAGGAAATTAATATTTATATGACTGCTTATTCCATTTACTAACAGGTTTAAACAAAAAATCGTGTGCCTTTTCAAAGCTTTGTTTGCTATTGCATAGATGTTTCTCCATTTTTTTCAGTTTCAGGCCCTTTTCTTTTAGAGCCTCATGTGCAAAACACGGCTTGAAGTGCACAATACAACAAGTTCTACATTTATGACAGAAACTGGTTACATTGAATGTGTTCAAATGTGAGTTCAGTGTGCGTGTACCAACTAATTCTATTAATCTGCACTTTTAATAATGCATGAGGCTCTGATATAACAAGAAGTTACTAAAGATAATAAAACATTTAAAAAAAGGGGGGAATTCTTTTTTTTAAAAAAAAAACAAAAAAAAAAATGTAGTTAACATTTACTCAAGTTAGGGAGAGTCGAGTGTCAACGTGTCTTTAATTAACGTACTAACTGGGTATAAACACATTCGTATAATGTGTCATTTATGCTAACATATAATATATATATATTTTCGCCATTTACTTTCTCCCCTCTGTTAGTTTTAAATTTTCGTGTGCATGTCAATTTATGCATGATGCATTCTTTCGCAAGCCTAACATTGGCCTAAAATTTAAAATATGAACTTTACCGACAACATTGAGAATATGTCATGGCACCTGTTTAACTCTTTCAACAGCTTTTTAATTAATTTGTAGGGCCCTCTAAGGGCTCGGACATCGTTTGCTCTGTATGCTCTTGCGGAATTTCTGATCCACCAAATGAAATTGTAATCTGCGATAACTGTGGAGTCGGCTATCATCAAAACTGTCACACGCCACCAATACTTAGTAATACTTTACTATTGGATGCTGATTGGTACTGTCGCCAGTGTGTTTTTGCATTCACTACCAGAGTAAGAAAGAGGATAACTTCTCAAACAAATACACATCTTTAGTAGTAATAGTAGATAATAATGACGTCTGAAACAATGAATTATCATTTTGGCAATTAAGTGTCCGTTTTTATTTACCTATCTTTCTAATTGCAGAAAGGAGGAGCTGTGAATAAAGGAACATTTGCAAAGATTATGCAAACCATGAAACAGTCATTGCCATACGATGTAAGTATTCTGGAGAAAACTATTGGATTTTCCTAAATCACAATTGATAATCAGACCATCGCCTTGCTGAAGGGTTGTTTGTCTCCAAAATTATTCATTGTTGGAGGAGAACTACTCTTGATCTTTTTGTAGGGCATTCTGCCACGCTTTTTTTTTCCACTGTCTCAGAACGTCTCAAACTTGTTAACATTATTTTACATATGTATAGCTTAAATTATTAACATGGGACTCGCAGCACAAAGTCAACAATCAAGAGATATACTGTTATTGTGGAGGTCCTGGAGAGTGAGTACTTCCGAAATACTTGAATTTGAATACCTTCATTTAGGACACTGTAATTACCTCCTTTTTTTAATCTTTATAGATGGTATATTAACATGTTGCAGTGCAGCCAATGCAAGCAATGGTTTCATGAAGGTTAGACTCAATAAATTAATTAATCATTTTTTTTTTGTCTGTACAACTTTTAAAGAGACCATTCTTGGGAGATGGGCCTGTCTAGTTTGTACATTTGGAAAGAGAAAACCCCTTTCACATTTATTTTTTCGTATGAGATGCATTGAATTGGATTACGGTAGTTGCTTATCTATGAAATATAGACACTCCCATTTCTGGGTACAATCAGATCTAAAAGGTCAGGAGATCAATTAGTTATTAGATTATCTGCGTGATTCTATCAACACTTTAGTGACATTGTGCTTCACGGTAATTACGTTGCTGCAGTTATCGTTTTAGGCGTCAAAATGTTTTTATTATTATTATTATTAAACTAGTTCTAAATATAGCAAGACGTCCACATACGTAACTTTCTAATTTTGAAATGTGTTCATTCACATTTTTCTTGTACTTTTTCTAGCTTGCATCCAGTGCCTTGAAAAGCCACTGTTATTTGGTGATAGGTAGGTATTTTGACATACTTATTCTTATAATATACTATATAAATATACTTATTCATATTGAATGTCTGACACAGCTCGAAATTAATGTTAATTGCTTTTTTTTTTACCAGGTTTTATAAGTTTATTTGTTCCGTGTGCAATTCTGGTCCAGAATTTTTAAAACGATTTAGTTTAAGCTGGTATGTAACACTTAATCGTACGATACGGAAGGAATTAAACTAATTATCGTATTAACCTAAATTCCTGGGATGTTTTTTTTTCTCTACAGGTTAGATGCTGTTCACCTGGTCCTATTCAATTTAACTATTTTACATAATAAAACTTATTTTGATATCAAAAGGGACATACTTAGTTTCCTCGAAGAACACTGGAGTGCGATGCAACTTCAAGGCAACGTAAGTTATAAAGCAATATTATGGGAAGAATCAAAGAGGGGGGGGGGCACATAGGGTCTATATATGGTTCTCGTTATGAATAACCTCTACGGTTTTAAACAGGTTGCCAAAAGTGATCCTAACAAGAGGCCTGCAATTGTGAAAGATATTTTGGATACTAATCGGACCCGATTTAAGTGTGGTCGTGAAATCAAGAAAAGTACTAGTATATGGGGACTTCGCTCTAGAGTTGCACCACCAGGACCAAAGGTTAACACTAATAATGGCGATGTGCTAGATGAAACATCACAGCAACAATCAAGGTAGGCTTTAATTGTTTTGCTAAATTTGTGTGAGATGAACGACACTTGTGGGGGGGATGGCTAACCCTTGACCTCTTATTTTTCTTAAAAACAGTACTTCAGTAAAAGGGAAGAAACGAAAATTTGGCAATGATGTGGCGGCAAATTCTTGCCGGCAACAAAAGACAGCATTAAATCAGTCACATTATCATTTTGCTCCCACGTCTCCTTCTGAGAGTCTTCCGGCGCCTGAATTTTCTGTTAAAAAGATTAGAGAAAGACTAAGATCGGCGCTTCAGTCATCAGCAGTAAGAAATGTAAAACACATTTTGAAATTATTGAAAATTATGCTTTCTTTTTTACAAATTCGTCTCTTGTATTGATAAGGGTAATAATGCAACCAAGCAATGTCTGTCACAAGGTAATAAGCCAAAGGGTCGCAAAAGAATGCTTTCGAAAGCATCGATTCAACAAGAGAATTGCATTTCAACGCAGAAGTTACAACAAACACAAGCCAGTACTGTGAGTAGTGATTCAAAGAATTGTGTTATCATCCTCGGAATAAACAGTATCATCATCATACTGTTATCCCGCCTGTGACAGGGTCTTCCACCAGGTCCCCATCAACCCCACACACTACCGGGGGAGGGGCGAATTTTGTTGGGCACACCCGTTCTCGTCTGATCACTGTAGTTAAGCAGCGCAACCCCAGCTAGTACTGACATGGGTGGCCGCTTGGGAAAACTGAGTACTGCTAGTATCCAAAAATCGTCTCATTAGTGTAGTGTCTGTGCAGTCTCTGCATCAGAACTACACTGTGGACGGGGCTCTACTGACCTCGTAGATGAAGGGCCCTAAAACACCAACAAACAACGACCATCACACACTGCCATATCCTCACGAGCAGCCTGTTTCCACTTCTGCTTTGGTCTGCACCTGGCCCGGGTGCTTTCCAACCATCTGCATTCCTGTAATGGACCTAACGAGCTCCTCCTCCTCCTCCCCTCTTCTCATTACATGTCCTTACCCCTCAGAATAAACTGTAAAGTAATAAAAATGATGTTTTGGGGTTTATGTGTAATTTTCTAGGTAGGAAAGAAGAGAAAAGGGAGACCACCGAGAAAAATTCGGAGGACAAGCTGTGCCAGAGTGACTCAAGCAGGAATCTTGGATAATAGTACAATTGGTGTTAAAGAAGTATCGATGGGAATAACACTGGATTCTATCATTCCTCCCCCGCCAAGTTTTGAAGGAATGTATAATCCATTTCGTGATAAAACGCAAGTGCTTCAGTCATCGGACTCTGGGAGCGTTCAACAGGCTTTGACGACTGCCACTACTACTACTACTACTACTACTGCAACTTTAACTACTACAACAACAACAACTACTACTAGTGATATCAAAGTGAGAGGACATTCAAATTCGAATGGTGTTATAATAAAGACAGGCGGCAATATGTCAATGAAGACAGAGAATGGAAAAAACTGCTCTAAGAAAGTCACCTTTAATGGACATGATATTGAATGCTGCAGTAAGTGGAAACGACATTTGGGCAATGCAACGACGACGACAACAACAACAACTACTACTACTAAAAATGGGTTTTGCAAACGCCGTCGACATAAATCTGTCTCAAAGGAACTTAGTTCGTCATCGTTAAATAGTTATTTTAAACAAAATAACGGAAATGGAAGTAATAAAAAGTTAAAAATTTTAGCAAGCCGCCTTACAAATATCGGTAAAGTTCAGTATTTAGTGGAATGGGAGACATTTTAATGTCTTTTACTATATAGTAATTATAAAACTATGTTGTTATAATTAATTTATGGAGAATGGCCACCTGACACTCGCTACTATTCTTCTACGTGGTAAGACAACATTATTCATTTTTAATGACTAAACTTTTTCTCTAGACTGTTGCCCGCCCTCCTATTACATATATATAAATTGAAATTCTTCTTTATTGAAACTTGCGATGTTATATTGTTGATTTACTAATATATAAACTGGTAGTTAGTGTTATTATTATTTCTTGACTGTAAATGACTTGTCTATTAAATAAATAAGAAGAAAAGCTTAAAAGTAAAATTTTTGAAATGAGAGTTGGTGTATATTTAGCGGAATTGCATTTTTATTACTTCACAGCTTATAAATTCCATTCTGAAAGGGTAAAATCACTTTAGAAACGTCTGGAGAGGGAGAACAAGGGGCCCTGCGTAGATGGGGACACGGGACAAAGTTCGCGCCCCCTTGTTCAAGGGGGCAAGGACCTTGTGGGATATTTTGTATAATCAACAACTCATCATTAATGTGTACACCACGTTTAAATAACATCTGTTCATTTCACCGAAATAGTTCATCATCGCCATTACCATAGCAACCTTTAATAAACCTTAAAAAGGGAGGAGAGATTGGAAAAAAAAAGTTATGTTATTATGACAACGTATAAGCAAAACCAAAGCATCAAACCAAAAACCTTGAGTACATGGTAACTAGAAAGGGTTGATGCTTCCACATAATGAATGGCATGGGTCAATCGATAACCGAAAATCCGCAAAGGACTGATGACTACAATTCTGTAGTTCGCGAGACACTACATATTAAACTCTGCGTCCATGCGCCTCCTTCTAACAACTTTTCAAGCAGTTTGTTAAGCATTTCCACTCTGCACTTCTGCACTGACAACATTGAAAACTGGGTTTTGTTGTTTGTTGGTGTTTTAGGGCCCTTCAACTACGAGGCCATTAGAGCCCCGTCCACAGCATAGTTTTTATCCATAGACTACACAGATACTACACTAATGCGACGATTTTTGGGTATTAGCAGTACCTAGTTTTCCCAAGCGGCCACCCATGTCAGTACTAGCTTGGGTTGCGCTGCTTAACTTCAGTGTTCGGACGAGAACTGGTGTCCAACGCAATTCGCCGCTCCCTGGAAAAGTGGGGGATTCAGAATCTCAAACTCGGTGTACGAAAGTCGATCAGTTAACCTAAAAAGGAATTTTTCCTCCCACCAGTACTCAAGTAATGCGTTTGCCATTCTTGCATCAGTATTCCTTACAAAAATGCTCACAGAACTGGGGTATAATTCAGATTTGTTTATTTTGACGTTGGTTTGTCTACCTCTGGGATAATTCATCGATGCAGACGGGAAGGAAGGAAGGATGGACAAGTTCCTACAACTGAAATTTTTTGATGATCCACGAATAAAAGAAAGGATTTTTAAGTGCACTCCACATGACACCGGGGGTTTATCTATCCATCCGGCGCACTTAATGGTTATCCAATTTTTCTTTATCTCGTCTCCAGTTTTTAACATCCGCCTCAAGATTGAAGAAGATTATCAAGGTCAAGGCCCGAATTAGGTGCTATCTTCTCTTAAAAAAGAGGAGGCGTTAAATGCGCCTTGTGTGTGCGTCTTACTATCAACGGAGTGGGAGGATGATCAGGGCAACTCCATAGTTCCTTCTAGGTGCCTAATTGAAAAACATTACCATCCCAGCTGGTGGAGTAATGGGCTTGATTTTCGTCTGGAGTGGACGTGATCCGAATTCAAATCCCTGGCCGTGGAGGCATACTGTACATGGTAGAATTGTCACTCTTAGGCTCCTTGTAGAACTGATAATCTGTTGCGTTTCAAGTGAAGTTTTTAAATAAAAAACTAAAATCTTCACTTAAGAGGAACGGGAAGACGACGAAATAACAGGAAGGAATGATGCTAACGGATAGAAAACTGGATAAGTATTAACAATATACTGTTCATCTCTTATAACCAGTGTCGGATTTAGATATTGAAAGGCCCTAGGCTATTTCAATTTTGAGGCCCTTTTTTCTTAAGTTTTGAAACCCGCTAAATGTTGAGGCCCTAGGCTTCAGCCTACTTAGCCTAGTGGTAAATCCTGCACTGCTTATAACCCTCTTATCCTATCAGAAAGTACTGTATGCTGTTTGTTCAACAGGTGTATTACACGTTCTCCCAAAAATGCTGTAGATCAAGGAAGTTGGTGATACTGCGCGATGTCAAAGTTAGGAGATTTATTTCAAAATTTCTCCGTTCATTAATTCACTATACCAGTACATTCATACTCTACATGTCTTAGAATTCTAATATTCGAATTTCACTTTCCAAGAATTCAAACCATGATGACACAAACACTATTGGGTTATTATCTGTTGTAGTAAAGTATTAATTAACCTCTACTTGAAAATATGTGATAAGAAAAACGGAACATTAAATTATTGTGGTTTTACGACGACGCATAATTCATCTTATGTAATCATCGGCATTCTATTCGTTCATATTTCCCAGTACGCCATTTTTTGTCAGGCACTAACCAATGTTAACTTACTAAATAAGTCTCTAAATGAACTCATCGATGATAATGACTACTTCTTCGCTTTATATATTTAAATAACATGGGAGAGAAAACGCATCAAATGAAATGAAGAAAGATGTCATAAGAACACCTGAAATTCAGACACCTACCTTCAAGCAGCGACATCAAATCGACATTCTAATCATCTGCTTCAAAATTATCGGACGCATGACGCCATCTAGTGACAGCTTGCAGCGTTAAAGTGCCGACAAAATGGCGGGCGGTTCAGCTGGTGACTGGTGTTTAATTGAAAGTGATCCTGGCGTTTTTACCGAATTAATTAGAGGTTTTGGTATGTATGACGTTAAAATGATAATTTCTTTCAGTGCGGTAGTATATAGGGTTATAAATATTAGAATTCCTTTTACGTTAGCCACTTGAAAATGACTCACAGCAACGGCGAATGTTTCTTCCAATTTCGGCTACTCTTCACCGGATTTGTACATGCTTCTATTTTGAAATTTCAGGGGTTAGAGGAGTTCAAGTAGAAGAACTATGGAGTTTGGATAAAGATGGATTTGAAAATTTGAAGTATGTTTCTTATAACGTTATTTTGAATCTTCATTTATATATTTTAAAACACTTACGATCTCCGCACCGAAGATTTTAAATAACGATAACGACCAAAGCGTTCTAAATGCTGAAAAAAGAAGTTATTTATGCACATTATTTCAAGAAAACTCTAATTTTTAAAATGATAAGTAGCGTTGTTTTAAGTCAAAAAAATATCTTTAAATTTTTCAGACCTATTCACGGATTAATATTTTTATTCAAATGGTCTCCTGGAGATGACTCATTTGGATCTGTAGTAGTCGATAGTAGATTGGATAAAATCTTCTTTGCGAAACAGGTCGGTGTGGCAGTTTGAACATTTTAAAAAAAAATTGCTGAATAAAATTCAAATCACATTTTATTTTATATATAATTTTTCTTTTGGCATCTTTATGTAGGTGGTAAACAATGCATGTGCAACTCAAGCAATTCTTAGTATTTTATTAAATACCAAGCATCCTGATATTGAATTAGGAGATACGTTAACTAGTTTAAAAGAATTTTGCCAAAGTTTTGATGCAACGGTGAGTATAATCAAAATAAGTTTGTTTTTTTTTTTGGAGGGGAGTGCACTGGTCGTAAATTTAATTTCTACTCGTTAACATACTAAAAAACGATTTATAGATGAAAGGACTTACGTTGAGTAACTCTGAAACAATACGACAAGTCCATAATAGTTTTGCAAGGTTTGAATCTATTTAATAATTCTTATTTCACGTCGTTTTGTGACCCTGAACGTAATCACTGGATCGATTCCATATTTAGGCAACAAATATTTGAATTGGATGGTAAGGCGGCAACAAAAGATGATGATGTATTTCATTTTGTTGGTTATATCCCAATTGATGGTCGTTTATACGAGTTGGATGGATTAAAAGATGGCCCTATTGATTTAGGTTAGTCCTTGAGTTACCCTAGAATTATAAGTAGTTTGTTACCTTGTAATAAGTTTGCTGTATTTCGGAATCACAGGATCGATTCCACCCGATGCCGATTGGACAGATATTGCTCAGCCGGTTATAGAAAAGCGGATTCAAAAGTAACATCCCATCTTTTTTTTAAATAAATTGTTTATGGAATTATTAAAATTATAACTGAAATAATTAAAATATTTCCTTACCAGGTATAGCAAGGAGGAAATCCATTTTAATTTAATGGCAATAGTTTCTGATCGCTTAATGATTTACAGAAAGCAAATGGATCAACTGGTGAAACAATTAGAGGTATTTCTTTAGTACTATAAACGTTGTTGATTATTAATTAATATTTGAAATCATATTTTTTTAAAAAAAAATTATTGCTTGATTTTGAAGGAAAGGGGAATGGAAACTGATGATGTTCAATCAGAAATTAGTAAATTACAATTATTAATGGCCGAAGAAGAAATGAAGCATAAACAGTATCAGGTACGTTTTGTGAATCTAATTTTAAAAATTAAAATATCTGACCTGCCGTTACCTAATTTATGAAATTCATAAATATGTTCAGTAAAAAAAAAACAGAAATAAATTATAAAATATATTTGTCTTCAGATTGAAAATATACGAAGAAAACATAATTATCTTCCACTTATAATGGAATTGTTAAAAATTTTGGCCAAAGAAGGACAATTACAACCTCTTTTAGAAAAGGTGAATTTTTATCGATTGTCTATTTTAATTTTTCAAACTTTCAAAAACGGAAGTTTGTTAATTATATATTTTTTTTTACTTTCTGTCTAGGCAAAAGAAAAGACGGCTTTACTTCAACAAAAGAAAGATAAAAAACCTGAAACTAAGTAAAGAGTGTATAATTGTTTGCTCTAATTTCTGACAGTTCTTGATTAAAGTCCTTTTTAACGAAATTTAGATATTTTCAAAAATCGCCTAAATGTTTAAATTCCACTTCGGTGGCGCAGTGGGTAGCACGCTCGGTAATTGAGTCAGTAGTTTAGGTTCAATACTGGACCGAGGTGAGTTGGCTTCTTTCTGACGAGAGAGACAGACAGACCGACCCCGAGTACGCCTTCTTTCGGATGAGAAGTAAAACGATGGCATTTGCACGTAAAAGAACCTTCCTCTCTATTATACAACGGGTAGATGAGGCAAAATTCTCAGGTGTAGGAGCAGGCCGTCCAATATATCACCTTTGCGTCCATCCAGAGGGACAGTAATTGGTACCCGACCCTGCCATAGGCGGAAAAGAGTAAGGAGTGGTTAGCTCACTCGGCAACTACGCCAGTAGTTCTAGGTTCGATACTGGACCGTGGTGGGTCGGCTTCTTTCGGGCGAGAGAGAAGCCGCGAATGTGCCTTCTTTCGGATGAGAAGTAAAAACCGAGGTTCCGTGTGGGTGTACGATGGCACTTGCACGTAAAAGAACCCTCTCTACTACGCAACGGGTAGATGAGGCAAAATTTCCAGGTGTAGGAGCTCGCCCCCTGGCGTCGGTAGCATTCCCCAACGAACACTAGACCGACGATAAATAAGCGTAGGGGTGCAGCTTTGGCCGGCAACCGGCTGCAGAAAAAACTATGTCCAATATATCACCCTGTGTCCATTCAGAGGGACAAATGGGTACCCGACCCTGCCATAGGCGGGAAAAGGGTTAGGAGTTGGAGTTGGTTGTATTAGGTGAGGCGGGAGGGCTCCTTTGAAGACCATCCGAGTGACACCGGATACTCGCACAAATGGGACGGACCCCACAGATGGATCTGATGGAGGGTACACCAGAGCTTATAGTGTCAGACTTCTCGTACTGCAGCCACCAATGTTGCACATGGGGAGAAGGACGTGCAAGACCTATGTTCCGGACCAATGCTATACATCGTCACAGATCCTGAGCCTCGGTAATTTATTTGGCTGGCGCTTGTCTCTCGAGAATTTTCTTTAGGAAGAGAGAGAGAGAGAGGGAAAGAAACTCAGAAATGTACCTTTCACCGCTCGAATAGAAGGGAATGAAAGTAGATTCCCCACCATATGGTGGTGTGTGCTATGTCACCCCCCACTAAGAGAACTCTTTCAGGTGTCACTAGGTGTTGTCTTCAGAACAGATACTGCGGATTATGGCCCTCCACTTCCGCTTACCTCTCACTAGCTCCTTCTCCCCTCTTCTCATCACACGCCCATACCACTTCAGTCTAGAACAGAGACAACACTACATCATCATCATCATCATCATCATACCCATATCCCGCCTGTGGCAGGGTCGGGTCTGCGGGTCCACTGAACATGCGTTGACTGAGGGCACCTCAGCCAGGCGTCTGGAACCCGCAGGAAATATTGGCTTATAATATTGCATGGTTTCTGACCTATTGCATAATAACTATAATGCAACAGGAGTCAGGCTCATGCCCAGAACGGAGACAACACTAATGTTAAGTAATCAAACCAACAATCATGTCACAGATTGTAAAGTTTTTTTTAAATAACAGTTATCAGGAGGATTATACCAAGACAATGACAAGTCTGAACACATTTTCTTTTATGCTTTCAAAGAATGCTTTTTTAAAAACAACTCTTGAAATTGGACGAAGGGGGATCTTGAATAATAATAACAGGGCGATAGTGGAAAACAAAATTAGTCCAACAATATTACTACTTACGGAAAGAAAAGTTCATTGTAGTACTTTAACTGTAATCAAGAGATCAATTGATGAACCCTTTTTTTAAATAATAGGTCTATATTCATCTGCAACCACATTTTGTAGTGGACATTTCTTACTTGGCTGATCTAGGGATGAGGAGGATGCAAAGTAGTTAAAAATCAAATGCGCATAAATAATTAAACTATCGCGTTCGAATAATTATCAGGAAAAATACAGTAGGTAGAAGTTACTTTACAGTCACATATCGTCACCTTTCTTTAAAAAGCACCTAAGTTCAAAAAAGCAAGTTTTACAGGAGAGAAGAAAAACTGATACTGTTATCAGTAGGTAGGAATAATAAAATTGCCCTGCAGAGGGTTTTGTTTTGTTGGCGTTTTAGGCAGGTCCGGCTCGTGAGTTTCAGGCGCCCTAGGCAAGTGGGTCCATTCTCGCCCCGCCCCATTAAATTTAATGCAGTTCTAAGTTGTGCGAGCATACCTCACGCATTGAATTGCTATGACTCTGCAACAAGGCGCCTCGACAAAGCCAACATTTAGAAAAAGGCCCCACCAATCAGAGAAATTTGGGAACTCCAGGACTATGAACATTTTGAATGACCGATAGATTGAATGGCAAGGAAGTAGCTCTGAAATTAGCCGCCTCTTTGAGATTTGCCTCCCTAGGCAGCCGCCTAGGTTTGCCCGCCCCATGAGCCGCTTGCTGTTTGAGGGGCCTTCAACTACAAGGTCATTAGAGCCCCGTCTACTGCATAGTTCTAATGCAGAAACCGTAAGGCAGTGCGCTAATGGGGTGGTTTTTGGATGTTAGCGGTACCCAGTTTTCCCAAGTGGCCACCAATGTTAGTACTACTAGTTGGGGTTGCGTTGCTTAACTTCAGTGATCAGACGAGAACTGGTGTGTCCAACGCAGTACGCCGCTCCCCTGCAGATGGGCAGAGGTTGCCCTCAGTATTCCTTAAATTGTTTTACTGAGATTTCTTAATTAATATAAAAATCAAGGAAAATGGGACTCACGTGGTTTTTAAAGAAAGGTGACGATATATCTTAGTATACGTTATTTCCGAGTAGCGATTTCACTGAATTGAGCTTGAGAACTATTGCACATTAACTAATATAATAGTTTTGAAAGTTTTAAAAAAGTACTGGTCCTTTTTTTTCCTCTCAAGCAAATTAAAATCTTTTCACATCTAAAATTAAAAAAAAAATCAATATTACATTTACACATAATTCAAATGGGAAATCTTTTATACAAAAAAACAAGTTGGCACAGGTACGTAGTAGTAGTAGAAGAAGACATGCACGAACTGTGATTATATTTAATAAAGTAACTAATATTAAATACGCACTACTTCAGATTCGGAGAAATGTGAGAAGATAAAAACACACGATTAAGAAGAAATTTCACATCTTTCAGACAAGGCGGTCAACACCTGTTCAAACTTATTATGTCTCTCATGACTTCCAACCTTGGAACCTTTGCTACCCCAAAGAAATTTCAGATGAAATTCAGTTTTGAAAATCGTTAATATTAATTCTTCATAATTGGTATTTTCCAGCGCAATCTCTCCATTCCGTTTGTAGGTGGACCACTGATTGATGTAACAACGACCGGTTTCCAAATGAGAAAACAGTAAGTTGGTTCCATAATCGGAACTGGATTGTTCCCAAGGAAAGGTGCATTTAGGAAAAATTGAATCGTCTCCCAAATCTTCAAAGTCTTTCTCCACGGCCAAAATGAGCGGTAATAAATGAGGAATTGTCGTATTAGGTGCCTGAGGATTGCTGCACTCATTCATCGATTTTAAAATCGGTCGTAATTTCGTTTCGTACATAAGAGCAATGTCTGTGCAAGACAACCTTAAAGAGTCCCATGTCGATTTCAACCTCTGAACCTACACACCCCGCATACCAGGGGCAGAAAGAAAAAAAAAAGAAAACAAAGATAAAGAGAGAGATGAATTTACATATACGTATAAAAACACTGGCTGAAGGCCACCAACAAGTGTCGGACTGGCCAGGACGTCAGGGTGGCCAATCACAAGTGGGCCGCCTTAAACATTAGGCATTATGTTATCGCCTGACAACCCAGTCCGTCACTGCCGCCAACGACAACAACAAATGACTATTACCTGAGGTATCCCCAAGCCCAACATGATATTTGTGAAACTGTAGAGATTCCCAAGGGCTGTCTTAGTGTCCACTGCGATTTCAATCCATTTGCGAAGCATGTGAGATCGTTCAGCGTCGTTCAGACATGTCAATATTGAAATAGCCACAAATAATTTCATGCAATCAGTTCTGAATCCGAGAGAGAGAGAAAAAAAAATAAAATGTTATCAAATGTTTTCAATTCCTTCTTCAAATAACTAATCAAACAACCATACCTTTCCAAAAGATCCTGCCTTAATTGTTTACCCTGAGGTAAAGTTATGAGCTCCACACCATTGGTTATTCCTAGGCCCAAATCAGAATCACCGTTTGCCCGAAGTACGTCTAAGTCGACTTTGGTCAAATGAGCTGCCAACACTCGAGGTGCGCATTCAATAAGTAACGATCTCACTTTGTTGAGAGCACCAACGTCCAAAGGCCTGTTCTCAGCGGCTGGAAGAAGTAGAGCGATTGAGTCTGCCACTGAGGACGTCGCCTCCAAGTCGAAACATGACTCTGGTTTTTCCGGCGGTAGAGTGACGGTGGGCTCTTCATCGAAAGCAGAGTCTCCCTCCGAACTGGCATCTGTACAACCACTCCTACTATCCAGAATGGAAAAGCGTGTGTCTGAGAGGGGTCGCCGACGCCTTGAGCATCCTGACCCGGGTCGTTTCTTCACAGATCCTAACGTCATGTTTCCTGCCAGTAAGATATCGGCGCTATGAATTGAATCACCAGAGCCATTACCACTATCACTTTCATTGCTAATCACGCAGCCGCCGCCACCACCACCACTACCATTCAAAGCCTGTGCGTCCGTCGCATGAGCGGTCATATCTCGATAATATGACGGTGCCACCGCCGCGTACGGTCGTTTTGAATACTTTACTACTGACGGGGTCCGACTAGGTTTTGGGGGTGGTTCGTCGCTAATTTCCGCTTCCGGAGGTGCCACCGGCTCCTGAAAGTCGATCGTCTGCGTCACCCACCTGGCAGCAGCTATTGCTCCAGAAACAGGTGTTCGTCGCTCCATTCTAGGGCTCAGCATTGGCTCAGAGCCCACCCTGATCAAATTTTGTCTCTTATCAGTCTGTTGTTTATCGAGAGGAGAACCTCTCTGCGCCCGATCGTCTGTTTGTGAAGACGACATCGCTTTATCTCCGACGTCACCTCTGCATGACACCGGAGATGAAGAAGACATCCTGTGTTGCCTATCTGGTAAATATGGATATTGGTGACTTAACTTCCTTATCGCCGGAGGACTGCTGTTAGGAGTGCCTTGAGGAGTTTGAACTGGACTTGGTTTACAACTATCCAAACTACTGCCCAAACTGGGTAATGGACTAACGTTGCGACTACCAAGATCACTTTCCGAACCGAAATAATGTCCATAATGAGCAGCGTAGAAACTCAGCGGCATACTACGATTGATGGGACGCAAGATCTTGGCTCCAGAAGCTGAGGAGATGGGCTTCCCACTTCCTACGTAACACGTCACCAAGTCCGGCACAGTGTCGTAACTGTCGTCTTCCAATTGATACTGAATTCTTTCGTAAACTGTGTTGGGCTGGATGACCATCTGCAAACAAAAAAAAAGGAGGAAATGACGTCTGATGGATGACCCTTACCATTTAGAAGTGGGCGAGAGATGTTTGACCTGTAGCCACTACCTTGTTAATGACAAAATGCAATGCAAATCCATTCCATCGACAGGTGAGAACGAAATCACCTGGTTGTGAGATGCAATCCCGAATAAGAAAATCACCATCTTGAAGAATAAGTTCTTCAGCTCTGACTCTGGGGATGCTCCCGTGATACCAAGCGTGACTCCTCAAATCTCTGTTATCCAAACTCAGTTCCCATTCTAGAGCCTTTCGCAGTTGCTTCGGGGAAGCGTTAGGGTCAAAAACGGGTTCCTAAATGAACGAAAAGATGAAAATTAAAGGGAAAAAAAAGGCACTTCCGTTAAAAAGAAGCCATTCTAAACCAGCCATTGAGATAATCCATGGCTACTTACCATTGCACATTTGTTGATTGAATTAGAGATTCTATTGCCGGACACACCAAAGGACAAACTAGGAAAAATATAAAAGAAAATTTTCATCAAGCACATGTCATTAATTCAAATGTTTCATGAAGCTCTTAGCCCGCCTGTGGCAGGGTCAGGCCTACAGGTTGTAGCCCTCCACTCCCGCCAACTCCCACCAGGTCCCCGTCCACCCCACACACTACTATATCCCCACGTATTCAACTTTCAGTATTATGTCAATTTATTATTCATAGACAGAGAGCCAGTGTCTCGAAGCCTGCAATAATAACTGACAAAATATTAAACCACACGCCAATTTTTTTAATTCGCCACTGAGAACGGGGGGGTTGAATCAACATGACTAAAACTATTACACTGCAGCAGGAGGACACCTAGCAACAAAACGCCTTTTAGTATGAAAGAGAGTGGAGTCTGTTTAAGTTACGAGAACAAAAAAATAAGAAGGTGGCGAAAAACAAGGATACGATGACCTTTCACACCTGGACATTTTGCCTTTGGGTTTTTAATGAGCCAAAAGACATTCTACCCCTTTACACATTTCGATTTCATTTCCACCTCCAACCAGGTGTCGTGATAAAATCTCTCTCCCCACTCCCGTCAGAAAAATCGCCATCAGCTAGAGACCGACCCCGTCATCTCACGATCAGGATTGAACCCATGAACTTAAAAAAAACCGTTAAGCAGGCTAGTAATTAAGCCATCGAAGCTAGCGACTGTAATGAAGGTGCTAGCTGTGGAGTCCAGCAGTATGGACTCCCTAGAGCAGTGGTCTTCAAACTTGGTCGACTCACGGAACCCTTAGAACTATAAGATGTATTGGGGGAACCCTAACCCACCTTTAGAAAAGTACATCTTGCAGCAGCGAACGAATTTTCCTTTTGACTCGCGGAACCCCCCACAGTTTGAAGACCGCTGCCCTAGAGGAATGGACCGCCCGCCACATTTTTAGTGACCTCAACTCTGAAGGAAGGAATAGCTATCATTTTTATTTTAAAAATATATAAAGACGTAATAATATTTTCCATTTTATTAGCGACCATTAATGATTGATATTTATTTGATACTAAGAAGAGATAAAATACCAGGAGGTTCAACTCTGTAAGAGGGTCGACCCCTACTACTCACTTAGCTAATTATTATTTCTTTTTTGGGGAGAAGGGGGGGGGGGCTTGAAAATAAAAATCGACTGCCGCTGTTGCTCGTCCTTTCAATGGATGGCCATTATTTCATTTTATATCCTTACTCCACAACTTATTAATTTCATTCACCTGGTCATTTCTCTCCATCATGAAGATTAATGAGCAGAGAAAGAGAGAGGAGGGGGGACGAGAAAGAGACAGTGATGGAGGGAGATGGTGATGATGATGATTGTGTCTGCACAGGGGTGGAGCAAATGAAAAAAAAATTTTTTTTGACGAGATCGGCGAGGGGAGCATATGCAGAGAGTGCAGGACGTTAAGAGCATGGACTGGGACGAATTACCGGTTCACTAACGTCTGTTGAGCAATCAGAGAGAGGGGGGGGGGACCCGTGTCGAAAGGAAGAGGATAAAACCACAGCAAATACACGCTAAGAAATAAATCTAACAGATGATGTCTATTTTATATCTTTATGATATTAAATGAGGTGAACGAGGTGGAGATAGAAAGTCTCAACCGTTTTGCTATTATTGATTCTCCTTTCTTACGCACACAGACACACTATTTGATTACTAGAAAAACATAAAAAAATCTACGTCGCTGATAAGATTTAGGGCCTTCCCCATTCCTCGTCCTCCTCCTCCTAACCGAAAAAAAAAAAATAAATAAATAAACGCATGTATGAACAACCATCTGAAATTAAGTGTACCCCATGTCAATTTTCGTGTGTGTGCGTGCATGTGCTGACAGGCTGCACATCATCAATACAGATTTCCTCGCTCGAAAATAACCTATCATTAAAATCATATTAAGTAAACTATTTCATATGGATGCCATATTATGTTCAAACAACGACGTCAACTACTATGCGCAAATTGACGTCATTTGCACCAAAACGCGACTGGAGTAGAAATAAACTCGCACGCAAATTTCCTTCATGACCACAATATCAACAACAAAATTGACTACAGTGGCATGCATTTCTCTCGTTCGTCCTCTGGGTTCTAAATATCAACACCCAAGTGCGGCCAAGCTGCGTTGGACACACCAGTTCCCGTGAGATCACTAAAGTTAAGCACCGCAAGCCCACGTCAACACCAACATGGGTGGTTGGTAAAGAACGTTGGGTGCTGAGAGTTTCCCCTCTCCTTCGTCCTCTTCACCTACCTCCTACTCTCCCGCGAGCAGCCTCCTAAGGGTTCGTCCTGTTATGGCTGCTTGGCTTACTCAACATCATCATCATCATCATCATCATCATCATCACACCCTTGTCCCGCCTATGGCAGGGTCGGGTCTGCGGGTTCTAATCCTCCACTCCCGTCTATCCCCAACCAGGCTTTCATCCAACCACCTGCTCCCACGTCCGCTTGGGTCTCCCCCTACTCCTGATGCCACCCACCACCTGTTGCCTCATAATATACCGCATGAGCTCCTCCTCCCCCCCTTCGCATCACATGCCCATACCACCTCAACCTATATTCTCTCATCTTCTCCACAATGTCCCCCACCCCCAAGCTGCCTCTAACATACTCATTTTGGACTCTGTCAGCACGCGACACCCCACTCATGTAACGCAGCATTCGCATCTCGGCCACTTGCATTCTCCTCTCGTGGTTCTTCCCCAACCCATGAAACTAATCCAGCAACACATAATTTTACATGACGGTCTATAATTAGGATCGCCTCGGTGGGGGAAATAGGTAGAGAGCTCCATTTACTGCCCCAGTGGTCCCAGGTTCGACACTGGACCCAGTGGCGTCACTAGCTGGGTGCGGGCCGCACCGGGTGACACCACTCGCAGCCTGAGAAATGGGACGCCACTGAGAAGCGACGCCACTGACTGGACCGAGGTGCGTTAGCTTCTCTCGGGCGAGAGACAACTACCGAGTGTGCCTGCCTTCCTTCGGATGAGAAGTAAAGCTGAGGTCCGCCTGTGGTCTACGATGGTATATGCACTTAGAAGAACCCTCTTTACTATGCCAGGGGTAGACGAGGCAACATTTCTATGTGCCCCCTTGGGTCGGCCGAAAACCACCGTCCAATGTGCGGCTAACTTGAATTGGACACACCAGTTCTCGTGAGATCACTGAAGTTAAGCAATGCAAACCCGCGTTAGTACCAACATGGGTGTTGGTAAAGAACGTTGGGTGCTGCACGATTCCCCTATCCTACACCCCCAACACCTACTTCCTCCTTCTCCCGCAAGCAGCCTCCTAAGGGTTCAGCCTGTTATGGCTGCTTGGCTTAATCCCCAACCCGTCAGTGTAACATAACATGTGTCACCCTTGTGTCCATTCAGAAGAACAAGATGTGTACCCGACCCCGTTATAGACGGAAAAAGGGTTAGGAGTTGCTTTTTTAGCTATCGTGTGATTAGGGCCGCCTCGGTGAAGCAGAGAGGTACCCAGTCGAGGTGGTTTGGCTCTTTTCAGCAAAAGAGAGAACGGAGCCCCCAGTATACCGTCTGTCGGATAGAAAGTAAAGTCGTGATTCCGTGTGGTGTGCACGATGGCACTTTTTGTGAAAGAACCCCCACTAGGGCAGAGCGGCTGTATTGCGTTGGACACACCAGTTCTCGTCTGATCACTGAAGTTAAGCAGCACAACCCCAGCTACTACTAGCATGGATAACCGCTTGGGAACATTGGGTACTGCTAATACCCAAATCGTCGTGACAGCGTAGTGTCTGTGCAGACTCTGCACTAGAACTACGCAGTGGACGAGGCTC
Organism: Trigoniulus corallinus; assembly: GCA_013389805.1. Taxonomy (NCBI): domain Eukaryota; kingdom Metazoa; phylum Arthropoda; class Diplopoda; order Spirobolida; family Trigoniulidae; genus Trigoniulus; species Trigoniulus corallinus. Next base: position 23,493,482 of record JAAFCE010009109.1, read on the forward strand.
TAATAACCACTGTAGTTGAAGGGCCCGAAAACGTCAACAAAACAAACTCACTAGGTCATGACTTTGGTCCTCATGTGAGTGGAAAACTGCACGTCGGGGCTTATATATCAACTCTGTCAGGATCGAATCAGTAACCACGAATTCACAAGTCAAGTAGACTACTTCTGGGCCATCGGGGCTGTTGTCCATTGCAGAGATGGAAATTTTAGGTAGTAGACGGTGTAGAACAGCGATTCTCAACCTTTTTTTCGCCACGGTACACTTTTACTAATTTCAAAATTTGGCGGCACACTAACAACGACGCATTTCGGGGCACCCTATGCAAAAACTTGCCTCGGTGGCGTTCGGTAACTGTCAGTAGTTTTTGGTTCAATACTGGACCGAGGTGGGTTAGCTTTTTTTGGGCGAGACAGAAGCCCTGAGTGCACCTTCTTTCGGGTTAGAAGTAAAACCGAGGTCCCGTGTGGTGTACGATGGCATCTGCACGTGGAAGAACCCTCTCTATTATGGAACGGGTAGAGGACCAAAATTTCCAGGTGCAGGAGCTTGTCCCCTGTCTTCGGTGGAATGTCCCAACGAACAGTTGAAAGACGATAAATAGCATAGGAGTTGCAGCTTTGGTTGGCAACCGGCTGTGGGAAAACACTGCCCAATATATCGCCCTTGTGTCCAGTCAGAGGGACAAGATGGGTACCCGACCTCGCGGCACACACTCGTGAATCTCGCGGCACACTAAAGTGCCGCGGCACAGTGGTTGAGAATCACTGGTGTAGAAGTAAGCCTTAGCAGACGTGGTCTAAAGTCTGCTGCGATCGGCAGACACATGAGAGTGCGTGGGGTCGACAAGAACTTAATTGAGAACTGGACGGAATGAGGGGTAGGGAAGGCCAGAATTCCCAGTCCCGACACTGCCGTAGGCGGGATATGATGATGACATGGATGCCAATCAAACAAAGATCAGCTTGTGGGGCAAGGCTGCTATTTACAAACATTATTTTAAGTCGGTGGCAAAATTTAAATATTTTCAGTAACAAAATGTCTGACGCACCATGACCGTGCGTGCGTGTGTCTCTGCATATATATACCAATATAAATTGGACACGGTCCGGGGTGTCGGCCACCAAGCATCCATAATTAAGACACGATTTGCGTGGTTGAGACAAATAACAACAACCATACTTAAATCTCAGTAACATTTTTTGCAATTCAGAATGTAGCAATTAGGACCAACCCTTTACATACCTATTCACTAAATAGACATACGCTGATTTGCAGGGGGGAAAGGGGGGGGGCATTTAATATTTTAAAAACGACGATGCATTTAATTAGTTAGGCAGCCTTACTCCTCTTTAGTTTTTCAACAAAAAACATTATTAACATAACCTGCAACAACAGCGTTGTTTAAAAAAACCTACGCAAGCGGATCTTCAATAAGAAAACAAGTTTCGTCTGTGCCTAGTACGTCGACGAAGGTAGGGCCTACGTACCTATGAACAACAACAACAGCAAATTTAAGGCAGAGCAGGTATGATATAAAGTAAAAGAGGACCCTGGGCTAAAAGTATGACACTATGACATTTCAGCGTTATCATCAACACAAATACAACAAAAGCACACAATCACTGACAAATCAAGGTTCGTTTAACGTCGTTCCAACTTGCAAAATCCAACGTCTTGCAAAATCCCTTCCTTACCTAAAGGCAGCGGCGAGTTGCGTTGGACACACCAGTTCTCGTCTGATCACTGAAGTTAAGCAACGCAAGCCCAGTTAGTACTGACAAGGGTGGTCGCTCGGGAAAGCTGGGTACTGCTAATACCCAATAATCGTTGCATTAGTGTAGTGTCTGTGCAGTATATGCATTAGAACTATACAGTGGACGGGTCTCTAGTGACCTTGTAGTTGACGGGACCTTAAACCGCAACAAGCAGCAGTCCTTACCTAACCCTGTTCTCGTTTATGGCTCAGTCGGATATCCATGAGTCCAAAATTTTCGAGCTAAAAGAGTGAATGGACGTGGACACAATCGACAGGACGGTACAAGGTGGGAAAAGAGAGGAAGTAACACACCTGGAACTGATGGATGATAACTCTCTAAAGCAGCGATTCTCAACCACTGTGCCGCGAGATTCATCAGAGTGTTCCGCAACGTCGGGTACCCATCTTGTCCCTCTGGCTGGACACAAGGGCATATTGGGCAATGTTTTCCCACAGCCGGTTGCCAACCAAAGCTGCAACTCTTATGCTATTTATCGTCTTTCTACTGTTCGTTGGGACATTCCACTGAAGACGGGGGGCGAGCTCCTGCTCCTGGAAATTTTGGTCCTCTACCCGTTCCATAATACAGAGGGTTCTTCCAGGTGCAGATGCCATCGTACACCACACGGGACTTCGGTTTTACTTCTCACCCGAAAAAAGGTGCACTCAGGGCTTCTCTCTCGCCCGAAAAGAGCCAACCTACCTCGGTCCAATATTGAACCAAAAACTACTGACACAGTTACCGAGCGTCACCGAGGCAAGTTTTTGCATACGGTAGGGTGCCACACTTTCTTTCGAATGATAAGTAAAACCGAGGTCTCGTGTGGTGTACGATGGCGTTTGCACGTCAAAGAACCCTCTCTACTATGCAACGGGCAAAATTCCAGGGTAGGAGCTATACCTGGCGTCGGTGGGATTCCCCAACAAACAGCAGACCGACGATAAATAAGCATTGGGGTTGTAGCTGTAGTCGGCAACCGGCTGCGGAAAAAAAAACTGTCCAATGCATCACCTTTGTGTCCAATCAGAGGGATAAATTGGGTGCTCGACCCTGCCATAGGCGAGAAATGGGTTAGGAGTTGCTTTTTGCTCCCCACTGCATAACAGTTAGTATGTTACACTGAGGGGTTGGGGAGTAAGCCAAGCAGCCATAACAGGCCGAACCCTAAGGAGGCTGCTCGCGGGTGAGGAGGTAGGTGTAGAGGATGTAGGAGAGGGGTAATTAGCAGCACCCAACGCTCACTACCAACCACCCATGTTGGTACTAACTTGGGTTTGCATTGCTTAACTTCAGTGATCTGACGAGAACTAGTGTGTCCAACGTAACTCGCCGCGGGTTCTTTCACGTGCAAATGATATCGTATACCACACAGGACCTCGGCCCGAAAGAAGGCGCACCCGAGGCCAGGGCCCGCTATAAGGACGGGGGGCATTTTGGCTGTAAGTGTGAGAACAGAGCGCTGCTTTAAGGGGCGGAAATTTGTCCTTTTGTTTGGGGCAGGAAATTTGTCTTTTTGTCCGGGGCGGCATAAGCCCGCCGCGGTGACGTAGTGGTTAGCACGTTCGGCAACTACGCCAGTAGTTCTAGGTTCGATACTGGACCGTGGTGGGTCCGGCTTCTTTCGGGTGAGAGAGAAGCCGCGAGTGTGCCTTCTTTCGGATGAGAAGTAAAACCGAGGTCCCCTGTGGGTGTACGATGGCACTTGCACGTAAAAGAACCTTCTCTACTACGCAAAGGGTAGATGAGGCAAGATTTCCAGGTGTAGGAGCTCGCCCCCTGGCGTCGGTAGCATTCCCCAACGAACACTAGACCGACGATAAATAAGCGTAGGGGTGCAGCTTTGGCCGGCAACCGGCTGCAGAAAAAAAACTATGATCAATATATCACCCTGTGTCCATTCAGAGGGACAAATGGGTACCCGACCCTGCCATAGGCGGGAAAAGGGTTAGGAGTTGCTTTTTGCTTTTTGTGCTAGAGCAGGCGCTGCCGAGGTATCTCTCTGTCTCTTTTGCCTGAAAGAAGCCAATCAACCTCTGTCCAGTATCGAATCTAGACCCACTGAAGCCGTTACCGAGCACGCTACCTACTGGACCACAGAGGTGGGCTTGTATTGTAAAATAGCTACTCCTAAAATGCCCCTTTTGTCGAAATTAATTAAAAACATGGCAAAAAAACTGAAGTACATTTGCATGAATGCGCATTTTTCAGCAAAATACCTCGAATGGAAAGGTCAAATTCATAATTTCTTCAAGGAAACAGGTCAATAATTCAGGTAACTTTAGCAAGTCTGCTGACAACGATGGGAAGCAATGTAGCGAGGTTTTAAACAGGTAGAGAGAAACGAGAACTTTGTGCTTGACTACAGAAACACTGCTTACATTAGCCTCTTATCAATACTAAGCAAGGATAGTGTCTGGGACCAGACAGCGTCACGCTTGGCTGCCTAATTTTATTAACCATGAACCCCCACATGACGTCGAATTGCAAAAAATACCCCTTTTTTTTAAAAAAAAAAAAAACAAAAAACGCAAATCAGCCACTGTGAAGTCCTGAATAATACGAGCGAATAATACAAGCCATTGGGGGATTGGGGGTGATTGGGGGCACCAGGGGTAGAGGAAGACCCAAACGGACGTGGTGCAGAAGGACATGGAGGTGTGCGGGGTGGATGGGGACCTGGTGGGGAATAGGCGGGAGTGGAGGATCAGAACCCGCAGACCCGACCCTGCCTCAGGCGGGAGGAGGGTGAGATGATGATGATGAAGATGATGATGAATACAAGCCATTATCTCAGGTGATGAGACACGTCCCAACCAACGCCGGATTTAGATATTGAGAGGCCCTAGGCTATTTCAATTTTGAGGCCATTTTCAAGCCCTTTTCTTAAGTTTTAAAGCCTGCTAAATGTTGAGGCCCTAGGCTTCAGCCTACTTAGCCTAATGTTAAATCTGGCACTGGTCCCAAACGCAAAATCAAAGTGCATCTAATACATTTTGAAGATCAACAATGGCATAGGCCTGTTGTTTGTTGGTGTTTTAGGGCTCTTCAACTACAAGGTCATTTGGAGCCCCGTCCACAGGGTAGTTCTTATGCAGCGACTGCACAGACACTACACTAATGCGACAATTTTTGGGTATTAGCAGTACCCAGTTTTCTCAAACGGTCACCCATGTCAGTACTACCTGGGGCTGCGTTGCTTAACTTCAGTGATCGGACAAGAACTGGTGTGTCCAACGCAATTCACCGCTCCCATGTACATCTCGGGCGTGCAGAGGCGAATAAAAGAGTTGCGATGCCATGTTGGCCGCCAGCCATCCAACAACTACAGTACTGTCAAAATTGGTTTTCCTCATCACAACTTCTAGATATCTATCCTCTTCTCTCACAACCCCCTTCCCCGTCTCTCCTTATCTCTAGTCCTTTGTATCATTAGTCTCCAACAACAACAAAAAGCAACTCCTAACCCTTTTCCCGCCTATGGCAGGGCAGGTACCCATCTTGTCCCTCTGAATGGACACAAGGTGCGATATATTGGACAGTGTTTTTCCAAAGTCGGATGCCGACCACAGCATAACCCGCGGCGGTGGCGTTGTAGTTAGCACGCTCGGCCACTACGCCAGTAGTTCTAGGTACGAAACTGGACCGAGGTGGGTTGGCTTCTTTCGGGCGAGAAAGAGAGGCTGCGAGTGTGCCTTTGTCGGATGAAAAGTAAAACCGAGGTCCCGTGTTGGTGCACGATGTCACTTGCACGTAAAAGAACCCTCTCTACTATGTAACGGGTCGAAGAGGCAAAATTCCCAGGTGTAGGAGCTCGCCCCCTGGCGTCGGTAGCATTCCCCAACAAACACAAGATCGACGATAAAAAAAAGCGTAGGGGGTAGCCGCTTTGGCTAGCAACCGGCTGCAGAAACACTTTGACCAATATATCGCCCTTGTGTCCATTCAGAGGGACAAGACGGGTACCCGACCTTGCCATAGGCGGGAATAGGGTTAGGAGTTGCTTTGTTGCCGACCACAGCTGCAACTCCTATGCTTATTTATCGTCGGTCTACTGTTCGTTGGGGGAAATTCCATCGACGCCTGGGGGCGATCTCCAACACCTGGAAATTTTGCCTCCTCTACTAAATGTGTAGTAGAGAGAGGGTTCCTTGACGTGCCAATGCCATCGTAAACCAACACGGGACCTCGGTTTTACTTCTCATTCGAAAGAAGTCGCACTCGGGGCCTCTCTCTCTCTCTCACCCGAAAGAAACCAACCCACCTCGGTCCAGTATCGAACTGAGAACTACTGAGCGTAGAGATATCGAGCGTGCCAACCAGTACGCCACCGAGGTGGGTCTTGGTATCATTGTCTCCATTTCAGCTTATTTTTTCCTAAGTGAATATTTTAAAGTCATTTGCACCGAAAGAGGCTGTATGAGGGGGGGGGGGAAAGGGTTAGAACAAAAACAGATGTATAATGTAATTTGGACAATATCTACAATCTCCACTTATAAACGACGATAAACCTAGCACTAAATATTGCCATTAATAACTTAAAAAAGGGTCATAGTAGTGTCGGTGCTGATACTGTGATGGATGGCTGTTTACATACTTTCTTTTCTAGTGCATCTGACAGACTAACAAGGACTTGTATTGTATACCAGTCATTTCTAAAGGTTCAAAAGTCTTGATAAGCACATTACTACTTAACGTGCTTTTCATACAAAGATGGCAGAATTCCATAGTCTACTTCCAGTAATTTCCAGTGTGGTGCTTCATGAATCGCTTATTTCTATGTAAGATCACGAACTTTATTTGGTCAATGCCACGAAAGGTAACGTGATCGATTTACTGCGCCAGTGGTTCCAGGTTCGATACTGGATCAAGGTGGGTTGGCTTCTTTCGGAGGAGAGAGAAGTCCCGAGTGCGCCTGCTTTCCTTCCTTCCTTCCTTCGGTTAACAAGTTAAAACGAGATCCCGAATGGTGTACGATAGCATTTGCATGTCAAAGAACCCTCTCTACTATGTAACGGGTAGAAATCCCATTGTTTGTTTGTTGGTGTTTTAGGGCCCTTCAACTACAAGGTCATTAGAGCCCCGTCCACAGCATAGTCCTTATGCAGAGACTGCACAGACACTACACTAATGTGACGATTTTTGGGTGGGATTAGCAGTACCCAGTTTTCTCAAACAGCCACCCATGTCAGTACTAGCTGGGGTTGCGCTGCTTAACTTCAGTGATCAGACGAGAACTGGTGTGTCCAACGCAATTCGCCACTCCCTGTAGAATTCCCAGGTGTAGGAGCTCCCTCCCTGGCGTCGGTGGAGTAGACCGAAGATAACTATGCAGCTTTGGTCGGCAGCAAGTTGCGGAAAAACACCGTCCAATGTTTCACCCGTGTGCCCATTCAGAGGGACAAGATGGACCACCCGACCGTGCCATAGGCAGGAAAAGGGTTAGGAGTTGCTTTGCAATGGCAAGAAAAGTTTTTTGCACATTTCTAGAAAAACTGATTATTACCATTTGTAATCGTCACAAGTGCAGCTAAGTTGCGTTGGACACACCAGTTCTCGTTAGATCACTGAAGGTAAGCAGTGCAAGCCCGCGTTAGTACCAACATGGGTGGTTGGTAAAGAACGTTGGATGCTGCAAATTTCCCCTCTCCTACGTCCTCTACACCTGGCCCCTCATCTTCCGCGAGCAGCCTCCTAAGAGTTCTTGGCTGCTTGGCTTACTCCCAACCCGTTATTGTAACATAACAGGTCGGTGAAAAACAGAGAGGCCTGTAGGATGCATCAAATACGAAAATGGAAATGGAGGCAGGGGGCAGTACAAGATACACAATGTGGACGATAACTTTAAAAATGTGGGGAAAGAAGTCTTAGAGGCGGAAAAAGAAAACGATACTGCCCAAGAAATAGGGACAGCTGTCAGGAAAAAAACGACAGCCTTCTACGGATGGCAGGAGACGGAGCATGAGCTAAAAATTAAACAAAAATGAGATCCAGGAACACAGTACGAGTTTCAGAACCTGCATATAAGACTATAAGGGACAAATTAAATTAAGCTAGCGTTTAGTTTAGGGCGAGAAGGTAGCCTCGGGTGATTTTGGCATATCATGGGGAAGGAAACGGGGATGAGTTGGTTAGATTTCTTATAACAATGCAGATTGTAAGTACAGTAATTGAAAGGGTAGGAGGATAGACATGGAAACCACAGCAAACATGGGGGCAGATTATATGATAGGGCATGGTACTGATGGAAAACAACAGAGAGTGAAGGGTCAGAAATTCGCAGACCTGACCTTGCCACAGCGGGGATAGAGATTGTATCTATGAGGCCTGTAACTGATGAGAAAGTATAGTGCACTTAATTGTAATTAAATGAATCAAAATAATGATGACACGATTGCGGAACATGTATAACATACTAAATAACAACAACAACGATTTGTTCTGGCCTTCATTTCTGACATTAGATACCGTTTTTTTCCGGCTAGAGATGTATTCAAAATAAAGACGCTATTTTTCATTTCAATTTAGTACGCGGTTGCTTTTGACTCTCATCTCTTGCAATATTATTATACTAAAACTGACAACAAAGTAACTATTTCCATTAGCCAAAATCCTTCTTTGCACCAGCCAATGAAGCAAGCAAACCTTTAATTCGGGAACAATGAGCGTATTATGAAGCATCTACTCAGCATGCGTTCAGTTTCCTATCCTCTTTTTTTTGTAACTTTGCAAGTCTAATGAACACTCCAACACTTGCACTGAGTCAAAGATGAGAAATCCTAAATGAACCACTATATCAAAAAAAACCTAATAAATTAATAGCACTCCAGGCAAGCAGACAGGCATCCGAAACTCCTCTCTTTTCTCTTGAAAAAAAAAAGAGCATAATCACAACCACAAAAATGGAGGCATTAAAATAACTTATATTCAACAAAGTAGATGACAAATACTAAAACCAGACCTTAGCAATATAGAGATACACAAATAATTTACCTCCTCCACAAATATTTTAAAATCTTTTACCCTCAGCACACAATTTATCTAAAAAAAAAGTATGCACTTTTTAAATGTGTCTGGCTTGAAGACCCAGCTACAATCTTTTTTTTATTTTTGTTATCTAAAACAAGTATTTTTTCCTAGTCCCAAACGGTGATGGTGGCGTCAACACAAATAGCAAACAAAAATAGGTGTAAATAGGTCTTTAGGAAACCAAAGAAAGACAAGACTGAAAGAACGAACCTCACAAAATGACAATTTAGTCGCAATATAATAATAACTGACGATAAAAAGAAAAAGCATCAAGTGTTGTGATAACAAATATGGATTGAAATACCTAAGGTAACAACTAATGCCAACTATCAACAACCCGACATAAATGGATATTCCGAAACACTCCGTATAATCTATTTTTATTACAACTCATAAAAGGCGGTGAAATCTATCAATAGAGTATATAGGTGCCAATCTAAACAACTCTTTAATGAAATAAACGATGGGCAATCAGCTCAGAGTGGAATCTAAATAACTCAAACTAGTCTTGTAATATCACAAAGATTTCTCTTCCTAGTAATCGAAAGTCAAGCAACATTTCAGTCAGGTTCATCATCCCCAAACTATTTTACAACACCACAACCACTACTGACACTTTTCCCGCTTACTTATAGCAGGGCTGGGTACCCATCTTGTCCCTCTGAATGGACACAAGCAGTGGAGTCACTGGGGGGGGGGGGGGGGGGGGCCGCACCGGGTGACACCACTCGCACCATGACAAATGGGGTGACACCAAAGCAGAAGAGGCGGCTTTTTTTCGGGAGAGGGGGTGACACCACTGGACACAAGGGCGATATATTGGCCACTATGCTTATTTAACGTCGGTCTACTGTTCGTTAGGGAATTCCACCGAGGTCCTACACCAAAAAATTTTGCTTCATGTACCCATTGCATAGCAGAGCGGGGTTTTTTTTATGTGCATATGACATCGCACACCACGCAGGACCTCGGTTTTTACTTCTTATCCGAAGGAAGGCGTACTGGGGTTTCTCTCTCTCTTTCTCTCTCGGCCGAAAAAAAGTCAACCCATCTTCAATTCAGTATCGAACCTGGAACCACTGGCGCAGTAAGTCGAGCACGCTATCTATTGCGCCACCGAGGTGGGATTTTTAAAACACCATAACGACAAACGAATTCAAAGTATAATGCTGAAGTACACATGATCTGATATGGCATGTCATGAACAACAGTTTCACAAGTTAGCAAAAAAAAAAAGAAATGGAAAAAGATTTTATATTCCCCACAAAATTTCCTACAAAACATGATTGCATCTACTGATCTAGTGCCACGTCTTAACTGCGCCCCTGAATGCAATTACAGAAGAAAACGCTTGATAATGTCCGAGCGCAAGTAATAATGATTTCCGTTATCGTGTAGCCGTGGCTTAAAAATGATGTTTTTAATTAAGAAAACGACATGACATGACCGACCTTTATGAATATGAAACGAGCATAGCAACGATAAACCATAATTACAAGCAGTTTTAAATTGCTCATTTTTTTATAATCCAAGGACTATTTAATATAGGAAAGAAAAAAATCTCGGAAGGAGGAAATTCAACCAGCATACAGACGGTTACATCACTTAAACTACATACATCTCGTATTATTTGAAAAGCACAGAGTTATTTGACCTCCAATAAAATAGGAAGGCGCTGTCAGAGTGAGTCTGAATAAGATTCTTAATCTTACCTTCCTGAAAGTTGGTGAAGTGCACTTGTATCCTTGGCAACGCCGCATTTAAGAGTGGAGATGGAAAGACCGGACAAGTCACTTCGTTTAATCTTACTACCTAAAGAAATATGAAAAGAAATTCAAATTAACAACAGCAGTTCGACAAAGTAATAATTATTATTGCTGTAACTACTACGGTCTCCTACATTGCTAAAAAATCAACCTACACATGTTATTGGAAGGGGGAAACTACGAACAAATGCATTCCTATTTCTCAAATGGACATGAGTCTCAGTCTTCAACGGTCAAATCCATATACCAAACACAAGAGCTCATTTTTCATATCCACAATGTGGACATCTGCTCTTAAGTCACGATAGTTTTAAGCAATACCAGGCACGTTTTAAATTGTAAAAGCTGTTCACAACTCTGCCAGCAGATAAAGGCTAACGTACGTAGGTTCGCATTAAATGTAGGCACAAATGCACCCTAGTTGTTACAGTTAAGATTTTCTCCAAACATATACAACATACAGAGTACATGATCCTAGAGATTAAATTCAATTTTATTACTTTTCGTAATAAACAAGACCTCTTTTTTTATATGCTGGACTATTATTGAATAATGACGTTCTTCCTTTCTCCAAGCAGATTCGGCCGAGATGCGTTCAGCCCAATCACAATCTCTTAATTGTAAATGTTGTACTACCATATAAGAGGAAATGGGAAGGAGAGATGAGACAATCTTCAACTGGCCGTTCACAATCAAATTTGAAACCACACAGGACAAACATTAGAGGGAAACTGAGGCACAAACGAATATTCTTCATAGTATTAACTTCACAATGGCGGCGTGACGTTCTATTTGCGACAATTTCAATTCTATAATGTACATCCGGTTGACCATTGCAATACGAAGGACAATATTAAAAACTGTGAAGAAACTGAAATCAATTTAAAATAGTGCAGTAGGAAACCAATGAAACCAATTTAGGGAGCCGCTTATTACTTTGGACACACCAGTTATTTTCTGATCGCTGAAGGTAAGCAACGCAATCCCAGCTAGTACTAACATGGGTGGCCGCTTCGTTAAAACTAGGTACTGTACTGCTAATGCCCAAGGTGCCAATGACCTTGTAGTTGAAGGGCCTTAAAACACCAACGAAACCAATTGAAATAGTACAGTACTTGAAACAAACCTCTCTTATCATCTCGAATTAACCCAGTAATCCTGAAAAATGCTTCACTGTACTAAACTGTGTATGTACGGAAGCTCTGGTTCTAGAAAATTTACAGTGTTGCAATAAATGGCGACCGATGAGCTCGGTTAAGCACGCGAATGACAACCTTCCTGCATATGCCACCAAAAGCTGCCAATGATATTATAAACCCTTGTGATGCATAATACTATGCTTAATATGCACATGACTCACTCATCGGACTGTAATAAAACCCAAACAATGGGGGAAAAGGTTACCGACTATCATCATTGCCGCCACTTCATTCATCATAACCATTTCGCACCTCGTCATCACAACTACGAATTCATCACACAGCAGGTAAAGTGTAATGTACATAAATACTAACACCATATTTTCCATATTTATTTACCCATATGACTATGAAAACATACTATTGAATAACAACTAACAGAACTACCTTTCAGATGTGTGGCCATCTAGGCATGCCTATAATCGAAATTCTTTATCGCATGTCTGTTCATAAATTACGACATTGCTATAAGACTGACCCCACCCTCCCAAAAATAAACAGTAACCGTATTTACAGGATGTTTTTAAACTTAAAGCATTACAAAGCAGGATATTTAAAAGACTGCCAAGCTAACTACATATTGAACTCGCAATAAATCTTACGTAGGTCTTTCTAATTTGATAAATGATTGGCCTAAACTTACGATGATCACAACAGTCCAACTACTAATACTAAGTGGTTGTAAAGATGAATGAAAACACTAATTTTGGATGAAAACATTTTACGTAATAGTATATCAAGAAAGGAAAATCAAGACGGCCAAAATAAAAAGCAACCTACAGGAACTGAAGAATCACGCTCGTTTCTGAACACGCTGAATTAAGAGTAAAATTACACTGCTTACAAATGCGGAACCAACAAGAAGACCCCCTCCGTTCACAAATATTGGAACAGCAGCAATATACAGCAGACGACGGTCATTAAAGTTGTAAGTACAAATTAAACAAACATAATTCACCCGAATGAAAAAAAAATAGGTACCAAGTAGCATCTGACAGGGAAGTACAAATTCTCCCTCGTACGATGAATAACGAAACTAGAGACGCTCGAGGTCAAGCCACCAAAAACAGATATCTTAGAGAAACATACAGAAATCAAATGGTAGACCAGCCTTTAACATTAAATATTGATTGGATGCTATCTTTGACTGAAGAAGATCAATTAAGTATATCAAGTACCAATTCTTGATCTTGAGTGACATTATGAATGCTAATTTAAGAACTGCACAATCACTGACTAAATTGGTAAGGTAGGACTAACTGAAACCATGCTAAATTACAAAGCTGAGTAAACTCATATTTTCTATTATAGTTTTAAAATTCAAACGACTGTATATCGTTAACAATGGCCCAGCCAAGATATCAGAGGAACAACATTTACTGTTGTAAGAGGCCAGAAAGGCAACAATGGTTGAGTTGGATAACGAATTGGGTAAATGGATCCTAGTTTTAAAGATATACACAACCACAATCAGGTTATCCACAAACAAAACGGTAATGTTGATATTTCATATGCGTTGTGTATGACATTTTAAGAGAAATATTTTCACGAAGAGTGCTGACAGACATTTAAGTCTCTTATTATTATATAACCGGATTTACGACAATAGCAACTAGATTTTTTATTCTTCTTCTCTATATTATAAAATATGGAGTAGTACAAAAATCCGGCGGGTGGTGTATTTTTAACACCTATTTAATACAATCTCAATATTAACAGCAACATTTTCTACTTATGCATTCAGACAATGTTTGAAATGAAATCTTCTTCTACTTACCATATCAACATGGAGGCATGATTTCAGGAAATTACAATCTCTTTACGTCAATTCATAATTGCACACTGATTTTGTTGTATATTGCACCATCAAATATCCCAATTTCTAGGTCTTTAGCAGTAGCAATAAACCTAATCCTTGTCAAAGTGAGCGTGTATAGGTAGATTTATATCGTGGGACGAAAAAAGAAATAACAACAGCCACCGATACTTCAAAGAAATATCCGCAGTGCCATTCAACTACATCTGTTTACATCATTTAGACCCACACACGTTTCCGATTTCACTGATTATTTTAGATTTTTAACACCGTCTCTCAAAGCATCATTCGGCTTTTGCTGTTTCTTTAAATACATTACCGCATTACACATTATCATCACAAGGGAACTAGGGAGAAAAAGATGAAGACGTAGCGCATGCGCACATAAACAGCTAAGCAACGGCGTTGTCATAGCAACGTGAAGGATTCATTCCGTGCTCTCCAGCGACACTAGTGTGGAGGGGTCAAAAGTATTTCTCTTGACAATTATTACTAGCAGCACATTGCATCAAGAATAAAAAATGCAACTCCTAACCCTTTTCCCGCCTACGGCAGGGTCGAGTACCCATCTTGTCCCTCTGAATGGACATAGGGCGATATATTGGTCATAGTTTTTTCTGCAGCTGGTTGCCGACCAAAGCTGCACCCCTACGCTTATTTATCGTCGGTCCAGTGTTCGTTGGGGAATACTACCGACGCCAAGGGGCGAGCTCCTACACCTGGAAATTTTGCCTCATCTACCCGTTGCATAGAAGGGAGGGTTCTTTTACGTGCAAGTGCCCTCGTACACCCACATGGGACCTCCGTTTTACTTCTCATCCGAAAGAAGGCACACTCACAGCCTCTCTCTCGCCCGAAAGAAGCCGACGCACCTCAGTCCAGTATCGAACCTAGAACTACTGACGTAGTTGCCGACCGTGCTAACCACAACGCCACCGCGGCGGGTCAACACATTGCAACAAGAATATGACTAATTAAACCTTTGATTACAAGTTTTTGACAGCACCCATAATTAGAAAAAAACGGGGGAGGGGAGAGTAACAGCAGAAATTTAAAAATCCGACAACAAGCCCTCGAAAATTGGACAGCAAACCTTCACTTCTCAACATACGGAATAGTTGGGGCGTTGAGGTTGCACCAACATCGACCTTGGGTCTCTTGGAAACATTGCTCAAAGGATGAGGAGGAAGAACACTGGTGGGACGGGCCCATAACATCAAACATCCACACGAAATCCCCAAGTGTGCCTTCGGCCGGATCGGAAAAAGTAAAACCGGAGTTTCGTAACGTATAGTGTTTGTGATATCACTGCTACAGGTAAAGGAAACCTTTCTACACGGAATAAAATATGTGAGTAGATTTCCAGGGTCGCCCCCCTTCTTGGTGTCCATCAAACAAATTGTCCCCGATTTCGACCAAAGAAAGAAGTTGGACTGACGTCAAATAAACAGAAGCTACAGCATTAAGCTAACGTCCAATACGTCATCCGTGCTTTACCACTATCAACGGGACAAATGGATTCGGGACACAGCCCAGGGAAGGGGGTCGTCAGGATTGGTGATGATGACAACGGAAATGGCAGGATAAAGGATAAGAAAAGACAATGAGTAGAGGAATAACTGCAGAATCCGGGGAGAGAGGGGGGGTCGGATATCCCAGTAGTGACTATAATTCCTCTTATAAGAAAAGAATTGATGAGGTAACCAATAAAAAAACTGTCCCCCTTATACAGGTAGACTGCGTTTTTATTACCACGCGACAGTAACAGATAAATAGGACCTGTCAGGAGACCATCCATATTTCATGAAGACCTGAAGTCCTAACGACCTCACAGAGTCCTCACGTGATGGCAAACATCCACTACAGAAAAAAAAGGTAGAAATGTGCAATGGTGATGATGCTCCCACTGATGAA
This sequence comes from Trigoniulus corallinus, assembly GCA_013389805.1. Taxonomy (NCBI): domain Eukaryota; kingdom Metazoa; phylum Arthropoda; class Diplopoda; order Spirobolida; family Trigoniulidae; genus Trigoniulus; species Trigoniulus corallinus. The sequence continues at coordinate 23,508,960 of JAAFCE010009109.1, forward strand.
ATATATGGGCCATACACACTTCAGTAAAAGAGGGAGAATGTTCGTCGGACAGAGACAGAAAGAGAGGGGGACGAGGGCGAAGGGATCACACCATCAAACAATGAAATGCAACCCTGGAGAGTGTACACAAGCCTGTCAACTACTATATATTACAGGTTATAATTCTTCTTTCGCTCTCTTTGTATGTCTATGCGCTTCTTTTCTACATTGTCAGGCAAGAGTGGTCACCATTTTTTAATATGAGTGGGTAAAAAAAAATTATTTTTTTTTTTTGGCAGAGTTGACGGTGGGCATCGACTCGACCACCTATGGTTCAGTTGTCATCAATGAGTATATTACACAAGAAAGAGTCCAAGAGGATGAAACCGTGGACCAAAAATGAGAGAGAGAATAAAAAAAAGGAGTTGTTATATGCTAACTACGACTGGAGAGGAGGAGGGGAAAAAGGCACTCCGACAGCTTTTTATTGTACCCCTCAAGTCGACTCTCATCAAACGGGCCAGATGCTTTTCCCCTCTCAACTTACGAATTACCATTTCTGATAGTGATCGGTCCTCCATTATCAAAAAGAAGCCTCTTAACGACATACATCAACTCAAATATGCTACTTCTCCGACCAATACCACCAATGAAGCCCGTTTATCAAAGACAGCAACAGCAGCTGTAAGTCACATGACGACAAGAAATTCAAGGGGGCTATCAGAACGACAAGGGCTTGGTCGCCGTCATCACTCCTAACTCTTTCTCTACCATGGTACTCCAGTGTAGGACAATAGCATGAATCCCGTTAGTAGTAGTACACTGTTGGACAATACTCGACTGGCTGCTGATCACAACCCCTTAGAGCGGCTGTACTGCGTTGGACACACCAGTTATTACCTGATCACTGAAGTTAAGCAACGCAACCCCAGCTAGTACTGACATGGGTGGCCGCTTGTGAAAACTCGGTACTGCTAATACCCAAAAATCGTCGCATTAGTCTAGTGTCTATGCCGTCTCTGCATTAGAACTACGCTGTGGACGGGGCTCTAATGACCTTGTATCTGAAGGGCCCTAAAACACCAACAAAACAAAAAGGAAAGGGCAATTTTTTATGCACACTACACAATGCTAAAGCTTTACTTCCAACCCGACAGAAGGTGCAGTTAGAGCTTCCTTCTCAGCCAGAAGTAAAAAAAAAAAAAAGGACGTCACCCGCCTCTCCCAGGATCGAACTTGCAACTAGAAACTCCCATGTCAAACACACGTTATCACCGAGTCGCGGAAGCGGGCAGAACTAAGTGCTTAGTAAACAGCAAGCATAATGGAGGAGACCACCTGGTGTACAGATGGATGGAATTACATTTCTGACTGTGGAGACATGATAGTGCTGCCACCATGGGCGCCCGTAGAAAACTTTCCAAGGGAAGGGGCAAAATTGGCCGACAACGTCCCGGATGAGGGGGGGGGGACAATATTCCAGAAATTGGATCAACGTGTGTGTGTGTATATATATATTTTCCTGGTTCTGGCTTCCATTCTACTGACGCCCATGGCTGCTACAGCGGTTATTGTGGCACCTTAAAAAAAGTAACAGTGAGTATGCTGTATTTATTGTGTGGAAGCAAATCACTTTCTAAAATGGCCTAGGGTGACCTTTGAACATGATAAAAGTACGACTCTTGATTACTGACTTGTAAATTTAGTAGGAGGGTGTGACGCAAAACTGGCTCACCTACGGTTTACATAATTTCCTTCGAATTATTATCTAATCCTGCACTTTGTATCATCCACCTAGTCTTAGGTGTGCGTGTAACGTACACCTCCGCAAGAGATCAACATTTACGACTTCGCCAATCTTCAACGAACACATTTCTACTCAAAATCCGGGATCGTGATTTGGCTTATTCAGCAGGAAAAACAAAACAGGAATGACAATGCACAGTTTTGCAAAACAGGAACGAATCAGATATATGCTAGAAAGACTTACAAGAGCCACATTAGATAAAAACGATGGTAAATTACGAGTTCTCATGTCAAAATTTATGAATTTTAAAATGATGAAACTAGTAAGTTAACACGCTACCAAACTTCATTCTTCCCACCTGGGTGGTACAGAGCTAACGTGCTCAATTACCACGTCAGTGGTTCCAGGTTCTATAGTGGATCGAGATGAGTCGGCTTCTTTCGAATCACAATTGTTGTTGATGTTTTAGGGCCCTTAAACTACAAAGTCATTAGAGCCCCGTCCACTGTGTAGTTCTGATGCAGGGACTGCTTTTTGTTGTTGTTGTTTGTTGGAGTTTAAGGTCCCGTCAACTACAAGGTCATTAGAGACCCGTCCACTGCATAGTCCTAATGCACAGACTGCACAGACACTACACTAATGCGACGATTATTGGGTATTAGCAGTACCCAGCTTTCCCGAGCGACCACCCATGTCAGTACTAACTGGGCTTGTATTGCTTAACTTCAGTGATCAGACGAGAACTGGTGTGTCCAACGCAAATCGCCGCTCCCTGCAGGGACTGCGCAGACACTACACTAATGCGACGATTTTCGGATACTAGCGGTACCCAGTTATCCCAAGCGGCCACCCATGTCAGTACTAACTGGGGTTGCGTTGCTTCGAATCAGAAAGAGAGTTAGGTAGGTCCCCAAATCGCCTTCCGTTGAATGGGTGAGAAGTCAAGCTGTGGCTCCCGTATGATGTATGTGTGTGTGGGGGGGAGCGGCTTATAGCATTGGACACGCCAGTTCTCGTCTGATCACTGAAGTTAAGCAACGCAACCCCAGCTAGTAATAACATGAGTGACCGCTTGGGAACCCTGGGTGCTGCTAATACCCAAAAATTCTCTCATTAGTGTAGAGTCTGTGCAGTCTCTACATTCGAACTTCGCAGTGGACGGGACTCTAATGACCTTGTAGTTGAAGGGCCCTAAAACGAAATCGCGTGGTGTTCGATGTCACCACTGCACGTAAAGCAACGCAACTCCTAACCCTTTTCCAAGCCTATGGCAGGGTCGGGTACCAATTTGTCCCTCTGAATGGACACAAGGGTGATCTATGGGACAGTGTTTTTTTTCCGCAGCCAGTTGCCGACCAAAGCTGCAACCCTTATGCTTAAAAATACTTATCAACCACAATCTCAACACAACTATAATCTGGCCTTTTTCGCTGGTGCTTCAGGGCCCTTCACCTACAACGGTGATTAGAGCCCCGTCCACTCCATAGTTCCAATGCAGAGTCAGCCCAGACAATACGCTGTTGCGACAATTTTAGGTATTAGCAGTACCCAGTGTTCCCAAGCGGTCATCCACGGTAGTATTAGCTGGGGTTTTTGCGTTGCTTAACTTCAGTGATCAAACGAGAACTGGTGTGTCCCATGAAATACAGCCGCTCGCTACAATCTGGTGGTGGGGGTCTTGAATTAGAAACAACTAAAAACAAGTACTTCACATGAAGGACTCAGGATAAAGTTTATAACGTTGCCACCAGACATGCAATTAAGTCCAAAGTTGGCTATCAATCCTGTTAAATTTTATATGAGGTTTTAAACTAAAAACAAGGCGCCAATCAATCCGATAGTGAAAGTACCCCGTGTCTTTTTTTGGGACAACGTGACAATAACTGCCTTCAGAAGAAGTGCGTTACAGAAAAAAAAAATATGGTTGAGTAACTTGCAGGAATTTAGTTTCGGCGTGCCTCTGTGTCGGTACCAAAAATTTTATGATCATGCTCACCAAAGAAAACAAATCTTTTACCAAAAAGATATGGCGTCATGGGGTTGTGTGTGTTGAGAGAAAGAAAATAGCCCATCAACAAATGACATCCACTGATAAGATTAAAATCTCCGTTGTCTGCATTTTTTCATTAAGACGCCTTCCTTTTTATCTCAAACTATAAGATTTTTTTCTTAAAAGTTAATGCTGTATATACATTCTGGGCATCTCTAGCAGATGAACTACACCACCATGAAGAAATAAAAGTTTTCTTTAGAGTAATTTATTTATATTAAGGAATTTATGTTATAAAAATACAGCGGCAGCTTACAATAAAATTAACGATTTATTCCAAGGGATGAGAAAAACACTCTTGAATCTCGCCTTTATTTCCCTGAAAAAGCAACTCCAAGTTGCGTTGGACACACCAGGTCTTATCTGATCACTGAAGTTAAGCAACGCAAGCCCAGTTAGTACTGACATGGGTGGTCGCTCGGGAAAGCTGGGTACTGCTAATACCCAATAATCGTCGCATTAGTGTAGTGTCTGTGCAGACTATGCACTAGAACTATGCAGTGGACGGGTCTCTAATGACCTTGTAGTTGACGTGACCTATACGCCTTAAGCGGGCTTCACAACAGCAACAGGAACGGCAACGTAAAACGTATTTTGAGTGGAGGGGAGGGGTGACGGGTACGTCATGTGGTGGAGGTGCGCTCCTATTGGTCAAGCGGCTTACGTTTAACGGGAAAGTTGAATTTTTTTCATCTTTCCCGGCCGTTGCCGTTCTCGTTCCCGATGTTATTGTGAAGCGGGCTTAACACCTCATCTCCCGCGAGCAGCCTCCTAAGGGTTCGTCCTGTTATGGCTGCTTGGCTTATTCCACAACCCATGAAATTAATCCAGAATCCAAACCCTTTTCCCGCCTCTGCAAAGGTCGGGTACTCATTCTGTCCCTCTGAAAGGACACTGTTCGTTGGGGCACTCCACCGACTCCAGGGAGGGACATCCTACATCTAGGAGTTTTGTTAAATCTACCCGTTGCGTAGTAGAGAGGGTTCTTTTACGTGCCAATGCCATCGTACACAACACGGAACCTCGGTTTTACTTTTCATCCGAAGAAATGGGTACTATGGGCTTCTCTCCTTTCACCGGATGAAGCCAACCCACCTCGATCCAGTAAAGAACCTAGAACCACTGACGCAGTTACCGAGCAAGCCACCCACTGCGCCACCGAAGCGGGATCTACTCAACAACGAATAATGGGGGCAAAATTCCCAGGTGTAGGAGCTCGTCTCCTGGCGTCGGTGGAGTGCCCCACCCAACAGTAGACCGACGATAAATAAGAGTAGGGGTTGCAACTTAGATCGCGGCAGCCAGATTGCGTAAAAATACCGTCCAACAGCTCGCCCACGTGTCCATCCAGAGGGACAATAATTGGTACCCGACCCTAATTGGTACCCGACCCTGCCCAGGGCAGGAAAGGAGTTAGTAGCTGCACTTTTTTTTGCTTTCATCTGCTGCACACACTGTATGTCTCTATAACCCACTGGGTTCTTATTACTGTGTCAGAATCATCATACCCTTATCCCGCCCGTGGCAGGGTCGGGTCTGAGGGTCCAATGAACATGCTTTGACTGGGGGAACCCCAGCCGAGCGTATGCAGCCCACAGGAAATACTGGCTGAATTGTCTGTGGGGGGGGGAGATGCCGGCCTACCCCAATGTTCCAACACCGCATTATACAACCACAATAGAAATTTTTGGCAGGTAAATTAATGCTTTGTTGGTTATAATATTGCATGGTGTCTGACTTTTTGCACAATAACTACAATGCAACAGGAGTCAGGCTCATGCCCTTCATATTACTGTGTAGTAAAATTAAATTGCTACTGTGATGGACAGAGTAATTCGGTAGATGACTGTTTTCATCATATAAAATACACTATCCAAGGTGGGCTCATTTATATTTGAACAACGTCACTAATGAATATTACATCGCGGGGTTTTGTCTCATCTACCCGTTGCATAGTAAAGAGGACTCTTTTACATGCCAATGACATCGTACACCACACGGGACCTCGGTTTACTTCTCATTACTCTCTTTCTCTCGCCTCGAAAGAAACCAACCCACCTCGATCCAATATCGAACCTGGAACCATTGGCACAGTAAATCGAGCACGCTAACTATTGCGCCACCGAGGCAGGTCTAGTATACTATCAGTTTAGCAACTAAAAGCAACTCCTAACCCTTTTCCCGCCTACGGCAGGGTCGGGTACTCATCTTGTCGGGAGCGGCGAGTTGCGTTGGACACACCAGTTCTCGTCTGATCACTGAAGTTAAGCAACGCAAGCCCAGTTAGTACCGACATGGGTGGTCGCTCGAGAAAGCTGGGTACTGCTAGTACCCAATAATCGTCGCATTAGTGTAGTGTCTGTGCAGTGTATGCTTTAGAACTATGCAGTGGACGGGTCTCTAATGACCTTGTAGTTGACGGGACCTTAAACACCAACAAAACAAAAAAACCCATCTTGTCCCTCTGAATGGACATAGGGCGATATATTGGTCATAGTTTTTTTCTGCAGCCGGTTGCCGGCCAAAGCTGCACCCCTACGCTTATTTATCGTCGGTCTAGTGTTCGTTGGGGAATGCTACCGACAATCCGTTTATCTATCCTAAATCTGCTTATCTACCCTAAATTTTGATAAACAGAAATTCAGACACGTATCAACTGTACACTAATTATTTGTATTAATGAAAGCGAAAAGGTTGACAACTCACCATAAGATTTCTCATATTTGCTACGTAAAAACACCAGACTGGATACAATTTTCGCTCGATGAGCTCCATTTTTAACGCCAAAGTTTTTAATTTCTGCTTCGTCCAAGTAAAGCAAATCCTAAAGAAATAACTTTAGTATTCACGTTCATATTTTGAAAATGAAAATCAAAAAATATGCCAAATGGTTATGTAATAGAGAGGTTAAAAATATTAAGAAAAAAAAAGCTATCAAGGGAGTAGGAAATTCAGAAAGAGGAGCAAAAGAGAGAGATAGCGAGAGAAAAAGTGGAAGTGGCATCCGGTTACAGGAAGGAACTTCATGTAAAAATATATTACTCACTTCTACACCATCATATTCAGCAAAACAACTGGCATATTCCAACAGATCCAGATCTTCTAACCACTGCCCAATATCCAAATGAGGCCTTGCCACATGCCATGTCATCCTTTGTTGGGGCCAAAGTCGGGCAAATGGCCGTCCTACAATCCCTAATAAATTAGAAATGCAGTTAATTAACAAAGATGACAAGTGCAACATTATCTTGAAGAAAAAAAAAAGGCCTTTTACACAGTCAATTAAAAACATGAATAACGACACATTTATTGTTGAGTTGATAAAATTTAGTGAAGCAGTACATGAAATTTATTGAGTAGATTGCTGACTGGCAAATAATTCCTTCAACCTCAAAAGCACTCAGTCTGTTATTTCTATTGAGTTACAGTCTTGTCCAAGTCTTGCTCAAAGCCATGAAGTATCATAAAAAGAAAATCGCAGGCAATCACTAAACTACGACTCCGAACTTCTTAGGTTGTTGTTGTTTTAGGGCCCTTCAACTACAAGGTCATTAGAGCCCCGTCCACTGTGTAGGTCTGACGCATATACTGCACAGACACTACACTAATGCGACGATTATTGGATATTCGCAGTACCCAGTTTTCCCAAGCGGCCACCCATGTCAGTACTAACTGGGGCTGCGTTGCTTAACTTCAGGGATCAGACGAGAACTGGTGTGTCCAACGCGTATTAAGGACCATACAAGCGTATTAACCTAATAATAGGATGACCACTATTTAAACACACAAAAAAATGATATCAATCTACAGCACCAAACACTAAATTAATAATATGCCGCAATGAGAGTCAGTTTTGGCCTCTAACGACCCTACCACAATGCAACCACCTTTCATTTATTTTTTCTGTAGTCGTCCCAAATCAGATTCCTAAAGTAACGTCGCGGTGCCCAATTTATTCTACATTCGGGTCTACTCTGCCAGCCGACATTAGCACTCTGCAAAAGCCAAACACATTCAATGAGGACCCTCTTTCGATCTCTGCCTTTAGGGGGAGGGAGGTGCTCGTAAGGTTTCGGGAACGGCTGTATTGCGTTGGACACACCTGTTCTCGTCTGATCATTGAAGTTAAGTAACGCAACTCCAACTAGTACTAACATGGGTGGCCGCTTGGGAACACTGGGTACTGCTAACACCCAAAAATCGTCGGAATAGCGTAGTGTCTGTGCAGACTCTGCATTAGAACTGTGCAGTGTTATGTTATGTTACAATAACGTGTTGGGAGCTAAGCCAAGCAGCCATAACAGGCCGAACCCTTAGGAGGCTGCTTGCAGTAGAATGATCTCTAATGACCTTTGTAGTTGAAGGGACCTAAAACACCAACAAATCAAATCGTAAGGTTTCACTCGTCAAAGAAGCGCTCTGATACCCCGAAATCATCCTCATGTCGCAATTTTCAATCCCCTTATTGATTTCTTTAATTTCCTGACCTCATTCTGAGACCAAAGATTAAAGTTATATGAAAAACAACGCGGTAAGCCACCAATTTGATGCACATATTTTTCTTTTGGATTTCAATCTGCAACTGGTTGTACTTTGCGAATTCCTTCAAGTTCCTCAATCTATTAATAACATACTGCATTTGCATTTCTTTTACAGCCACACTTTCGTTAGACGTCTATTAATTTTATATGTGTGTTAAAAAGCAGAAGCATGCACATTTTTTTTTCAGATAACGCAGAATGGAGCCTACGTGAAACCAAGAGTTAACCATTATTTGAGAGCAAATTTACAAAAAAAAAACTTGAACCAACAACATGCAACGATTATTAAGTGTGGTGAGTGACAGATCCTGTCTGATAATTCAAAATTATCTAGCTAATGGTTCAATAGACAATAAAAAGTTTGACAGGACATCTCAAGAGTTCAAAATTCATCTAAAGAAAGTGGTTGAGTGACTCCTTCCTGTAGACATTTAATATCGAGGCCTGAACCCTGACAAAACCAATACAGTGCAAAGATGTTCACAGGGAAAACATAAAAACAACTACCGGGTATGCTAGAAATTGGCCAAGCAAGAAGCAGTCAAAAATTCATGTGATAACTGCGATCTCTACAGCCTTTATCATCTCAAATTACCATTGTCATTTATATTTGTGTACTACGGAGCAGTATCATACTTCACAATCGTCATCGAGATGTTACCATGAAAACTAAAAAAGCAAGCCTAGCATTTCAAAATTAATGATTAAAACCAGCGTTTCCCCAAACCAGTGATGATTTCACTTCCTTTTAAAAACGAAATAATATTTTTTTTCGGTCAATCCTTGACCCTAGACTAAGATTTACTATATATAGGCTAGCAATGACAGCACAATTCATACCAAGTTACCATATTGCGTATGTAAAACAATGTGATTTCAATAAATAATATTTGACAGACATAACGTGATACTTTTTTGGTGAAGATATGCTCTGGTAACTCTAGTCATGGATTATAACAAACAACTCAACTTTGAATGAACATTTTTTAAATCAGGCCATCTGCACTTAAGTAGAGCAGTTAAATTTACAACAGTAATTGAAAACACTTATTTATAAATTTTTCCTTCATTCAATAAGACGAGTAAGAGGAAAATGCTGTATTAAATATCATATGATTAGAAACAAAAAAAGTAACCAAATTTTCGAGCACTCTATGTTAAACATTCAGTTGTCTGAAATCTAAACATTAACCCGATTTCCTCTTAATACAGTTGTAGTATGTGAATGTGAGGGATAGTGGGAATAACCGCAACAGTAAACCGTATGACATACATTTTATTTTTAAAATAACATTATAGCGAATGACTGAATGCTTTCACCCTTCCTCTCCGCAAGGATCCCCATAACGTGAAATTAGGAATAGTGTCACTACAATTATAGGCGATTCAGGCAAATTTTTAAGTTGCAATTCAGCTTTAAGTTTTAAAAGTGGCTAATTATGTCCAGAAATCAATCTTTCGTCCTCAATAATAGACATTAAACTTATTTGAATGTTGACAAGTGACTTTTGACGACTGAATGGGGGCCACAGACCTTAATACATACACGTTCTATTTTATAGTCCAACGACTTTCATGACTAAGTGCAAATATGCTGTCAATACTTTTCCGAAAAACCATAAAATGCAATCGGAAAATATGTCATTGCCACCAGTGAAATCTATACAGCACTTCACTTGATTGAATAATCAACCGGTCAGTAGTACATTTGTGGTCATCTCGAAATTCTTGACCTTTTTCGTGTTTATAGAACTTTGACATGGCGGTGGCACGTTCCGTAGAATGGAAGCTTGACCTGGCGAATGCGCAGGAACGTCTGCGCAACTGCGACGACGTATAACAATTCTAAAATAATTAGAACGAAAATGTTCTAAAAAAAAATGGCCGAGCTGGCAGGATTTATTTTTCTTAAGTTAGTGTAATGAACACTGCTCACATAACTCTGTCAAATTACTCATCGGATCTTAATTACGGAAAAACTCGGTACAAATTCAACTCACCACAGATCATTTTAAATATAAAAACATTTCACTATAAAAGGAGTTGTTATATTAGTAATGTAGCTAGCTACCCATCATCATTCATGAGATAGTTACTGTAACTTTCTAAACACTCTCATTGTATTAAGTGAAAACAAATCCGGGAGGATGTACCCTTCCGTCCTAACCTTGTGCTCTTTTTTGTAGTAAAGCCATGATTCATCAGCGTCTTCAGAAGGTCGTCGAGGTAACGGAGGGGGGAGGGGGATGATGTCAACTACTGAAGATCACACAGGCGCTGAAATTTCACTCCAAGTTAAAAACTATGTCAACATCTTAACTTCACCCGATCTACCAGCTCCAGTGGATATGCACACGGCACAAGAAGTACGTTGTTGGTCAAAAAAAATAATAATAACAACGCTGATGTAATGAGAGGAATAATAATTAAACAGCCACGTTTCTGATAACTGAATCACAGTCAAAAGTCGTCAACACTGACGTTTTTACCGGTGTCGATATAACACTGCAAGTATTGTATTGAACAGAACCTATTATTAGTAGCTCAATTTGAATATTTCAAGACACCGAATTGAATTTCAAACGAATCTCAAGCGACCTGAGAAAATAATGAACATAACCAACCACTCACTCACTCGTGACGTGTTTTTACACATAAATCCATTGTATGATCCATATTTTAAAACCTCAAAAATAAATTACGACACCATCCTATAAGGTAAAAGTTGACCGACCACTCATTTCATTTTGCTTTACATCTTCTAAGGTCCATGGTCAGGATCCATACAATACAGGTCCAAGAAGCACCACAAATAAAAGCTCAAATGATGAAAGTCGAATTGAATTTTACATGTAGACAAGTCATCTAGGAGAAAGTGAATCAGGTGCTTGTGCCACCAGCAGCCACGACACCACTATGTGTGTGGCTACAAACTTCCACTTTTCAATTTCCCTCTAATCAAAATATGTCATTTCTAATTGCACTTATACAATGACATTTTTGGTCGCACTAAGCACACTTGAAATCATTTCAGACAGCTACAAACTTGAACAGACGATAAGAAATTGAGTCCAACATCATTCATCCATATGCTAAATGAAAATGTTAGAAAAAGAGTATAGTCAGACGTAGCCTAGTTGTTGAGTCTATTGTACAAATAAACGGCAATATGGCATTGCAAAGCAATGAAAAGCACATATGTTACAAGCAGGAACCAACCAAACTGTCATTAATATGAATTCAAGGTGAAATACGTTGCCGGTTGCATCACTACATTACTAGTCATCTCTCGTACAATTAATAACTAATAATACAACCGGTCTAACCAACCAACCAACCAACTAACGTTGCAATCAGCATTATAAAGGTTTCATTTTATTATTGAGGAGGGTTCAAAATAAAGTCGTGAAATACCTGTATCGCCTAACAATTGAATGAGAAATCTAAATCCAACGTGACATTGATTAACTGCGTTTATTTCACGTTCAAACCAAGAGCTGTTTTCAAATTATTTTTAATCTAATCGTTACGTTGTTGAAATTGTCCTCGATTTCCACTCTAACCTCATTCTACTACCGTTTACTCAAATAAAAAATAATAATAATAAGACATAAAACTACATAGCAAAATCTTGTAAATTTTCGATTACCTACAGTCTGGTTGAGTGTATTGCATGTTTTTGATTCTCATTAAGAAATTCCTAATGTCAATGGAGTCGATGGCAATAATGATTGAATGCAACCTGTTGTAAAGTTATCAATATCACCTGGACATAATCACTATCTACCTGCCTGCTTTAATGACTGCATTTGAATTAAGAAACTGACCTTGCCCTAAGCAGACATCTCCACTGAGTACGTGCTCTGTAATCCAATAAAGGGGAGATTTGATGATTAACGACCCAGCTAAAAGCAAAAATACCTCCTTGGTATTTATACACGGCACACAGCCAAGAGTTAAAAATGGCATTTCAGTCATAATCACAAGCATTTAATAACCCCATCATTCTGACATTATAAACATTTTACGTATGATACACGACATACAAAATACTTAAGCTTATATTTTTATAATATCCTAAATAGTTCCGTAGTCACATGAATAAAGTCCTGAAGTGTAGAAATTCGCTTAATCTTCTTTCCCTATAACGAGTTTACGATTCACATCTGACATCTCAAAATCGCAAAATATTTATCATCATGATCTTAGAAGAAAAAAAAAACCCCTTTTTTAATACCTAGTTCATTCAAAGTAGATACGTACGTACATTTGCTAGTTCTCACAGCTTGTGAGGAAAGTATTGTGTGTGTTTTTTTACAGCATCACCTCCATCCAGCGGGCAGTACACTATTAGACTTCAACTTTAGAAGAAACTATAGTTTAGTTTAACACATCTTAATCTTTTCTTGGAACTTCTTTTTTTTTTCTAATCTGTTTATCTGTCAAAAATTCAGGAATAATAGCCATCTGGTAAAGGGTGCTGTTTCTCATGCAATCATTACAGCACTGTTATTACCAGTATGCAAGCATAAGACGACTCACCTTAACAACAAATCTCACACTTGGTTCATAAAGAGTTTTCCTTTAAAATCCAGGTGACATAGTATGCGCCACATGGGACTGCGATTTTTTTATTTCGCATCTGATGAAAGAAAATCCGCCTATTGCTTCCCAAGACTCGAAAAGAAACTTTGAGATTCAAAGCCGCTTGCTTAAACTTGAGTTATCCAAACTACCAGAGCTCATTTACAGTAACATAATGATGGTGAGTATGGAAAGACAAGGATAACAAAGATCAGTTACTATCATTAGTTACTTAATTAAAGAACTATAGTACTTGTAATTGAACTTTATTAATACTCACTACCTGTATTCAGAAATTATCAGACCCAGATTGATATCTGAAACAGTTGCTAATAATAAATGAAGGAAACTACAACTTCTGGATAAAAAAGGACAGCAACCCGCCACATTCAAAAAAGCAGCGCAGCCGCAGAATGAAATCGAATCTGCGCACGCAAGCCAAACGCAACATCATCATCATACCCTTGTCCCGCCTGTGGCGGGGTCGGGTCTGCGGGTTCTAGCCCTCCATTCCCGTCTGTCTCCCACTAGGTCCCCGTCCACCCCGCACAATGCCATGTCCTTCCGGACAACCTGCTCCCACGTCTGCTTCGGTCTCCCCCTACCCCGGATGCCTCCGACCACCCTCATTCCTGAGATGCATCTAACAAGTTCCTCCTCCCCTCTTCTCATAACGTGTCCATACCACCTCAGCCTATTCTCCCTCATTTTTTCGGCAATGTCCTCCACCCCCAGGCTGCCTCTAATGTACGTATTCCTAATTCTATCTGCTCTCGACACACCACACGTGTACCGCAGCATTCGCATCTCGGCTACTTGCGGGAGCGGCGAGTTGCATTGGACACACCAGTTCCCGTCTGATCACTGAAGTTAAGCAACGCAAGCCCAGTTAGTACTGACATGGGTGGTCGCTCGGGAAAGCTGGGTACTGCTAATATCCAATAATCGTCGCATTAGTGTAGTGTCTGTGCAGTATATGCATTGGAACTATACAGTGGACGGGTCTCTAATGACCTCGTAGTTGATGGGACCTTAAACCCCAACAAACAACAATAAACAATCGGCTACTTGCATTCTGTTTACATGGCCTTTTTTCACTGCCCAACACTCTGATCCATATAGCATAGTTGGCCTAACCACTGTCCTGTAAAACTTCCCTTTCAACTTGATCGGGACCCTCCTATCGCACAGGACTCCACTTGCCTGTTTCCATTTCAACCCCCACCCCCCATTGATTCTGTGGGTCACATCTGAGTCTATCTCACCATTGCTGTGGAACGATGATCCTAAGTACTTTACCTCCCGCACCTTTTTCACCAGTTCGCCTCTCGAGCGTATGTCCCCGTTTTTATCCTGACCATCCCAATTGAAAGCTAGATACTCTGTCTTCATCATGTTAATCTTTAGCCAAACGCAACAGCGCTCCCAAATAGAACATCAGCATTCGCTACTCTCGCTATAATATAGAACTTCCAAATAAATCGAAACGTGAATTTTACATTTTCCAGAAAACGTTTTACCATTCGAAGATTTTTATCCAACTAGACAGTATATTCACAATGTAAGTTATGTAACATTAACATATGATTTATATTGAGAAAAACAAAACATTTATTTACTACAGAAAAAAAACGAACAAAAACAAAAAGGTGAACAACTTGGTGTCCTGAGAATTCGAATGGTTTACTAATTCTTAGCACGAAGTGCGAAAAATTTTTTTCCCCACTCTTCAAGTCCTACACACTTTTTTCTTCTCCCCCTTCTCTCTCTTTTGGCCTTAAAACACCATAATTATGTAGTCAGCATAGTATAGTGAAATTACGTTTAAAATAACTTGTTGCAGCATGAAAAAAAAAAAAAAACATTTACACAATTTCTTTTATTCTCACTAAAACACAAAAAGCTAATGTCTATGGACAGCCTGATAAATTGAATCGTAGGTTGCTTTCAAAACCTGAAATTGTACAGATGATTTTTGTTAAGGAGGGTGTCTTTTTCTTAAACCAGAAAAAAAAAACACCACCAACGCAAAAGTCCTTGCACTCATAAAGAGGAGGTAGGTGGGTGACGAGAAGAAAGCGAAAGGAGAGAAGAAAAAAAACTGTTTCCTACTTCTTTCAATCTCTGAATAGGTCATGTAGATAAGAAAATACAGTATCTAGACTATGCATGTATACAGTGTACTGTATTTATTTCGTATCCAAAACAAATGTTCATTTCTCTCTCTTCCTTGTAGCTCACAGATAATAACAGCAACAATTCAACCAGCGTGATTGAAATACACCACATCCACCTCGTTCAAGTATGACCAAAAAAACTGCACTTCAAAAAATTATGAAGAAGGCAACAACAACAGTAACCGATGAAAGGATTCAAAACAATGTTTGAGGTAAAGGTTAAAAGCCCCTTGTAGTTTAACCATTCCAAATTGATCGAGTGAACATAAAATAACATAGAAATAAAAGATAAAAACACGGTCGATGAAATAGTAACACGCCGGCAATGCCTATCATCATCATCAACAGAGTGTTGTTAACGATGAAAGGTCGCAATAAAGCACTTTCCGATAGTACTAGGTGGTATAGGGTTCCATTCCAGATAAAATCCTTAACCATTCTCTTATGCTCACGGGACATTGCACACACACACACACACCGTAACTTCACTTCTCATCCGAGATGTAAGGCTGGATGCTTGACATCTTAATTTCCTCCCTCTCATTACTCTATATTTCTCTCCATCCAAGCCCTTGAATTCCACCTCGGTGGCTGAGTAGTAGTGTGTGCTCGACTCGTGAGTTCTTGTTGCAAGGTTCAATCCTGGTCAAATAAGTGGCTTCTTTCTTTCTCATTTCAAGAAATTCCAAGTGCACCTGCCAACAGTCCCAAATGAGCGAATTGCGTTGGACACACCAGTTCTCGTCTGGTCACTGAAGTTAAGCAACGCAACCCCAGCTAGTACTGACATGGGTGGCCGCTTGGGAAAACTGGGTACTTCTAATACCCAAAAATCGTTGCATTAGTGTAGTGTCTGTGCAGTCTCTGCATTAGAACTATGCTGTGGTCGGGGCTCTAATGACCTTGTAGTTGGGAGGCCCTAAAACACCAACAAACAAACAAACCCAAATGAGCAGGAAGTAAAGCCTGTCTTAGTGTGTGGACTGTGGGCGATGTAACCACTGCACTCAAAGAACCCCTTTTACAATCAATCAATTTCGCCTGTGGCAGAGCCGGCTGCCCATGTTTTTGTCCCGTTGAGACACATGGACGATGTATTGAATTGTATTTCTAAGCAGCGGGCTACCGAATTTTTTGTTTCGTTGGTGTTTTAAGGCCCTTCAACTACAATGGTCATTACAACCCAGGGTGGAAGCAATGCTGCAATTGCTCCTCCTCAGTGCCTCAATGGGGCGTATATTTCAACTGATGCATGATTCAGCTTTGCAACTTATGAGACATTTTTGCATTGCTATCCCTATTTGCAAACGGCCAGTTCAATCTGCAGTTGGTTAAACCACTGAAGATAGGACATTGTCTAAGGGGCAGTAGAGGACCTATTGTAATTGTTAGCTAGATTTATACTAAGAGATTCTAAATATTTAAAAATATTTGGGCGCGCACTTTTTTGAAGTAGCGTAGTTCGAGTGCAGAGTTCTGCACAGACACTACATTGCTGCAACGGTTTTACTTCCCATCCGTCAGAAGTCGCACTGAGAGGGAGAAGGGAAAGGTTCTCTATCTTACAGAAGGCAACCCACCCTGATCCAGTATCGGACCTGGAACTACTGATGCAGTAGTCGAGCAATATACTTTTGCAGGGCAGGTTTAAGAATCCTTTTTACACGAATTAAAATGTACGTATAGATGGGCAAACTTGCTGGTGTTCGGGAGGAAGTCACGGTCCCAATGCCTGAAAAGTCCCCATTAGGATCGAACCTTCACAATACCGAGGTGAGAAACATGATGTAAAGATACTTTTTAGTGGATGACAATTGAATTCATTCTGGGCGTCCACCTTCAGTATCACAGCCATGACCACACTAATGCACTATTCAAAGGAGAGAGGGAGACCCTCCCAAATTCAGAAAACCAAAATGACTGGGGAAATTCCCCTGGTAATGGAGCCTTGACCCCTTGTTATTTTCTAATGTCGGAAATTGGCGTCAGGAAAATGGATCGACGTGTAAATAAATCAACCTCGAAAAATAAACGTTTTTTTTCCTATACAAAGTAGGGTACGAAAAGTATTTTATGCAAAAATCAACATTATCTCTTTGTGAACTGGACTGCGTGTTGTTTTTTTTTTCAACAAAAAAAAAAGTGCACCCACTCAAATGTCAGTTGTGTAAATCTTGACAGAGGCATGGAGCAGAGGTGGGAAAGAATGTGATCAGCTAATAAAAAAAGTTTTAAATTTAAAAGTTAAACATGATAAATCAACTAACGACACCAACTCTAAAGTCAACAACAAAATAAACTTCTCGTGATAACACACACACACACATCCAGATATCCTATACGAAAATAACACTTCCATAACAAGGTATTGGAATCTTGAGCTCGTGATCATGAGTTCGAAGCTACCAAAGACCGTTTGTTTCAGTCAAACTCACTCCACCTGGTATATAAATCCCTTCTAGTTGCAGAGAGGTCAACCATTAATAACCATCTACTTATTAAGTAGCAAAAAGAAAGCAACCATTAACCCTTTTCCCGCCTATGGCAAAGTTGGGTACCCATTTTTGCTCTTCTGGACGAACACATGGGCGAATTGTCAGTTAGACGGTATTTTTCGGTAGCCAGATATCGTTGTTTGTTTGTTGGTGTTTTAGGGCCCTTCAACTACAAGGTCATTAGAGCCCCGTCCACTGTGCAGTTCTGATGCAGGGACTGCACAGACACTGAACTAATGCGATGATTTTTGGCTACTAGCGGTGCGCAGTTTTCCCAAGAGGCCACCCATGTTAGTACTAACTGGGGTTGCGTTAGTTAACTTTAGTGATCAGACGAGAACTAATGTGTCCAACGCAAATTGCCGCTCCCGTAGCTGGCTATCGACGTAAGCTGCAAGTCCTATTCTTATTTATGTCGGCTTACTGTACGTTAGGGTACTCCACGGGAATTTCGTTTCGTTAGTGTTTTAAGGCCCTTCAACTACAGTGGTCATTAGAGCCCCGTCCACTGCGTAGTTCTAATGCAGAGTTGCACAGACAATACACACTGTTGTGAAGATTTTTGGGTATTAGCAGTACCCAGTGTTTCCAAGTCGTCACCCATGCCAGTACTAGTTGGGGTTGCGTTGCTTAACTTCAGTGATCAGACGAGAACTGGTGTGTCCCAACGCAGTACTGCCGCTCCTCACTCCACCGACGGCAGGGGTGAACTCCTCTACCTGGTGGGAATTTTGCCTCATCTACTCGTACTTCCTCTCTCGTGCCCGAAAGAAGCCAATCCATCTCGTTCCAGTATCGAACCAGGAACTACTGACTCAATAGCAGAGCACGCTACCGAGGCGGGTAACTAATTTCTTAAAGTATTGCTCACAATTTCAAAACGAAAAAAAGGCATTTTCCTTACAAAGGTAAGGAAGGGGGGGGGGGCAAAATTAAAAATTTTTGAACAATTGCCATCCAAACTGATGACAGTTTTCCTGTCATATAAATATTTATGCAAAACGTTGAGATTAAAAAAAAAACAAGGTCATTATGATATTTCATATGCAAAATACCACGTGCGTATATGTCATACCAACAAATGACTGTGATAGCCTTGAGCTTGTCCAGGTGCACCATATCAACGTTAAGGCATTGCCAGATTTCAGGTCTTGAGACTTTTATGTTATTATTCTTCCTCCACTTTTTTATATGATGCAAAAATATTTCTCTAATACACCAACTTGTTACACAGCCAAAAATTTTACATTTTGTATATATAAACATTTTAGTTACAGTCCAGCAGAGAATGGAGTTGAACTGCTTGTGACCAGTCCTTCTCAATTCCGTCCCTTTACAGTACCTCATGGGAGCGGCGAGTTGCGTTGGACACACCAGTTCTCGTCTGATCACTGAAGTTAAGCAACGTAAGCCCAGTTAGTACTGACATGGGTGGTCGCTCGAGAAAGCTGGGTACTGCTAATAACCAATAATCGTCGCATTAGTGTAGTGTCTGTGCAGTCTATGCATTAGAACTATGCAATGGACGGGTCTCTAATGACCTTGTAGTTGACGGGACCTTAAACTCCAACAAACAAACAGTACCTCATCCGACGCAAAACTTGTAAATTGATTAACTCAGGAGGTCACAGGTTGAGTGACCATTTGTATGCACAATAATTAACTAATACTGTTTTATCATCAATGCGGATCTAACAGAGAGTAAAAACACATTAATTCAAGCCGCTGTCAAAACCAAAAAAAAAAAAAAAAATAAAATAAGGCGTTGGCCCACCTACTGTGGCTTCATAGTCTTAATGCAATATTGACCCTGGCCGAAACTGATGACAAGTATTGATATGCGATTGATAATTACTGTTCCCGTTCTCATGGTGCACAGGTTCGATGACTACGACCTTCGTGCGCCGGAGTGGTTTATTGCGTTGGACACGCCAGTTCTCGTCTGATCACTGAAGTTAAGCAACGCAAACCCAGCTAGTACTAACATGGGTTGCCACTTTGGAAAACTGGGAACCGCTAATACCCAAAAATCGTCGCATTAGCGTAGTGTCTGGGCAGTCTCTGCACTAGAACTATGCAGTGGACGGGGCTCTAATGACCTTGTAGTTGAAGGGTCCACAAACATCAACGAACCAACCAAAAGATTCCTGACGCCAGATTAGTAATCCAAACTAATTGATCCAGTTGAGAACCCCAAGAGTGGACCCAATGTAGAACACCCCTTTTTATATGCGGAAAGTTATGTTTTGTTTGTTTTGTTGGTGTTTTAGGGCCTTTCAACAACAATGGTCATTAGCGCCCAGCCCACTGCGTAGTTCTAATGCAGAGTCTGCACAGACACTAAGCTGTTACGACGACTTTTTTTTGGGTATAAGTAGTATCCAGTGTTCCCAATCTGTCACCCAGTGATCAGACTAGTGCAATACAGCAGCTCCCGGGAAATTTATGCATATAACTTATTTTATCATTTAACTGTCGAAGCCTGCTATAGACAGAAAGTTGGCAGTAGCAGTCAGTGTGTGTGTGATACAGTGAACATTTTCAGTTTTTCTATTATGACCATCGGTCAGGAGGTCATTGGAGTTTAGTAGCCCTCAAATGGGAGGGGGGGGGGCAACCACAGAAGACGTTGTTGTGGGAAAGATTGCATTCTCCAGCTTTGACCTTCACCAAATTTCCCCCCTCCCCGTCCCGCCGGTAATAAGAAACCCCACATCAGTTGTATTATAGCCCGGAGAAGAACAAGGGGCTGAAGAAGAGTAGGGAGAAAAAGAGAGAGGGGAGAGGGCTGAGGTTAATCACACTCCTCTCACCTCCGAACACATTCCATAACAGAATTTTTAAATCATGTTAGTAAACTATATCTGTGGACGACTCGGCTACGTAGTATCCTAAAAAAAAATAACAACAAAACATACCCCGGCTACGCCTCATGTCTGTCTTTTTTTTTTGAGTTATAATATTTATCCTTATACGGGCCGGTTCCAAAATTGTGCATCCGCCAAACTTAATGACCATCAAAAAATTATATCTTAAACATAAGTAACCTGTCCACGCCTCTGAGTTCTGCTTCACTAGACTGGTTACCACCATCATCATCTTCGGAGAAGAAACGTAAAATAACTATGACGCAGGCTCATCATCATCATACCCTTATCCCGCCTGTGGCAGGGTCGGATCTGCAGGTTCTAGCCCTCTACTCCCGCCAATCTCCCATCAGGTCTCCGTCCACCCTAGGGAGCGGCGAATTGCGTTGGACACACCAGTTCTCGTCTGATCACTGAAGTTAAGCAACTCAACTCCAGCTAGGACTGACATGAGTGGCCGCTTGGAAAAACTGGGTACTGCTAATACCCAAAAATCGTCCCATTAGTGTAGTGTCTGTGCAGTCTCTGTATAAGAACTATGCTGTGGACGGGGCTTTAATGACCTAGTAGTTGAAGGGCCCTAAAACACTAACAAACAACAACAATACTGACCGAGCTCAGGAAATATTTACATCAAGCAGTAAGCTCTACATTTTTTGTTCTTCAAAACAACAACAAATAATAATAATAATAATCATAATTTTTATCAAAATTTTCACTTCAGACAGTAGCTTGGACCACATTCCAAGTATGTTTTTACATCATCCTAAAATTTGCCAATATATTATTATAATAACTAGTTGCATGAAACAACACTTCTAGAAGGGGGGGGGGGGGGGTCTACGTAGAGAAAGGAGCAGAGACGGAAAGAAATCGAGAGTCTGAGAAAGTCAACGAGTCTCATCAGAACAAGATATCAACCCTTCACGTCATTAAAATTAAAAAAAAAACGAAAAATTGAGACCGGGGAAGGGGGGACGGACGGACCAAAAAAAAAAAAAGTAAACGAAAGTAGATACATTTGTTGGTGTTTGTTGGTGTTTTAGGGCCCTTCAACTACAAGGTCATTAGAGCCCCGTCCACAGCATAGTTCTTATGCAGAGACTGCACAGACACTACACTAATGCGACGATTTTTGGGTATTAGCAGTACCCAGTTTTCCCAAGCGGCCACCCATGTCAGTACTAGCTGGGGTTGCGCTGCTTAACTTCAGTGATCAGACGAGAACTGGTGTGTCCAACGCAATTCGCCGCTCCCAAAATAGATACAATATATCTTTTCTCTCTTTTGCTGCTCCAATAAACTTTATTATTTTTCTTTCACTCATGCAATAAGATGCTGTGTTGACTCGATTTATCACAACTCTGCATTCATTATTTATAATTTCGTTAACCCCCCCTACCCCCTTCCCCAAAACACACCCTCATTTAGAGTTTTCTTTATTATTATTTTTTATATCCATTGAAAGCAATGTGAGACTAAAAGGAGAGGGAGGGAAGAGGTAATTGATGTTTAAGAGGAATCTCTAAAGCAGGCCTGCTTTAAAGGTAAGAAGAACCAGAGGAGGACGAGGGAGGGGACACAGGGACAAGGTGGTAAGAGAGAGAGGGGGAGGACAAGAGAGCTGAATACTTTTAAAAAAATTATGAACTAGATTATTATATTTGATAATAATTTAAATAAATCCATTGCCACAAGGGCTTATATAAAAGAGAGTGAGAAAGAGAAGTACAGTAGTCAACACTTAAAACATTCACCTGGGCCGTGGTAACATGCAAACTGCCAAAAAAAAAAAAAAAAAGAGGAAAACACCTAAGAAAAATGGAGATAAAAAACACAGATTAACTTCTTACATACAATAATTCAAATCTGCATTATTCCTGTCTTGAGCATGCAATGAAATAAAGGGCACTCATAAATACAGGGGTTATAGCAACCCTCCCCCCTCAACGGTAGGGTCACATATTCCCGATTTTGATTGGACCTAAGAACAACAAAAAGGGAGGAAAAAAAATAATAGAAAGTAGAAATAGGAAGAAAATAAAAAGACGGGATAAAAAGATAACGGGGAGGAGACGGAGAGCGAGAGGGACGGTAGTAACTGACAAGCAGCCCCCCCCTCCCCAACACCCGAATGCCACAACTCTTTCTTGTTACATTTCACTCCAAAAACTCTCTCGAAGACCAAGGTGAGATAATCAAATAAAAGGTGAGTAACCCACAACAAGAAGAAGAAGAAGAAGAAATATCCCTCAACAGTTTGCAACCTGCCAAAAAATTACCAATTCCTTCACAGAGTATCGGACGTCCCATTAAAGGAAACGGGACGATAAAATTTTAAATCATCACAAATTCCCCTTTACATCACGTTACCGGAAGATGAGTAACAGCATTACAACAATGACAAATATCATTTTCATTTATACAGTAGATTTCATTCTAACGATGCTGTACGTGACCTTCTAACCTGTTTTCCCCACCTATGGCAGGGTCGGGTACCCCTCTTGTCCCTCTGAATGGACACAAGGGCGATATATTGGTCATAGATTTTTTTCTGCAGCCGGTTGCCGGCCAAAGCTGCACCCCTATGCTTTTTTTTTTATCGTCGGTCTAGTGTTGGTCGGGGAATGCTACCGACGCCAGGAGGGGGGCGAGCTCCTACACCTGGAAATGTTTGCCTCATCTACCGGTTGCGTAGCAAAGAGGATTCTTTTACGTGCAAGTGCCATCGTACACCAACACGGGACCTCGGTTTTACTTCTCATCCGAAAGAAGGCACACTTGTGGCCCCTCTCTCGCCCGAAAGAACCCGACCCACCTTGATCCAGTATCGAACCTAGAACTACTGACGCAGTTGCCGAGCGTGTTAACCACTACGCCACCCCGGCGGGTCTGATTAAGAGGTGGGTCGATGCTAATAGATTTACGAACCAGGAGCTATAGAAAGTGTGGTCGATTTACTGCGCCAGTGGTTCCAGGTTCGATACCGGATCGAGGTGGGTTGGCTTCTTTCGGGCGAAAAAGAGAGAGAGGCCCCGAAGTGCGCCTTCCTTCGGATGAGAATTAAAACCGAGGTCCCGTGTGGTGTACGATCGAGGGCGTGGCGAAGAAGGCGGCCGCAACTGGGTTTGGGGCGCAAAATGTTTAAGTTTTTTGTCATTATTGGGTTACGGGCAAGCGAAAGTTAGACACTTGCCACAGGCGCTTCATACCCCCGTTACGGCACTGTGTACGATGGCATTGGCACGTAAAAAAACCCTCTCTACTATGCAACGAGTAGACGAGACAAAACTCCTAAATGCAGTATTCATTAGTGACTGTATATTCGCTAGTGATGTGGTTCAAATATAAATGAGCTCTCATTTACCTTGTCATCTACCGAATTACTCTGTCCATCTCAGTGGCCATTTAATTCTACTACACAGTCATTTGCACGTCAAAGAACCTTCTCTACCATGCAACGGGCAGATAAAGCAAAATTCCCAGGTGTAGGTGCTCGGTGAAGTACCCCAACAAACAGTAACCGATGATAAATAAGCATAGAGGTTACAGCTAGGGTCAGCCTGGGGTCAACCAACTGCGGAAAAACGCCGTCCAATAGATCACCCGTGTGTCCATTCAGAGGGACACGTTGATACCCGGTCATATTGGTACCTGTATAGTACCAATATGACCGAAATTCGTAGAATTACTTGAAAATAAACGGTTATTTCGGAAGGAAGAGGGGAGAGGGGAACCCATGAAGCTGCTGAATCTAGGGCCCACTGTAAAAAGTGGGGCCTTGATTTACATACGTTAAAGGGAAAAGGGGAAAAGATGAGAGAGAATAGGTTGAGGTGGTATGGGCATGTGATGAGGAGGGGTGAGGAGGAGCTTACTAGGTCCATTGTGGGACTGAAGGTAATTGGGGGCACCAGAGGTAGAGGAAGACCAAAACGGACGTGGGAGCAGGTGGTGCAAAAGGACATGGAGGCCTGTGGGGTGGAGAGGGACTTGGTGGAGGATAGGCGGGAGTGGAGGATTAGAACCCGCAGACCCGACCCTGCCTCAGACGGGAGAAGGGTGAGATGATGATGATGATGAAAGGGAAAAGGTTGAGGAGGAGAACTAAAAGTTCGCCTACCGATATATGCAGTATATAAGAGCAACTCCTAACCCTTTTCCTGCCTATGGCAGGATGGGGTACCCATATTGTCCCTCTGAATGGACACAGAGGCGATCTATTAGACATTGTTTTTCCGCAGCCTGTTGCCGATCAAAGCTGCAACCCCTATGTTTATTTATCGTCGGTCTACAGTTCGTTTGGGGAATTCCACCGAGGCCAGGGAGCGAGCTCCTACACACCGGAAATTTTGCCTCATCTACCGGTTGCATAGTAGAGAGGGTTCTTTGACGTGTCAATGCCATCGTACACCACACAGGACCTCGGTTTTACTTCTCATCCGAAAGAAGGCGCACTCGGGGCCTCTCTCTCGCCCGAAAGAAGCCCACCCACCTCGGTCCAGTATTGAACCTAGAACTACTAACGCAGTTACTGAGCACGCAACCTACTACGCCAGTGCAAATCTCCCCTCTCCCAACTCACATCCAAAAAATAAGCACATTTAAGGTGTTCAACGTCGAGGAAATCCAGTTAAATCCTCTGTAAAGCCCGCCACACACGGTCAGTTCGGTGTGTGCACATCGATGTGTTCAGTTAGGTGTGAAGGACTGAATTGCCCACACACGATCAGTTTGGTGTGTGACGTACTTATGTTCCTTTTCGTGAAACGTCATGTGACGTCATTTGATTGTCCGCATCAACCAGTAATTCTACCGTTACCATGGTGCAATTTTTGTAAAGATGACGTTTATCCGTGTTTGGGCATGCGCAGAACAAAAAAAGTGAACAATCGATGTGAGCAACCCCACACACGTTCAATTCGGATTGACGTCAGTCCGAATTGACACACCGATTTGATAAAATTTCTTCACACCGTCAGTTAAAATTTTTGGTGTGAGCAAAAACTTTTTTTGCACACACACGTCAGTTTGGTGTGTGCACACCGATTTGACACACCAAACTGATCGTGTGTGGCGGCCTTAAGGAAACAACATAATTCAGTCTACCTACATACTTACCAACCCAACCCTATGTTTTTTCAGTCTGCCAAATGACGTTTATAAATACTGGTAAATTCTTGACATACTTCGTACAAATTCAACGAAGGTTCTATGTCGACTTTTCCAACCTTTACACGACCGGGCGCCTAAATTAAAATTATTTTAAACATCGTGACCTCATCATAATACTAATCTCAGCCAGTATCGTCCAATAAGCAACATAATCTCGATTGCGGGGGGCGGCAAATTACTTTGGACACACCAGTTCTCGTCTGATCACTGAAGTTAAGCAACGCAACCCCAGTTAGTACTGACATGGGTGGCTGCTTGGGAAAACTGGGTACCGCTAATACCCAAAAATCGTCGCCCTAGTGTAGTGTCTGTGCAGCCTCTGCATCAGAACTACGCAGTGGATGGGGTTCTAATGACCTTGTAGTTGAAGGGCCCTAAAATACAAACAAATAATCTCGATTTGCTGCGTTAGTGGTTCTAGGTTCGATACTGGACAGAGGTGGGGTGGCTTCTTCCGAGCGAAGGAGAGAGGGAGATGCCCCGAGTGTGCCTTTCTTCAGATAAGAAGTAAAACCGAGGTCCCGTGTTGGTGTACGATGGCATTTGCACGTAAAAGAACCACTCTCTGCTATGCAACGGGTAGATGAGGCAAAATTAGCAGGTGTAGGAGCTCGTCCCTTGGCATCGGTGGAATTCTCCAAAGAACAGTAGACCTACGATCAATAAGCATAGGGGTTGCAGCTTTGGTCGGCAGCCGGCTGCGGAAAAACACCATTCAATATATCACCCTTGTGTTCATTCAGTGGGACAAGATGGGTATCCGACCCGGTCATAGGAGGGAAAACGGTTAGGAGTTGCTTGCAGATTTCTTTTAAGAAGTCGCTTAACAGGTGGTGCTACACAAGACTACTACTATTAAACCGGAAGCAGTGGTGACAATAAATGAAGCGAGAAAAATGGATTAAATAATTTAACAGGCCTTCACTTATTTTTAAGTCCAGTATCGAAATAAACAATTACCCAAAAAAATCGAGCTCACAAGCACCAAATTCCTAAATATTGAATATATGGGGGATTGACTTTTATAAACAGGACTACATTGTCAAAAAAGAAACATTGGCCTCTAACATGATTCAGAAATGTTATTGCTGCTTGCCCTGTGACTAAATGGCATGTAATGTGGTTCCTAAAACAAATATACAGTCCATTTGGGAGATGAGAGAGGCTCCAGACATCTGCACCCAGCCACCAAAAACACTCGCATTTTTCCAACTAGCACCAATTGATAATAAACTTTCACCAAGAAGAATGGTCTTGAGAACAAGATCAAAAAATGTTTTAGCTATTTATGGGGAGCAAGTAGGAGAAGGAGGAGGCCAGAGAAACCCCATTATGCACACCTAAAAAACAACGAGGGCATGTTAAATCAAAATCAGTGCTCAACATCCCCCTCCTCTTATCCTCCATGTAACCATAGCAAACAACTCCTAACCCTTTTCCCGCCTACGACAGGGTAGGGTACTCATCTTGTCCCTTTGAATGGACAGAGTTTTTCCGCACCCGGTTGCCGACCAAAGCTGCAACCCCTATGCTTATTCATCAACAGTCTATTGTTGGTTGGGGCACTCCACCGATTGGTTCGTTGGTGTTTTAGGGCCCTTCAACTACACGGTCATTAGAGCCGCGTCCACTGTGCGTAGTTCTAACGCAGAGACTGCACAGACACTACACTAATGCGACGACTTTTGGGTATTAGCGGTAAGCAGTTTTCCCAAGCGGCCACCCATGTCAGTACTAACTGGGGTTGCGTTACTTAATTTCAGTGATAAGACGACAACTGGTGTGTCCAACGCAATAAGCCGCTTCCTCACTCCACCGAGCTCCTCCACCTGGATTTTTTAAGTACAAATGACATTGGACACCACACGGGACCGGTGGTTTTACTTCTCATGCGAAGGTGCATTCGGGGGTCTCTCACACACACTCCATAGAAGCCACCCCCCCCCTCAATCCAGTATCGAACCTAGAACCACTGATGCAGTAATCGAGCACGTTACCTCCTGAGTCACCTATACCCTGAATTGTAAAGGACCGGCCAAGATTCTAGACCCAACCCTGTTTTTTTTTACCAATGATTTAAATCAATAGTTGCATTTGCAATAGAAATAAACTACGGCCCGTAGCCCCAATTTTATTAGCTAGAAATTTTAGAATTTTTCGTGAATGCGGCCCGCTAGACTGCAGTGTTTTTCAACCAGGGTTCCGTGAGGTCCGCCCATGGGTTCCGCCAACGGCAAGGTAAAATATAAAAATAACAATGAAAACACAAGAAACGAGAACGACCTTTGTCTGTGGAAGATGAACTTCGGGTGTCTCTCTCAAACATTAGGCCACGAATTCAATTACTTATGCTAACACACACACACCTGTAACAATTAATGTCCTTTTTTCTGTCACTGTATGGGGTTCCGCGAAAGGTCTAAATGTTCCAAAGGGTTCTGCGAGAAGTCTATATGCTCCAAGGGGGTTCCGTTTCAATAAAAAGCAACTCCAAACCCTTTTCCCGCCTATGGCAGGGTCGGGTACGCCTCTTGTCCCTCTGAATCTTGTCCTTGGTCATAGTTTTTCTGCAGCCGGTTGCCGGCCAAAGCTGCACCCCTATGCTTATTTATCGTCGGTCTAGCGTTCGTTGGGGAATGCTACCGACGCCAGGGGGCGAGCTCCTACACCTGGAAATATTTGCCTCATCTACCCGTTGCATAGTAGAGAGGGTTCTTTTACGTGCAAGTGCCATCGTACACCCACACGGGACCTCGGTTTTACTTCTCATCCGAAAGAAGGCACACTCGCGGCCTCTCTCTCTCGCCCGAAAGAAGCCGACCCACCACGGTCCAGTATCGAACCTAGAACTACTGGCGTAGTTGCCGAGCGTGCTTACCACTGCGCTAGAGGCATTACGGGCGTTCATAAGTTCCGGTACATTTTTTGACATTCAAATCTCCTTTTTTTTTTATAAAGTCACAGGTTCAAGTCTTTTTTTATACGTTAAAATGCCAATTCTTTTTTAATCTTTCATACAATCGTCATACTGCAACATTATCTTTATCAACTGACTTGTCAAAGTAACCATTGTTCAATTTTTCAAGCTACTGCGACTGCCACACTTGGTGTATAAAAAATAAAGAGAGAGAGAGAGAGATTGTGACTCAAATTGGGTGCACTTGAAACTACACAATTAGGACTATAGCACACAGAAAAATATAAACAAACGCCAACTAATGGAAGTGATAATGAAACGACGACATAAAGTTTTGTCACTCTGGTAGTTAGTTACAATAACATTCAACTTACTGTGTTTCAGATGAACAGGTATTTTGATGGTAACTAGTGGTGGGTAGGATTCTGTCGGGGGGGGGGGGGAAGGAGGAGGCTCCGAGTGCGCTTTCTTTGGGATAAGAAGTAAATTTGACGTCCCGTGTGGTGTACGATGGCATTTCTGGATTACTGGATTAGTTTCAAGGGTTGAGAAGTAAGCCAGGCAGCCATAACAGGATGAACCCTTAGGAGGCTGCCCACGGGAGATGAGGATATAGGTGAAAGGACGAAGGAGAGGGCTAATTTGCAACACCCAACGTTCTTTACCAACCACCCATGTTGCTACTGACGTGGGCTTGCGCTGCTTAACTTCAATGATGTCACGGGAACTGGTGTGTCCAACGCAACTTGGCTGCACCCAAAGAAGCCACGTCAAAGAACCTTCTCTACTTTCCAACCAGGAGCAAAAGCATGTAACTCCTAACCCTTTTCCCACTTATGGCAGGGTCGGGTACCCATCTTGTCCCGCTGAATGGACACAAGGGCGATATTTTGGTATACTCTTTCTGCAGCCGGTTGCCGGCAAAGTTACACCCCTACGCTTTTTTTTTATCGTCGGTGTAGTGTTCGTTTGTTTGTTGGGGTTTAAGGTCCCGTCAACTACGAGGTCATTAGAGACCCGGTAGTGTTCGTTGGGGAATGCTACCGACGCCAGGGGGCGAGCTCCTACACCTGGAAATTTTTGCCTCATCTACCCGTTGCATAGTTGATAGGGTTCTTTTACGTGCAAGTGCCATCGTACACCAACACGGGACCTCGGTTTTACTTCTTATCCCAAAAAAAGGCACATTCGTGGCCTCTCTCTCTCACCCGAAAGAAGCCAACCGACCTTGGTCCAGTATCGAACCTAGAACTACTGGCGCAGTTGCCGAGCGTGCTAACCACTACGCCACCGCGGCGGGTCACGGTGTAGGAGCGCACCCCGTGGCGTCGGCGGAGTGCCTCAACGAACAGTACACCGACGATAACTAAGCATAGGGGTTGCAGCTTCGGTCAGCAACGGGCTGTGGAAAAACACTGCCAAATAGATCGTCCTTGTGTCCATTCAGAGGGACAAGATGGGTACCCGACCCTACCATAGGCAGGAAAAGGGTTAGGAGTTGCTTTGTACTGTAAAACTATAGTGCAGTAGGGAAAAATACAGCGGAATGAAATCTTTTAAGTCCCTCCTTCAAAGGGATCAATTTATCCTTTAACGTTTAATTTGAATGTTGTTGACGTTTCTGAGACCAAAATAAATTTCAATGCCGAATTTTTCAGTATCGTCTTCAACATTTACAAAGAAGCATTACAAGTATAATAAATCAATCACGAAATAAACCCCACGTCTCTTGTCAAATAGCTGCTATTCATAAATTCCATAGAAACCACACTATTTCCGTTATTAGTGTGTTATCACCACTCTATTATTTTTTTTAACCACCTGTTGAAAAACAACCTATCACAAAAACAGGTGAAGTGAAATTTCTATGCAAATATTACCTGTCACTCAATGTCCCTCGCAATAACATATTCATTCCGGAAATTTTCTGAGCAAAAAAAAAGGGTTGGTGAACGATTACGAAAATAGTTTTCAACACTAATATTTACAACCATGCATCCTAAAAGATCACTTACCCACAAAAAGGGGTGAGGGGGGCAAACTCCTATAATCAGAGATTGCATCGTACTATGCATATATTCACCTACGCAAAAAAAAGGGTTCTTTCACAGGTAGTGGTGACATAGTACAGATGTCATAACTCATAATCCACCTCTGCTCTAATTCCATTCGGGACGGAAGATAAGCAGGGGAGCGGCTGTATTGCGTTGAACACAGCAGTTCTCGTCTGATCACTGAAGTGAAGCAACGCAAACCCAGTTAGTACTGGCATGGGTGGTCGCTCGGGAAAGCTGGGTACTGATAATACCCAATAATCGTCGCATTAGTGTAGTGTCTGTGCAGTCTATGCATTAGAACTATGCAGTGGACGGGTCTCTAATGACCTTGTAGTTGACGGGACCTTAAACACCAACAAACAACAACAACAACAACTGAAGTGAAGTAACGCAACCCCAGCTAGTACTAGCATGAATGACCACTTGGGAACACGGGGTACTACTAATACCCAAATCGTCGTAACACCGTAGTGTCTGAGCAGACTGAATTAGAACTATGCAGTGGACGGGGTTTTAATGACCATTGTAGTTGAAGGGCCCCCTAAAACACCAACAAAACAAACAAACGGAAGACAGGAAGGCACACCTTGGGGTTGCCTCCCTTTCGAATCCTAAAGAACGTACCAGAGTTTGTAATCTTACAATAAACGTCATGATGAAATATTACTGGAAATTCACACCTCCTACAGTACTTGTGCCATAATAAGCGAGCCTTTAATCCACCAATTTAGACAGCAGTACAAAAGGTTAAAGTTTCACTATCTCACTTGTCTAAGTAACGTTGACAACGACGACGTCTTTATGGGGTTAATTAATCGTCGACATCATTTAAAAAAAAAACAAAATTAATAGCCCAGTACCGTGTAATCAATTCCCGTCCCTTCCTAATCATGTAACGACCCTATCAAATACTAATAAATTTCCACGAATAACCACAATTGATTGATTACACTATTTTCTAGAGAAAAAAACCTCTTATCAAGTATTAAAATTGTAAATTGTAATAACGTTGTGAACCTTGTCTTCTAACATAAATCGATTTATATGACCCTGATATGCCGAATATTTTACCCTTTTTTTTATATCAGAGGATCATATTGATACGAACCTGCGAGAAGAACTAAAGTTCACCCACCGTCTTTGAAACTACTTACAAGCCAAAAACTACTAGATGTAATTTCAGGATCTTAAACGATTATGGTCTTAAGTTTCACACATGTCATTTTTCAGTCCAAAAATTGAGTATACAGTAGTATGAAAAACAAGGACAGCTGGTGTCGCGATTTAAATTACACCAGCACATGGTGTAGTGCTCACGATTTTTATAGAAAAGTTAGTCAAGAAATGAATGAGAAAAGTTTACTCCATCCTACATCCCTACAATCGCCAGGGGGACGATGTAGGGCGTTAGTTGAGCTCCTCAAGAAAAAAAGGCCCCTTGTAAACCCTGTTTTTAACCACAAAGTTTTCCCCTCGGTTCCTCTTTTACCTCATCAATTCCTTTGCTCATGTTCATGCCATCGTTTCTCATTCAGAATTTCACGGTCTTCTTGTGTCCATTTTGGAGACAAAAGTGCCTAAAAATACGACCTTCACACGCTACAACAGCCGTGTAAAAGAGGGGAATTGGGCTTTACTTAACAATTCAATGAACATCTTATCTTTATAAATGATGAATTATTAATAAGAATTGTAGACTCTCTAAAGTCACATTGTAAGCATCTTATTTAAAATTCCTTTCCTTTTAGTTTTGTCCCAAACAAAATCTTAATGGACTCAAACGCTGAAAATAAATAAAGAGGAGGGATGAAAGCAGTTTATACTATGGTGCAAGAACAAATATAAAGTTCAACAATAATCAAATCTTACAGAAACATATGGCTGGCAACTTACCGGAACTTGAGAACTTTCAACTTAGAAAATCAAACAGCGATGTTTAGAAGGTCTTCCAAGTTATAATGTTAATCCCAGACACACGGTGTGAATGACACTTCAAAGATTGAAGGTAAAAATATCAAAAACCGAAAAAAAAAGGTCTTTAACTCTCCAATTCTGTACGTATGGATTTCAATTATCACTCAGCAAACTTTAGGATGTATTGACAACCGATAGAAAATTTGAAATACAACACAAATAGAATAAGTGATGAAGAAGAAGCAACATGGTGGCAGAAAAGAACGTCGCACGAGAATTAATTTCTATTTGAGAACGACTCGATTCGAAAAAGCGCGTGGAATCAACGCGTGCGCTGTTCGAATGAGTGCTCGCCGTTCGGCGTCCAACTTCTGATTCCTTGTTCAACAAACAACCACGAACCTGTCACTGCATTTGCACCTCCTCTATGCCAACACATGTTGCACCATGTCGATCTTCAAGAGTTGAAGAGCGCTCTCTAAGCGCCTTATGATATTTCAGCCTAAACATTATTTAGATTATCGTTCTAGGTATGGATGATGCATATCATTCCATTTCATTGAGTCAGCGCGGCTATTGAACAAGACGCGCAGGAGATTTCCTAACCAATGTGTAATCATCATACCCTTATCCCGCCTGAGGGGTCGCAGCAATGTACCTACTGTATTAACACTTTTCCCTCCTATGACAGGGGTAGGTACCCATCGTTGTCCCTCTGAACGCAGCCGGCTGCCGACCAAAGCTACTGCTTATTTATCGTCGGCCTACTGTTCGTTGCAGAGGCGTATCTAGGGGGGGGGGGGGGGGGGGGGGGCAGATGTCCCCGGGCACAGAAGGCAGGGGGCGCAAAAATGTACAGCAAAAATGCGCTTAGCGGGTGCCAGAGGGCGCAGATTTCGGTCTTTGTCTCCGGGCGCAGAATACCCTCGGCCTGCCTCGGTACGCCACGGGTTCGTTGGAGCACTTCATCAATGCCAGGGGGGGGCTAACTCCTACACCTGGGAAGCGGCGAATATCGTTGGACACACCAGTTCTCGTCTGATCACTGAAATTAAGCAGCGCAACCCTAGTTAGTACTGACATGGGTGGCCGCTTGGGAAAACTGGGTACTGCTAATACACAAAAATCGTCGCATTAGAGTAGTGTCTGTGCAGTCTCTGCATAAGAACTATGCTGTGGACGGGGCTCTAATGACCTTTGTAGTTGAAGGACCCTAAAACACCAACAACTCCTACACCTGGGAATTTTGCCTCATGTACCCGTTGCATAGTAGAGATGGTTCTTTTTATAAAATACGCAAAAGTCATTGCAGGCAAGTTTTACTTCTCACCCGACAGAAGGCGACTTCGGGGCTTCTCTCTCGTCCGGCAGAAGCCAGCCCGCCATTTTCATCACCCTTATCCTGCTCGTGGCAAGGTCGGGTCTGCCTATTCTAGCCCTCCACTCCCATCTATCTCCTACCAGGTCCCCGTCCACCTAACAAACTGCCGTATCCTTACGGACAACCTGCTCCCACGTCAGCTTCGGTCTCCCCCTGTCCCGGGTGCACAAACCACCATCTTCAAACAACAACATTCGTTGCGGCTATGAAAATTAATTCCTCTTATATAATTTTCTCACTCACCGAAATATTTCAACTGCCACTTATCAGGCATAATTTAAACATTTTATAAACTTTATATATACATATTTACTTCACTAAAAAGCAAAACAAAACATCTCCGCCATGATAAACTATTCTACAATAGAATGAATTATGGTTATAGAGGACGTCACTAGGTGGCGATTATGTCGATCGTTCCATTCGACACTACGCAGACAATGGACGAAATAGAACGTCTGCCATGCAAGATGGCGAATTCGGAAGAAGTCTTGAAATCAGTTCAGGATTGTCTTGAATACATTACACAAAAGGGATGTTCTTCATTGTCAATAATGAAGTACATTCAAGACATCCACAATAAATTAATTACCACTGAGCAACCAGATGAATGCTATGTCTTTTTCGCAGCTAACGTGGTGCAGCTTTGGAATGCTACACTTAATGAAAGTGGTTATCGTAATGATGTACACATTCTTAACGTTATTTTTACCACAATTGCTTTCATTTCACGCGAAAAACAATTCACAGACACATCAATGAACATTGATTATTTGTACGAAGGAATTCATTGGCTTCAGTTTAAGGGCAAAATAGCTCTCAAGTATTCACAACTCTTATTAGTGAACCATGATTATTTGAAAGCTGAAAACGCCTTACAGTTTGCCATAACACAAAATAACTTACTTATTACTAAAATAAACAGTCAAACTAACGACATCGGCAATTTCTCTACTGAAGCTAGTTGTCTTGTAGAAGAGTGCGAGGAAGATCTCTTAATTTGTGAAGTGTATCGAATTGAGACGCACGCAACTTTAGGTAACTATGAACAGGCCCAAGTATTATTGGAGAATTTACAAGACATAAATAATCAAAAAGTGGGAAACTATTTGGCTGCATTATGTTATAATATTGGCCTGGAACTATATAAAAAACAACTGTTTAAAGAAAGTACATATTGGCTACAACGAAGTGTCAAATTTGGTAATTAACAGCAAGGTCATATATTATTATTAAGTTGATAGCCAAATTAATGCAATGAATAAAATAACCCCTCCTTAATTACTTTCAGAGCAGCTTAGAAACACTTTGCTTTTATTAGCTGAAGTCTACTTATCATGGAATGGAAAGTCTTATTACAAAGATGCATTAAACGCAATTAACCTGATAGACGATCGAGGTTAGTTTTGGGATTTGTTAAAAAAAAATCTTCAGCAAAATTATTTACTGGTCAGTAATTAAAGAGACTACATTATGGATTTCACTTTCATAGAAAATAAAAATTGGGACTGCAATTACCTCAACTTGAGATCACTCATTATAGGCGAAGCTCCATTAGAAGACCTTGAACCAATTATTAGTCAAATATGGGAAGAAACAGACCTCACGGAGACCAAAGGCTTGCAGGCACAAAACTTTTAATTACGTTTAATTGCCTGAATTAACGACCCACAAATTATATTTTGAAAAACTACGTGGCTTTAAGATTTTTACAAACATTTTCAGATCCTTTTGGTCATGTTAAAATGTCGTTATAAAAATGTCATATATAATACTTTACAAAATTTGGAAAATAAGTTAGACTCTATTAGGAAGGGTGATAAGGTAAGAATTACTTTGAAAATGTGACCAAAAGATGAGATTGTAAGACACGGGCAATTTTATTTTCAGATTTTTGAAAATCATCTTCTTCTTTTGATAAAAGATGGTTTACTCTCAAATGCAGAGAAGCTTATAAAGTCTTTCATATTAAGCTTTCAAGACGACGGTAGGGCATGCATCTTAAAATTTTTCAAATATATGATCTGAATTTACTCTTACTTAAACCTGTTTTAAATTAATTAAGGCACTACAGGGGCTAAATGTCAAGAGCAGTTATTATCAATCGTGGAATGCGAGGCTCAAACGTTAAAAGAAAAGCAAAAATATATGAAGGCTATTGTGTGGTTTGATTATTGCATTGAATTAATAAACTGCTTTAAAAAACGTGCAGAAAATGGAAGAAATGCAATCAAGTTTTTTCATCAAAAGTGCAGTTGCCTTTTGGAATTAGGATGGTACGACGAGGCTCAACAAGTATTATGTTTGGCTGAAACCTGTTTGCAAAACCATCCTCTAAACTGGTATTTTAAATTAAAACTTTGCATTCTGCAAGACAAGGAACAAGAAATTTATAAAATCTTAGAATTGTTTAGTACGTCACCTGCATTAATGTGGTGGCTTAAGAAAGACTTATTTCAATAATATGAAAAACATTTTGTCTTTTAGATGACCGATTAAAAAGTGCTGAAAATGTTGAAAATACCAAGATTCTGATGACGTGTGAACAACTTGCCACAAAAAATTTGAAATATCATATGGCAATTAGCATTCTACAAGTTCTTGCTGCAAACAGCGCTGCTTGTTCAACGAATATTTTAAAACAACTTTTAAAGTTGAAGTTACTTCTGCAATGTAAGTTGTTTATGGATTCAAATCGTGGGGAAGGAAAACCGATATGAAATATGTCCCTCCTATTTTTATAGGCGATTTCACAAGCAAATCTGAACACGAATGGCTACTAGATTATTCGTCAAAAGTGTGCCATTATTTCCAAACCTCTACAGAAGTAAGTCATTTGCCTGCTCTATTTTGGCACAGGATTTAATAGACACATTTGAAATAAATTTTGGGCTTTCTTTTGCAGGAGCGGTCATCTATCTTAGTAGAGACAAAATGGTTTGTGAAAATGTTGTGGAATATCGCACATTTAAATAAGGACAATCCAAGTTTGATTCATAAAATTATGAGATTTTGTAATATTATCCTTAAAACATCTGATGACAAAAATGTAGTCATCTTATTACAACGAATTACCTGTTTGATGTTATCAGTCACCTCAGGATTAGAAACTGGGCGATACAATTCTTCGACAGATATTTTAGAGTACTGTAATAGCTTAGTTATACCATATTTTATAATAAACTAAAATGAATGACATTATTTCACTCACCGAAATAAAAATATGTCGTTTTAATTCAGAAATGTCACGAACGACATTGAAGAACTCAAGTATTTGTATTCAGTGGCTTATTGTGAAATTGCAAGTGATCATCTTCCAGTTGCTTTTCGATCCACGGAACGTCTTCTGTTGCTCTGCGAGTTCGAAGTCAAGGCAAAGTTAAAAGCACCAGGTCTGCAAGACTTATTCGAAAGTATTATTACACTACATGATGCCGATACAAATTTTTTTGAAATTCTTGCTGCAATAGCATTTGTAAGTTATCATTTCGATATGGGATGTTATAATTTTCTTATAAAATACTAACGTGATTCCAACATTTCTTGCAGGCTAATAATAGTGATCACTATTACTCTTTCACATTGCGCTCTTTAAAAGCAGCAATTGCAAGAAGTTTAGAGCAGAACATTCCTGATTACGATCATATCAGTCGACTATATCACAGTATGTTACGTATCATTCTTCTTAAAATGGAAAATGACAGATCCTTTGAAAATGATTTCGGAAGGATTTTAAGTGAAATTCGGGATATATTCATTTTAAAACAGGTCAAAACATTTCCACAAACAGAGGTATGACTACTTAAAAACTACAAAGAAAAAAAACAACCCTTCTGTCTAGTCCTTCTAACTATATTAGTAATCTTTTATTTTTTTAAACAGCTGCTCTGGTTTGTAACTAAGGGGTGGAATGTCAGTGTTAAAGTATTTCATCAGTACGGAAAGGATTGCGATGCTCTCAATTGGGCAAAGACAACTATTGAATTAGCAGATCAGCTCGTTTCTTTACGAAGTTTTTATCAGGAAAAAATGAACAAATTCTATGCTCAACTACTACATTACACTACTGAGAGGACAAACACTATGAAATCATTAAATTAGATACTTAAATTAATTACCATATCTTTAAAATTTCAAAAGACAACAAGATTGGAACGTCTTTTAAACGAAATTTCAATTCTTGCGAATTAATAGTAGAATTGCTAATTTCTAGATTTACAATATCGTTTTTAGGTCGTACCTGATTAATGCTCTTTTTTTTGATAGGACACACACATCAGCAAGCACACTCTTTAAACTTTTAAAAAAGTATGAAAAGTAATTTACTAATTACGTTTTAAATTGTGATGTCCTTCAATCCACTGTGAGAATTCACCGTATCCTTCATTTCATAATACCAACGTTCAATTTTCGTATTTTGTAGTAGATCTTTAAATGCTACACAACCTTCGATGGCGTTTAAAACTCCGTATACAGCCTTTAAATAACAACAATGAAAATATTTAGAAAGAGGAACCAAATTTAAAATAATAATTATTCAGAAGGCTGTGAAGGGACATCATAAAATGGGCGAGAGGAGGGTTCTATCCATCATACCAGATCTGCCAAATTGGGACTATTTCCTCCCATAAACGGTTTGGTTGATCCAATTGCAGTAGTCCACTGGTTACAGGCATCATAAAGGGATACTCGTACATCATCTTCAAGCAAATGCCTTTATTAAATGACATTAAAAGACACATCAAGGATACAGGCAGGCATAAAAATCTCCAAAAAGATGTTAACATTCCACACACTTACCTCTTTTTTAATCTTTTGCCTACAAAATACATCGCAGTTGCTCCGATATACACTACCATAAGTCTCTCCCAAAGAGGAAAATGTTTATCCCATTCTCCAACTTGTGAAAACCATTTAAAAGCCTGCAAAGCTTCTCCAGGACTGCGATAAATGTTGGGAGATAAGACATGTACCAAATTATTATCGACCCAAATACGCCATTTCCGTTCTTCTCTATTCAGTAAACAAAAAAAAAACAACAAAAAATGGTCGAGTCTAGTAACATTTCAATATGTTGTATTTTTAAAATGTTTAAAGTGTTAGTTTTATGAGAATAAAAAGAAGTTATTATATTTACTCGATATCTTTGTCTGTCCTGTTGGACTTAATTTTATCTCCATACATGATAAAATAACGATTAATAACTTCCTTCACCACTTTTTTGTCTTCATTTTCATAAGTGTGTAACGGATAGAAAGTTATCAACTCATCGAGGTCCCTACTTTTATCTAACAAATACGACTGAAGAAAACTGATAATCATCGACGAATCATTAAGTTGCTAAACAGAAAAACAATAATACATACATCATCCATCTTTAAGTAACTAAAACAAAAATGTGGTCAGTAAATGGACATCACTTATAACAATCGTGTCACATACCTGTTGTTGATTCTTTTGATCTCGAACAAGGACAACAGGTACCTTTCTCCATTTAGAAAACTTGATTTGCTGTCTCAAAACAGGATTCACTTCCACCACATCGTAGGAGATCCCCAAATAGTCGAAATAGGCCCTTACTTTACAACAAAATGGACACGTCTGATACTGATAAAGGACCAATTTCAGCCCGCTTTTGTCCTGTTCATTTACAATCTGAAATGTAACAATTTCTGTGCAATTATAAGCACATGAGACGGTAGAGTGGTAGAGTACATGCCAGTTAATTCAAGGCAGGGTCTACATTCGTTAGAAACATTATTTGTGACTATCTCACCGATCTTGATGGAGTTATGCCATTAATGTCTATCTCTTTATCCGCATAAACCACGGGAGATACATAAATCTTCTTATAAACTAAATATCCGACAAGTGCCACAGTGCCGGTCAACGCTGAGAAATTTATTAAAGACCTGCCTCGTTGCGCATTCGACCCAGACTGCCTAACTCGCCACGAAAATAATCTAACATTCCTACAATGCTCGGCTGATGACTTGAAAAATGAATTGTTAATACTTGATTGAAATGACAACTGCGGATAGCAATTTAATTTCAAAGCGTTAGAAACGCATTTTCTCCACTGCAAAGTGCACGCCATTTCAA
Source organism: Trigoniulus corallinus (assembly GCA_013389805.1). Taxonomy (NCBI): domain Eukaryota; kingdom Metazoa; phylum Arthropoda; class Diplopoda; order Spirobolida; family Trigoniulidae; genus Trigoniulus; species Trigoniulus corallinus. Next base: position 23,548,946 of record JAAFCE010009109.1, read on the forward strand.
AAACAGAATTAATGGGAGCCGCCCTTCGCTTCCACTAGTGTCGCGCTAGTTGGGGGCTATTTAGTTTGCACGCATTACCTAGAGATGGCGATACATATCCTAAATGTATACCTGATCTTAGCACGAAATACTAGTCTGTAAAACTCCGATATAATTAAATAATAATTAAAAATAATTAAATAATACTTCTAGAACAATCTTCAGTTAACAGTCAATAGGTTGCAACTCTTTTCGGGTATAGTGTTATCTGGTAACTTTCACAAAACTTCCGATCGTCTGCTCAAACCTGAAACCGGAAGGAATGTTCGAGGTGGTCATGTTTATAAAACATAAAAGTAAGTCATAAGAAGTATAATCAACTAGTATTGAAATGCCAAAATGAATTGTGTTTTAAGGTTACTTTAAAGATGATACATCACGTTTGACATTCCGAATTTGCAGCAGTCTGAATAACATTTTAGAAAAAAAAAGTAACTTATGCGCAACATACAATGCATGCCTAAAAGAACTAATTGTATGTGCGTCTTGTCTAATTAGGGGTTCGTTATATTATCAGTAATAATCACCTATAATGGCTTTGGTGAACCAGTGGGTGAGAGATAAACTTCACGATGTTTTCGGCATGAGTGATAAGCATGTTGCCGAATACCTCATCAATTTGGCCACCAAAAGTCATAGCAGAGATGACTTCATTCAGCAGGTGAAAGACACTGGTGTTATTGACGTTGATGCCCAGTTTAGAAATTTCGGAGAAGAATTATGGGAAAGAGTAAGATTATCCGCCTGTATTTACAACATTTTGGCCATAAATGAGTTACTTTTAACACAAATGTTCGATATAATTCACTATTTAGGTACCACATACCCAGCCAAGAGTGAACCCCAATCGGGCACACGACCAAGCCATCGTAGAAATGCTGCAGAAAAATAAAAGCTATACATTACTATCAGATGATGAGGACGATTATAATCCCAAAGCGCCATCCGTGGCACAGACGGTCAGGCATTATTTTGTTTTACTTTTTAGTCATTACAAAGTGATGGCTAAACTAAATTAATGTCAGTTATATTTTCAGAAAAGAGGAAGTGCCGAGAACAAGAGAAAACATTTGAGGAGGCGACAACATTCAGATACGGAAGATGAACCGAAGTACGAATCATTATTACATTTAATTTAATACTGACGATTAGCACACACTAGTCATCTAATAACAGTGCGTTGTCCACATTAAGGGTTCAGCCAAAGATTCAGAAGCAAGAAAGTGAATCTGAAGATGAGTTTGATAAACAGGAAAGGGAGCGCTTAGAAGACTTGAAGGAGAGGGATGAATTTGCCACAAGACTCAAACTGAAAGACAAAGATAAGACAAGAAATATAGTTGAAAGATCAGACAAAAAGGTAACCTTAATTCAAATTAATTAACTGAAATCCCTTCATAACTGAAAAGGTCATTACAACCCCGCCCACTGCATAGTTCTAATGCAGAGTCTGCACTGACACTACGCTGTTACGACGATTTTTGGATATTAGCGGTACCCAGTGTTCTAGTGGGGTAGGCCGGCATCCCCCCACAGGCTACCTTATCCAGTATTCCTGCGAGTTTCCAGACGCCTGGCTGGGGGTGCCCCCAGTCACAGCACGTTCAGTGCAACCGCAGACTCGGCCCTGCCACAGGCGGGATAAGGGTTTGATGATGATGATGAGCGGTGCCCGGTGTTCCCAATGTGATTTGGTCCCTTAGGGTCCCTGGTTAGGGCCCTTCAACTACAAGGTCATTAGAGCCCCGTCCATAGTGTAGTTCTGATGCAGAAACTGCACAGACACTACACTAATGCGACGATTTCTGGGTATTAGCAGCGCCCAGTTTTCCCAAGCGGCCACCCATGTCAGTACTAACTGAGGTTGCTTTGCTTAACGTCAGTGATCAGACGAGAACTGGTGTGTCCAACGCATAAACCCCTCCCCTTAATTCAAAGTGCAGTTGCGTTGGACACACCAGTTCTCGTAAGATCACTGAAGTTAAGCAATGCAAGCCCACGTTAGTACCAACATGGGTGGTTAGTAAAGAACGTTGGGTGCTGCAAATTTCCCCTCTCCGACGTCCTCTTCACCTACCTCCTCACCTCCCACGAGCAGCCTCCTAAGGGTTCGTCCTGTTATGGCTGCTTGGCCTACTCCCCAACCCATGAAATTAACCCAGCAGAAAAGACATTATAGGATATTAGTACTCATTCTGATTTTTATCATTTGAATGTAGGCTTATGAAGAAGCTGCTAAACGTCTGCAAATTGAATCGGAAGATCGAAAGAAGATGGTTCCCAAACTGAGAGTCGAATCCAGGCGTACTTATCTTGAAAAGCGAAAAGAGGATAAACTCGTGGAACTTGAAGGGGATATTTTGGATGACGAATACCTATTTCAAGACATAAGGTGTGTTGCTTGAAGATGTACCCGCGCTTTTGGGTTTTAAAATATTCTTTAACCATTAATTTATTCCCTATTATTGAAAGCTTGACCAAACGTGAAAAAGCTGAAATGGAGTACAAGAAAAAAGTATTACAACTTGCCAAAGAGCACGAAAGAGCCCGCGAATTGGAGAAAGTTGAAAGGTATCATATGCCTGAGGACAGCCGTGGTAAACAACCAAGTCAGAAATATTTAGAAGTTGATGAGAAGGAAAAGGGACCAAATTACGAACAAAAGAAATGGGAAGAGGAACAGATGGGGTCAGCCATGATGAGGTTTGGAGCAAAAGATGCAAAAGCAAAGCTTAAAACCAAGGTAGAATTCTGTAGTGGAGGGGGAATGGGGGGGGGTCTGTTTATGACTCCTTATAAATTAAGAGGACAATTCTTAACCTCTTTACTGATTTATTACAAAAATTCAGGAATATGATTACGTATTGGATGATCATATAGAGTTTGTACAAACTCTACAAATGCCAGGAACTAAACGAATCAAGGTGAGAAGTGAGTTCATCAGTCACCTTCTAAATCCAGAATTATTTCAATACATCATTTCTTTGACAGAAAGAAGAACCGGAACTATCTGAATACGAAAAGAAAAAACTGAGTATCCAAGAAACTCGACAGAGCCTACCTATATATCCATTTAGAAGTTCACTTCTCGAAGCAGTTCAGAATCACCAAGTAAGGAACCTCAAATGCTAAATCGCCCAAATATAGCCTTTCAGTATTGAAGCATTTTGTGTTTCCTTTTAAAGATCCTCGTCATTGAAGGAGAAACTGGCTCAGGAAAGACTACCCAAATTCCACAGTATTTGCATGAAGCGGTGAGTAACGATGTCGGACATGACATAGAGAAGGAGGTTTGCCAAAATTATGTGTGGTCAATCTTTAATGCCAGGGGTTCACAAAAGACGGGAAAAAGATAGGCTGTACACAACCAAGACGTGTGGCTGCTATGAGTGTTGCAGCTCGTGTGGCTGAAGAAATGGGTGTGAAACTGGGAAACGAGGTGACCTTTTGATTGATTTTATCGTCAATAACCCTTTTTTGTGTGCTAATTTTTACTGTCATGCTACTGTAGGTTGGGTACAGCATTCGTTTTGAAGACTGCACTTCAGAACGTACTTTGCTCAAGTATATGACAGATGGGATGTTATTGAGGGAATTTTTGAGCGAACCTGATCTAGCAGGTTATAGGTAAGCTTATTGCCAGGGCCGTAACGAGGGCGTGGCGAGGGAGCGGCGAGTTGCGTTGGACACATCAGTTCTCGTCTGATCACTGAAGTTAAGCAGCGCAAGCCCAGTTAGTACTGACATGGGTGGTCGCTCGGGAAAGCTGGGTACTGCTAATACCCAATAATCGTCGCATTGGTGTAGTGTCTGTGCAGTCTATGCACTAGAACTATGCAGTGGACGGGGTCTCTAATGACCTCGTAGTTGACGGGACCTTAAACACCAACAAACAAGGGCGTGGCGAAGAAGGCCGCCGCCACAGGCGCCTCATACACCCGTTACGGCTCCGCTTATTGCAATTATTATTTTAAGCACACAAAATTGAAACTAATTTCAACTCTTTCTTTGTTTTGTCTCTGAAACAAGTGTCATCATCGTCGATGAAGCTCACGAGAGAACTTTGCACACAGACATTTTATTTGGTCTTGTTAAAGATATTGCTCGATTTCGGAGCGACCTCAAATTACTTATTTCCAGTGCCACGTTAGATGCTGAGAAATTTTCAGATGTAAGCAACAGATCTAGTACAAATATTAATGTTAGATAGCAACTTTTTTTTTTCCATAATTTCTATGTTTTTTTTTCCTGTTGCAATAGTTTTTTGACGAGGCACCCATTTTCAGGATACCAGGACGTCGATTTCCCGTTGATATTTATTATACAAAGGTTCATTTCTCAATATCTAATTATATATATACGAGCTGCAGCCAAACAAAACTGGAGTAAAGTTTACTAAAACCTATCTCATTAATTTATTAGGCACCTGAAGCGGATTATATCGATGCCTGCGTTATTTCTATACTTCAAATTCACGTCACTCAACCATTAGGTGACATTCTGGTGTTTTTGACAGGTCAAGAGGAAATTGAGACTTGTCAGGAGTTACTCATGGTAGCATATGCTGTTCTTATCTTGAACGCGATATTTTCTCAGTGAGTCATATTAATCCATATCTTAAATTTCCTCTTTCAGGAAAGAACTAGGAAAATGGGATCTAAAATCAAAGAACTCGTCATTTTACCAGTTTATTCCAATTTACCTACCGATCTGCAAGCAAAGATATTTGAACCTACTCCACCAGAAGCACGAAAAGTGGTTTTAGCTACCAATATTGCTGAAACATCATTAACCATTGATGGAATCATATACGTAATTGACCCGGGATTTTGTAAACAAAACAGTTATAACGCAAGGACAGGGATGGAATCATTGGTTGTGGTACCAATATCCAAAGCTTCTGCTGTACAGCGTGCAGGGAGAGCCGGCAGAGTAGCACCAGGAAAATGTTTCAGGCTCTATACTGCTTGGGCTTATAAGAATGAGTTAGAAGACAACACAATACCTGAAATTCAAAGAGTGAATTTAGGAAATGTCGTTTTGCTTTTAAAATCCCTTGGTATTAATGATTTAATCAATTTCGATTTCTTGGATCCTCCACCTCATGAAACTCTTGTAAGAACCTTACAATGGATCTTTAGTACCTCAATTTTTTTTATATATATATTAATATTGTGCTTTGCCTGTTTAGATTCTCGCTCTGGAACAACTTTATGCTCTAGGGGCTTTAAACCACAAAGGAGAGCTCACTAAGCTTGGTCGTCGAATGGCTGAGTTGCCAGTTGATCCAATGCTTGCAAAAATGATTTTAGCATCGGAGAAATACAAATGTTCAGATGAGATACTCACGATAGCTGCTATGTTGTCGGTTAACAATTCCATTTTTTATCGTCCTAAAGATAAAATTGTGCATGCGGACACTGCACGTAAGAACTTTTTTAGTTACGGAGGTGATCATTTGACGTTGTTGAGCGTTTACAATCAGGTATGAAATGCCTATTGTGTGAAGCTATCAACTGTAATCAGAGACGTACACATTTAACATCCTTTTTGGTTTTCTTTAGTGGGTTGATACTGATTACTCTACTCAGTGGTGCTTTGAAAATTTCATTCAGCACCGTTCTATGAAGAGAGCTCGGGATGTCAGAGAGCAGCTGGAGGGTCTCATGGAACGAATTGAAGTGGACATTGTATCAAATCCTCAAAATGCAATAAATATCCGAAAGGCAAGCCTAAAAACTAATTCGATCTCTATGTATAACATCTAAAAATTCAGTAATATATTTTGTTACGTAGGCGATCACTGCTGGATACTTTTATCACACAGCTCGGTTAGATAAAAGTGGACATTATAAAACTGTCAAACACAATCAAACTGTTATGATTCACCCAAACAGCAGCTTATTCGAAGATTTACCAAAATGGCTCATTTATTATGAGCTTGTTTTTACTACCAAGGAATTTATGAGACAGGTAAAATCATTTCTGATTTATAAATAAATGATCATAGATTGTTAATTTATTTAGATATACCATGGAGTGCAACAAATGAATTGAGTTGCATGTCTGAATGAAGGATTAATATTAAAACGTGACAAAAGATTATTTTTTTTTGCATTTATATTTAGGTTATTGAAATAGAAAACAGCTGGTTACTAGAAGTGGCACCCCATTACTATAAAGCTAAAGAGTTAGAAGATAACTCCGGTAAAAAATTGCCAAAAAATACTGGCAAGGCTAAAGAAGAGTTGGGATAGCATTTATGTTTTAAAAATTTTATGTAAATATGACCTCAGGTTTCTTTTATTAAACTTTATAACTACGAAATAGCCTTTTTTTTTTAAATGAAATGCATCACATATGTCATATGTTTAATATGACGATATTAAAATAATTTTTTACTTAAACTCTTGCTCTGATTGTCAGTGACGTGCTTTTAGCTACAGTTTTACAACTGTGCCCACATATATTTTTCTTCATTTAAGGTGCCATTTAGAAATTTGATGTCAACAAAGAAAACATAACATAGTATAATAAGCATATAGTACCACACATTCAAAAAATACTTTGGAAATCAAATGCATTTATACTGTATATAGGTGCATATGTGATGCTAGTGTCACTTCAGTGCAGTCTCATTGCCAACAATAGAAAAAGTTGATTATTGCAATATAAAATTATCAGTTATGGACGTTGCCCACTACACTCAAGTGCCAAAGGGACCCCACTCCCAAGGGGACCCAAAAATTCAAAATTAAAATTCGATTAATAATTTGTTACCTACTGCTGTTGCTTCCAACTGACAAAGTCGGAGCTAAACACCAATATCCAGGTCACCTTTCATCAGAAATTTACTTACTAACTCTTCAACTAGTGAAGTGCAACGTGACTTTGATCGTAAGTGTTGGACACTTTCGTAATCAAATATTCACCACTGATCCTCTAGAATGCCTAGATCATGGCTGAAGCAGTAGGTTCCAACTTTGGTTCAAAAATATTAGTGCGTCATTCAGGAGCTTCATCGCTTCGCTGTTTTTCTTCGGATTTTTCGCGAGATTTGGTATTCTGTTATAAATTCACAAGTTCAGATTAGAATACATGATTGTAGAACGTAGTTCAGAACAACTATAGGCGTCTTAAGACATAAAAGTAATTGTCCATAAAAATGCATATCAAGAATCTTTACACACATTTCTAAGTGTCATTAAATGTATCAGACAACGCGTTGGAAACTATATACGATATAATATTTTTGAATTTAAGCGCCAAGGGAACTAAATCTGAAGATTTGAAGAATGGCGGCGAGCGAACATTAATAGAATGTTTTGACTGCCCTCTGGCGGGAAGCTGTAATTTCTACAAATGAGCGCTATTACGTATACATGAGTGTAGGCCGGCATCCCCCCCCCCCAGACAACCTAGCCCTAGCCACTATTCCTGCGGGTTCCACATCACGCCTGGCTGGGGTGCCCCCAGTCAGAGCATGTTCAGTGGACCCGCAGACCCGACTCTGCAACAGGCGGGATAAGGGGATGATGATGATGATGAGCGCTTTTACGTAATCCAATAGTAAATATTGTTCTATTCTAATAACTTTTAGCTCTCATTTCCAGAAAGGAATGTATATGGCTGGCTACCTTACTTTCGTTGCCATCTTTATTCGATTCATTTTTTTCTTTTATGACTTCATTTTCACCTAAAATATAAAATATATAGAATTACTGAAATGTTGTCGGACATTTGTAACACTTTATTCCCTCTGTCCGGTTCAGAAGAGGTGTGAATCGCGATTGTTAGTGGTGCGGTTAGGCCCGGTGCACACATCCGATTTTTACTCTTGCAGCGCCTGTAACGGCATAGGGTACATTAGTTGCAATGGGGGAGTGTACACATACCTCCAGTGCCGCTGCGGCTCCGCATATCGGAGTTGCGTCTGAAAATGCCCGCAGATCCCTACCGAACCGTAACGGCGCCGCACCCGCACATCCGATCGCGTAGTACCTCTTGAGTACTGCACACATCCATCGATATCGTGAGTGCAGTTTCTTAGTTTTGTGATTTCGCAGGCAAAAAAGGCACTCCTTCTGTTAAGCAAGGCGCAAAATGAGACGCAGGTGGCGATGGTGGCGAGGGTTCTGCTAGCAGGTAATCACCGAACATTGAATCGCAGTTTTTCACCATACTTGCACCCAGGGTCCGATTCAGGATTTTCGTCAGGGGTTGAGCCATAGGCAGTGATTGGAAACGCAATTTTCATTTGTCAGTGTCAATGTCGACCCAAAATTTAGGGGGGGGGGGGGGTTGCAACCCCCCCCCCCCCCCCCCCCCTTGGATCCGCCCCTGCTTGCACCAAATAACAAGAGAACTTCTCTCTTTCGCATCGCTTTTTTGTTATTGTCACGCCAACTTCACGCAGAAAACTGCGGCATTGTCACTGCGCTCCGCAGGGTCACGTCACCCCGTGACTTAACATGCGCAACTACATACTATCATGTGAGCCGCAGAAATTTATAGTGAGTCACCCTGCGTCACCTGCGGAGACTGCGTCTCATTTTGCGCTGGGCCTAACAGTTACCAAATGTGTCCTGGCGACATTTCACCGCATGTATGCATTGGATTGTCGCGGCGTCGCTTCGGTGTCCCTGCAGCACCCGCACGAACAAAAATCGGATGTGTGCACCGGACCTTAAGGGTAGTCGTGGATGGGAATCCGGTGTTTTAGTAGGTCACTGTTTCAGTCCCCACACATGCACCACGAAAAGAGTGTTTGAATTTGGACTCAAGACTAAATAAGGTAAACCATACAGTAATTGGACAGTGGACTGCTATTGGACAGTTGCTTTTACATCATAGAAACAAGCAATGTGAAGCATTGAAATGAACGGCAAGCAACATACAAGTACTGCCACCTCTAACAAAGCACTTGAACTATTAACTAATGCTTCACATTGCTTGTTTTATGATGTCAACAGCAACTGCCCAATAGCTGTCCACTGTCCAATTACTGTATGGTTTACCCTATTGGTAATAATTAACGACAAGGGGGGGGGGGTCACATGCGATCCAGGCGCGTTCTTCGACAAAAAGATTAATGTATACGAACTTGGTTTTGATGTTACTTTTCCATTTTCTTTATCGCCATCTTTGCTTGCTTTATGAATTCCAATGATTTCCTTGGGCAATTTTCTGTAAAAGTGACAAAAAAAAAATTAATTTGTGATGAAAGAGAGAGACACATTAATTGATCAGTTGGTGTTTTAGGGACCTTCAACTACAAAAGTCATTAGAGCCCCGTTCACTGCATAGTTCTAATGCACAGTCTGCACAGACACTACGCTGTTAGGACGATTTTTGGGTAGTAGCGGTACCCAGTGTTCTCATGTGACCACTCATGTTAGTACTAACTGGGGTTGCGTTGCTTAACTTCAGTGATGAGACGAGAACTGGTATGTCTAACGCAATACCCGCCTCTCAGGAGAAAGCGAGGGGCGAGAGAGAAGAAGAGAGGAGAATTTTAACAAAAAAATCATTACATACACACTGTTAGCCTTGAGTGCATTAGCTAGAACCGCTTCTGAGTTTTCGTCTTCCGATATTTGCTTCTTAGCTTTTTTATCTAAGGAGAACAAGAGCAGTTTACCATCACAATTATCAATTATTTTCAGAATTACATATATACAGAAGGACATAATATTCTGGAAAATTAATAATGAAATTCTAAGTCCAGTGGTGTACCAAGAAAATGCGGCAAGGTATGATTTTTGTAATTCAACCTCATTCGCTCTTGATATACCATTGCTTGAACTTGTCCAGTATTTAAAAGTTTGAAAGAAAAATATTTGTTTTCGATGTATTAAACATTATTTCATTAAATTTCAGAAACATTTTTAAGAAATATTTTTAAACAAGTTCAAACAGTTGAATCATACTTTAGAGGGGGGGGAACAGAAAGAGAGTGAAAGACACCAGCAATTCATTATGCATAGTAGCAGCAGCAGGCAGAAAATGAAGGAACTTTTTATAAGCAACAGCAAAGCTTCACCAGTTGTCTTCAAGACCAGAACAGTAGAAAAACATTGTGTGAAAAACATTAATGGCTGGATAGAAGCGATTAGAGATTTCAGCAACACAATTCTGGCACAAGTAACAAGGTAGGTGGTAGTTCTGCAGTAATAGAAGGAGGATAGAGCAAAAGAGAGGATCAAATCGCATATAAATACTATCATAGGCAGGAAAAAAAAGAGGATGAATTCATCGAGGCACTTGAAAATATCTAAAACCCTACTCAGACATTTCGGAGGCCCACTTACCAAACAGCAACCTATGATGGGGATCGATCTGCCATCGTCTTTTTGTTTCATTGGTGTTTTAGGGCCCTTCAACTACAAGGTCATTAGAGCCCCGTCCACTACGTAGTTATAATGCAGAGTCTGCACAGACACTACGTTGTTACGACGATTTTTGGGTGTTAGCGGTACCCAGTTTTCCCAAGCGGCCACCCATGTTAGTACTCGCTGGGCTTGCATTGCTTAACTTCAGTGATCAGACGAGAACCGATGTGTCCAACGCAATAAGCCACTTCCTGCCATCGTCATTATACCGGCTGCCGACTTAATGCTGCAACCCCTTACCCTTATTTATTGTTGGCCTATTTTGATTCGTTGTGGGAAGGCCGTTGTTCTCTACCGACGACAGGGAGGGGGAGCTCGGCTCTTATTTCTGAAAATTTTACTCCTGGTGGGAGATAGACGGGAGTGGCACAGGGCTAGAACATGCAGACCCGACCATGCCACAGGTGTGATAAGGGTATGATGATGATGATGATGATGGTGGTGTAGTTAAGGATCGTTTACATGATACACACCACACAGGCCTCGACTTTACTTCTCATTCAACAGAAGGCAAATGAATCGTGGAGGATGAGGACCTTTCTCTTGCCCGAAAGAAGCCCCCGCCTCGGTTCAGGTTCGAACCTGGAACCAATAATCCTAACACTAACTCTGCGGGATCCCACTGAGACGGGACCTTTAATTCATTCGTAAGCAGATTTTAATTTTCACTTGCATGAGTGGACAAGAGAAGGCTACAGGCGGTACCACAGGGACACATCCGTCCTATTTTACGGAAGGGAAAGCTTAGGGTTGGATCCCCTTGCGACAGAGTGAAAACCGCCGATTTTGGCTACAGGAGAGAAGAAAGGAAGGAGGAGAGGCAAACTTCTACCAACTGATCTGTCGGCCCATAAAAGTTATCAGCGGCAATCAGTTAACAAGTTTATGAGAGAAGAATTGGAGAAAAATCATGATGCCACAGTTTAAAAAAGTGAGCAGAAAATGTGACAACAGCTAAAAGATATGTCAGGAAAGAGAAACAAGATGTAAAATTTCAGAAAGTGTGACAGCAGAAGATCGATGGTGGGAAGGGAAGGGGTGAAATGGGATTGTACCATCCTCCTTCTCGATTGGCCTCAATTCATGTAAATAGGCCTGATGCTTCAACTGTTGTGTTGCTGCCTGTAGCGCTTTCACTTTGCTGGGAAGCACTGGAAGGATCTTCTTCCACTTACTAGAAGAATTGGGAGGATCGTGACGAGCTGATATCAAAATACAAATTTAAAACAAAGGATCATCTTTTTGTGAGCACAGTAAAATGACTAAAGATGACTGAATTAACGTCGATTATATTTACCATCTGCCATCTGAAAGACTTTTCTCCGTTCTTCTGTCCTTTCCTACGATGTTTGCAAAATTATAGTCGTCACAAAGAGAGACAAAAAGTTAAAGATACGTCGAAAGCCGGGCATCCACCAAGAAATTAAAAAACAAAACATTTGTTGCAAACATTTCCAAACGTTCGCAAACATTTTTAAACATCGTGCGCATTCCCCGATCTCCATCAGACAAAACTTTCAGCCTCTGCTTTCGGTAGAAGCCTGGAGGACAGCAAACATTTTTTTTGAAAATGGAAAATGTAGACACGCGTTCGAACGCTTTCTATTCGTGCGCGCATGACGTCTCTACCGCAAACTCATCGAGTTTGCGAACGTTTTTCAGCATTCGCAAGCATTTTCAAACGTCTTATGCAGCTGGTAGAGCCCCGGCTTAAAAATTTATTTAGAAATGCTCAATATTTTACTCTGCGAAGCTGGTCTTTCAGGTCTTTATTAGCCTCTCTTAGTGAATTAGCCACGGAATTTAAGTAGTAGATTACGAGTCTAATAAAAACAAAGAGTAAACCTCAGTAAATTTTAGGATAACATTACTGTCATAATTAAGTCTTAAGAACATACATAAGCAATACTAAGAGTGGTATAATGATTCCTGGTGAGGCCACATAGTCCAAGCCACGGCTAAGAAATTCTGGCAAGATGGCCTCCAAACTCGATGTAAAGATCTGATAGATCTTTGAATACTGGCTAACATACATGTCAGAGATAATTATTTGAGATGGGGGGATTTATCATATTTTTTTAACTGCAAAATAATTATATACATACCTAAAAGGGCCACAGTGCCATGAAGGTGGTAACCAGACAATTGCATACCCAACTGGTAGGGTGCAGAGAAATAGCATAGTTAGCAGAAGAGTGTAGTAAAAATTGCTAGAATTGGATGCTTTGAAGACAGTTTCGTGTGGGATATTACAAGTCAGCACAGCCCAACTTCGAATATACATTAAGATGACGATCTTCAACATATTTATACCAGGAATCCCAGGTGAAAAGAACATGCCCATCCTGATTTTTTTTAAAAACAACATACGAAATTAGGGGAAACGTTTACAGTTTGTAGCAATATAATAATAGATGTATCCCTCGCTTACCAGATCATTCCTTGATTATTCACTAAATGAAGAATATTTTCAGCTATTTTAAAATCTCCATAACCGGGCTACAAGAAAACGACACAATAACTTTAGTGGTAGCCTAGAGCAGTAAAATTCGTAACAACTTTTCCCCAGAATTTGTCATTTTTTGTCTCAACTAGGTCACTGAGGTATTTTCATGGCGCCACACACCGCGTTCACATTTCTAACACCTTAATCCTTAAAATGACCTAATGAATTGTGTCATTTCAGCATTTAGCGTTCGCCTGTCTGCTGCTGGATGCAACAGATCGACAGCAGGAGTGAGCTCCCACACCTTAAAATTTTTATGATGTACGTAACAATACGGTAGAACACTGACACGTTCTACAGAAGACGGGTCTGGGGCTTTTGTGTCACCCGAGGGCCCTAATGACCATTGTAGTTGAAGGGCCCTAAAACCCCAACAAACAACAACTTGTCTCACACGAAACAAGCCACTCGCTCGGCTATGATGAAAAAGATGAAATCTGCAAAAGTGGGCACACAAATCGAGCACTCTACCACTCAGCCACCGCGAGCCACATCACCAACAAGTGGCGTAACTTGTAGGGACAATGGGGTCAAATTGCCCCGGGAAAAAGCGCCATCCTGGGGAGCCTTGTCTGCCTTGCTGAAAATCAGCTGACGTGACACAATGTCTGTGTGACGACTTTACGGCACATAAAAAGTGCTTACATACGTGTACCATGTCTGTTCAGGACAGGCTGCATGTCCTGCCTCGGGCGTCACAACTGAAGTTGCGCCACAACTGAAGTTACGCCACTGTCACCAACCCATGTTTTCACAATTTATCTCATCAAACGAGAAATACGACAATATGACAACTGTTAGAAGCAGTTTTACTCACAAATTGCTTTTCGAGATCCCAAAACCAACAATGATTCATAACACGGACGAAAAGAGCTCTGATGAAATCCGTGATTAAGATGGATATAGTAGTCATAACAAGATCCATGATTGTAAGTTTCACCATTTCCTATTGCAATGTAAACAAATGTGATAAGAGCTACTAAGGAAGAATAAACGATACAAATCCCACTTGGCCACAATATCCTAGCCAATTACACAATTAAGTCAACCAACCTGCCCAAACATCGTTTCCCAACAAAGTGATCTCAGTTTTCTTCTCCGTTTGACTTCAGTGTCCATCCCTGGTCCAGGTGTGATGGTGCCATTAACTTCATACAGCATGGTATTTTCGGTGGACGACGGTGCATCAATGGTAGATGAGTTTGGATAGTCAAATGATGACGGTGTAGAGTAGTCCATCAACCAGCCAGAACCATTGTATAGGTGATCTTCGTATGTGTAAAATGTAAGATTCGAAGATGTCAATTCACTATTTAGGCACTTTATTGCAATGCAGTAATCCACTGCGACGGTTAAATATTCGTCATACGTTTCTGCATAACTAGGGCTGCGAGTTGAGTATGGAAAATCGTTTAAAATTTCAGTGTCATTCCATAACCAGATTGATGCCGTTGTACTACTGAAGATGTCATTGGAAACTGTTCCATCAGTACTATCGACTGTCATGTTCCTTTCTGCGTCACTGTTCACCGTGTGAAGTCCACCATGAATCTCTCGAGTAATCCGTAAGGAGTCTTCATCGGCCTCCGTATTGAACCGGGCAGGAGTGCTTGGTCGTGCAGTCGTTCCACGCCTTCGTGAGGATGGTGAGGGCGGTCCTGGAGTTGATGAATGTCTCGAAATTTTATGTCGATTCTTTCCTCGTTTACCGTTCTTTTTATAAGGGTTAGTAGTGCTAAGCATTTGTTTATTCGCCCTACTGTCGTCGTTATCCCAAGGAAACACCTTACTATTAAATGATAATGCTTCTGCCCTTGCCATTTCTAGTTCTGAGAATATATGATTTTTGTCTGCCACCTGAGCACTAGCCTTATTCATCAATTTTGGAAGACTGATGTTCCTACTCATCATCAAGTCTGACAAACTAACGTTGGAAGCAGTAGTTAAGTAAAGATAATGAGCGTCCATCCTCAGAATTGGCACACTGTTATCATCATAATCTACCATATGACTAGGTGTTGTCGTGGTGGTGGTTGTTGTTGTTGTTGGTGTTGTTGTGGGAAGTGCGGCATAAGTCAATGACGTCGTTGAAGGAGTCATCATTCTGAGGGGCTCTTTAGTATCACAATGAATTCTAACTGCGAAACATGAGACATTCAGAGGCCAAATCTGATTACTTAACAGCGATAATCCCAAGTCATCAAAAACTGCAGAAAGGACATCGCCATACGGGGCAAATTCATCTTTTTCTGAACTGTTAAATGACGGTGACGAAGTTTCAGTAGTCGAAAAACTGGACACTATGGACATCATTGTCGTTGAAGGTGCAACTGTTGTGTTTGGGCGAAGCAAATCCAGGTCACTGGTCTTAAAATACAGTGACACATACACATAAATAGAAAGAATAAACGGTGCGTAAGATTGCGATATTTGAAGAGAGGTTTTGTATGAATCAATATATAACGTACAATTTCGTTGACTTCGTTAAATAATGCAAACATCAACGCGTATAAATTCAGCAAATACAGCAGCATTATTCTTGAATTAAAAACACAGAATTATAAAACTCAAGTAGTAACATATAAAAGAAAATCAGTTTAAACTATAGCATTCGCATTTCAGGAGCAGCCAACCTTGCTAATTGCCACTGAAGTTGAGTCCTTGGGTGATTGTGCTCCATCATTCCAATAACTTCAAATATATTTGGGAAAACAATGGAGATCAGTGAAATAATCACTGTCACCTAACAAAAGAAAGACATCATTTTAGTAAAGGTCTGCCTTACATAAGAAATTTATAGTGAATAATTTCTCTTTATCACCTCATTTTGTCTCCACCAAGTATTTTCCGCTTCAGGTTCCTGCGATCTATAAACTACTAATACAACTGCATAAGCACTGGATGCCAGCAACATCATGACTAGTATATTAGCTAATATTTTCAAAGCAATTATTTTCCAGCTGAAAAAAAAATTACAAATGCATATAGAAGTCACTCAAACGAGTTTGGAATTACTGTAACCAAAATATTAAATAAAATTCCAGAGATAAAATTTCAATTTGTACTTACTTTCGCTCTTCCTTCGTTTTCTCTCTTTCTTCTAGGATATTTTCCTGAAAACAGATTTCATCTTACCAATGAGAACATTGCAGCAGTCGGTTAATTTTACAATATGGAGACATATTACTTTAAAGCCCATGATAAGAGACGCCACTTTATTATCAGCAGTTTCCGAATTGCCTATCATGTAATCCCAGCCAGTGAAAAGTTTCCAAGTGAAAGTACAATCTTCATCTTTATCAGAAAGTTTGCTTAAGCGAGTATTCTCTGCCATCCTAAACGCCAGAAAAAAAACCATAAAGCTGCATTATTCATGAATTGCAGTACCACTGCAGCAACCTAGACATCATATCCATATTCTTAATTTTCCACTACAGTATGTGCTTGATGGTGGCCTGGTTAGGTACCAGTCGATAAACCAGGGCTTTTGTGATTATTTGAAAACCTTGTAAATGTTCTTACTAACCTTCGAAGAATTGAAGCAAAACTGTAGGCATACATTCCCAATAACGTCATAAAATATGCAAACGGTAGTCGGTATCCTTCACGTGTTTTATCCTTATTTGTATAATAGCCATAAAATATAGGTGAATATTTTAGAAATCCCTGCGAAAAGATTACTTTATGATTCCTTCTATTGCGATAGATAATAATCAGTATTGTCATACGAGAAAAAAATATTAATATTTATTTCAGGAAGTCTTACTTCAAAATTCCAAAGTGTTCGCAAATCAAATGCAGAGCTCTCTTCATCAGGAAATAGTTCTTTCCGATCTCCAGCAGATTTCCTGTCAGCGGCCAATACCTTTTGAATATGAATTTCAATAATTATTTTAAAAGAATTGATAATTTTTAGCAAATCATTTCATTTTCTGAAAGGGTCTCTTGTCAACATGTCAGGCAACGGGTTAAAAAAAATAGACAGATGATTTTAACACTGATACCTCCGGAATGATTACGAAACAAGCTATGAAAACGCTCATCACTATATTTATCCAAAATATCCAACGTAGAAACACAAAATATGATGCGACTACAGATCCAAAATGACCTAAAAGATCAAAATATTGATTGAAATTAGATGAATTTGGCTTCATTTGCACAAAATGATACAATGGGGGATGGTTGAAGTGGAGTGCTGCGTCATAGGAAGGTTCAAATAAAGATGAAAGGCAAGTTTTACAGGGCAGTGGCTAGGCCACCTATGCTATATGGAGCAAAGTGTTGAGCAGTAAGGAAGGGCCACGTCAATCAGTGCCGGATTTAGATATTGAGAGGCCCTAGGCTATTTCAATTTTGAGGCCCTTTTCTTAAGTTTTCAAGCCCGCTAATTGTTGAGGCCCTAGGCTTCAGCCTACTTAGCCTAATGGTAAATTCGGCACTGACGTCAATAGAGTGCAAGTAGCCGAGATGAGTGCGGTATATGAGTGGGGTGTCGAGAGCTGATAGAATTAGGAACGAGTATATTAGGGGTAGCTTAGAGGTTGGGGGACATCACGGAAAAAATGAGGGAGAGTAGATTGATATGATATTGACATGTAATGAGAAGAAGGGAGGAGGAGCTCGTTAGGTTCATTACAGGAATGCAGGTGGTTGGGAGCACTCGGGGCAAGAGGAGACCAAAGAAGAGGTGAGAACAGGTTGTTCGTAAGGATATGGTATTGTGTGGGGTGGACGGGGACCTGTGGGGAAATAGACGGGAGTGGAGGGCTACAACCCGCAGACCCGACCCTGCCACAGAGCGGATAAGGGTATGATGATGATGAATGCACAAAATGATACCTACTCTCTATCATTTTAATCCGCATTTCCCATGGAATCAGATTCTTGGCTAAGTTCACAGCTTCCCGTTTGAGTCTTTCCCAATACTTTAAAAGAAACAAAAATTTTATTTAACACCTCTTCACATATTCTAACACATATTTTTCACATTGTGCATCGTAACCTATTCATCCTTTCAATCACTATACTTACTCTTAAAAAGATAAGATTATATCTTGCCATCAAATCTTTAGTATTCTTACTTTGAGCCAATCGTTGCTCCAATTCACCTTCGTGTTTTTTGACATAGGCTTTGGCTTTTCTAGATTTGGAAAAAAAGGGTAAATTAAAAAGTGGAACATAAGACACGGAATCAAAGTATCGTACCTTGCAATTTTTAATCGTTTTTTCAGTTTCCATGGTTGTTTCTTTAACTGTTCTATCAATTCCTTATGCAATCTAATGCTTTCAAACATTTGCTCTTCTGTCATTTCTGGTTCTTCGATGGAAATTTGAGTTTCTCTATAAAAAAACAGCAACAACACCGTCAAACTTTACAATTGTAAATCATCATCATCATCATACTCCCATCTCGCCCGTGGCAGGGTCAGGTCTGCAGGTCCAATGAACATGCTCTGACTGGGGGCACCCCAGCTGGGCTTCTGGAGCCCGCAGGAAATATTGGCTGAATTGTCTGTGGGGGGATGCCGGCCTACCCCACTGTTCCAACACCGCATTACACAACCAAAATAGAAATTTTTGGTAGGTAAATTAATGCTTTGTTGGTTATAATATTGCATGGTGTCTGACCTTTTGCACAATAACTACAATGCAACAGGAGTTAGACTCATGCCCTAAACTTTACAACTGTAAATGAATCCCTTAAAAAGAAATACAGCATTCTTACTCGCAAGATGTTGAAGTCATAGTAGATGACCGTCGTCTTCCTTTACCACCAGATTCGGAATCTGACCCAAAAGGAGACGAAACCCTTTTAGGAGAGCGACGGACACTGCGTCGTCGTCCACTCTCACGTCTTCTCATAATAGCATCCAAACTTTCAGAGTAGTCATCGTCGTCTTCATCATCTGAAATATCAATTACACCATATGAATCTAACAAAGAATAACATCATAATAATTCGCAGTTAGCCAGTGAACGACAAACTACATAAATTGTTTAAAAGCGGGTAAGCTGTTGGTCAAACGTAAAGGAGCCTGCTCATAACCCGTCTCATAGCCTGTTTCATAACCCGTTGCTCATACGTACCGCAGTACTGGGTACACGGTTTTCAATGTAACTGTTTGTAAACAAATTAATGCCCATAGTTTGTGATATCGCCATTCTTGTTGTATGTTACTAAATTTTATCACTGCAAAGTAGAGAATCCTGAGGTTCAACAGCAACACTGCTGTAGGATGCCATACTATCAGTTCAGCCATCTTTAGGGGGTCGGTTTTAGTTAGAAATTTGATTAGTTTCTCAACTGGTGGTGACTGAAACACGTTAAATCAGTTGGATGCTGCTCACTGATGACCAAAGATAGAGGACATCTGACTTTAGGTATACAGACTGTACATTTGAACCGCCTACAAATTAAATTCCAGTTCATGCAGGTTTAGGTGTATTCAAAAATTTTAATGCCCTAAAACTACCGATAATTTTTTTTAAAAATTCCCGAGTGAATACTCTCAAATTAATAATTTATGTGACCCTATAGAGTAGTAATAGTAGAATAGGGAAAGTTGGTTTTAGTTTCCTTTCAATTTCACCTGTACTAGTGAGGCTCTCTCACGTCATTTCTCCAGAAACGCCCACACCTCAACTCCCCTGTCATTATCACCACCCGAAAAACTATAAATCCTTCAGCTATATAAAGGATGTATAAAAAGGCAGAGAGAGAGACACACACACACACACAGAGAGACAGAGAGATGCACACAAGAGTGGGAGGACATAACCAGAGAGATGGAGAGATAGGTCAGGGGAGATACAGAAGGGGGAAGAATGGAGAGGTGGGAGAGAGAGAGATTTCACAACCACAACATCGTCATAAATGGAGAGGGCACAAATTTCTCAATATACTGGTCTTCTAGGCAGCGTAATATTTTCCTCTGAATATATTTAATATGATGTGAAGGGCGTGGTCCTCAAGTAAATTCTCAACCCTCTCGACCTCCCCATTTCTCTCTCTCTCTCTCACATCCTGACTCAGATACACAAGATTTTTAGTGATGACGGGGTGGAAAGGGGTCATCTAACAAAAAAAAAAAAAAAAAGAGAGGGGGAGATTAACTAACGCTCACGTGCTAAAACCAAGTTTGAACACAGCTATCTAGTGCAATTCCCAAAAGAGTTTTTTTCAGAATCAAATTTTATATTTCATTGGATTCTAAGCCTTGACTGAATCGACCCTTCTCTAAATTCATGTCCCCACGCCTTTTGCATATGACCTACTTTGCATATACACCAACCAAAAACAACAAAAGAAAACTAGAAATATATCGACCTAACAAAATTATAGATATTTTGATAAATTTTTCATTTAATTTTATATAATTTGCGTTTTTTTTAAGAGATGGGAAGTTAAAGTTCATGGAATTAAGTCGAATTCAGAGTATTATGATGTCAAGTAATTATTAAATTCATTTCCATCATAAATCTCTAGACGTTTTTGTGGGAGAATTTAGTTGGATCGCAAAAAGCAAGATTTTAGATAAAATAACTCAGAATCAACATCACACATTTAAGAAAGTGGAGAGAAAGGACAAAAATCTGATGAGATTGAAGTCCTGAATGAAATGAGATATTGAAACGAGATGTCCAGTTAACTTTTCACTTTTCTGAATCGGATTAAAGATATTTTAAAATTGATAAAAATATTTAAAATAATTTGCCTTCCCCTCCTCCATACGTTTAAAATTTACTTCACGAGCAGTTGTTTAACTCTACAAAGTTTAATAATCAAAGAAAACGAAAAAAGGTTTTACCTGGACTCAAAGTAGAAAGATGATCTTTAGAAAAACGCACTTTAGAATCGGCACTTAAGTCAGCCATGTTGTTGTCCACAGAATAGTCGCCACCCAAATCAGGACTAAACGACACGGACAAGCGGTCCACCGACGGACTTGGAGATTGGGGACCAACACCTGAAATGTCCAGAGACACGATCCTTTCTCGACCAATCACCGTTGTCGAATCGGGACTGGTTGTACTTCCTCCGCTTTCATAATCAAATACCACAGAGCCAGTCGCAGAAGAGGCCGCAGCAGCAGTAGTAGTAGTACTGCCTTGAGCAACGCCGACGGTAGAAGCACCCAGAGCAGGTGAGACAGGTGAGGAGCCTCCTCCACAACCTCCTGACAGATCATCAATGGCAGCACCAGCGTCGTCTGCTCGGATCTCCGGAATTTCCAGGCCGGTTGGACTTAAACAGCTCTCTTTTTCGGTAACTTCCAAACTTTCAGCATCTTCTGTACGGATTTCAGGAACTTGGCGCAGTCTACCAAAAAATCCTTTCTTTTTACCTCCTGGCATGTTTCTTATTTAACGATTCTACATTTTAAAAAAAATATATTAAAATGAGAAAAAGACAACATTTATTAATCTGAAGCTAGAAATTTACATAGCTATACGCGATTTTATTATTTACATTTTTAACAAACAAAACAAGCTCCTACAACTTTAGGGACGTAGGAGTAGAACTAAAATTTTAAAATCTTACCTTAAATTTAAAAATTATCGTCTCATTGTTCTTTATTATTCATTAATCATTCAGAATTTATTATTAAATTAAATACATGCACCCAGAATATTTCTATAGAAAAAAAAGAATATTTAATATTAGAAATTGAAATAATTAATAATCAATAAACAGTTTTCTTCATGCGGAATGAGCTGCGTTTTATAACCGAGCTGACCTTGCAGTATTTAACTGAAAGTAAGGAGATTCGACCCCCGCTGAGGGTTGGGGGAGGGGGGGGGTTGGTTCCTGAGCTAAAAAAGGAGGACCATACGGTGAAGACCGACAGGCCGGGGGGGGGGGAGAGGTGAACGCCGCTGACTGGCGTTGAAAACTACCGGAACTCTTAAGACTGGCACCCTAATGCCGACACTCTAAGGCCAACACTCTATGACTGGCTCTCTAAGGACGGCACTCCAAGGCTGGCACTCTAAGGCCTACACTCCAACAACGGCACTTTAAGACCGGCACCCTATAACCGGAACTCCAGGTCAATGGTCGGAATTCCAAAGCCGGAACACAATGATCAGCGCTCTTAGGATTGCGCTCTATGGACGGTACTCTATGGTCAGTGTTAAAAGGCCGACAGTCTGCTGGGCCCCGCAAGTCAACTTTGAACCAGGCCCCGGTTTTGTTTGGACCCACCCTGTAGGCTCCCCCAATACGGCAATTAAAAATCAGAAAAAACTGGCAGGTGAAGGGGTTCCGCTCTCTGATGTCGCGGTAGTGTGAAGTACCCAGAATTTGAGAAGAACCTAGAAGGAGAGAAAAGTAGAAACAAGGGCAGGTAGAAAGAAGGTAAGGAAAGAGAAGAGAGGAAGGATACGCACTGGCAACCAGGAAAAAAATTTCCATTTGACTAGTGGTGTAAATGAGGCAAAATTTCCAGGTGTAGGAGCTCGCCAACGAACACTAGACCGACAATAAATAAGCGTAGGGGACTCCAAGCAGCTTTGGCCGGCAATCGGCTGCAGAAAAAACTATGAGCAATATATCACCCTGTGTCCATTCAGAGGGACAAGATGGGTACCCGACCCTGCCATAGGCGGGAAAAGGGTTAAGAGTTGCTTTACTAGTGGTGTAAATGGCTTGGGGAGAATGGAACTCCAGGCTACCTTTATCAAAGCAGCTCCTAACCCTTTTCTCGCCTATGGCAGGGTCGGGTATCCATCTTGTGCCTCTGAATGGACACGAGGGTGATAGATTGGACAGTGTTTTTCCGCAGCTGGAACCCTGTTCGATGGGATACTTCACCGAGCCCCTACGCCTGAGAATTATGCCTCATCTGCCCGTTGCATAGTAGAGAGGGTTCTTTTATGTGCAAATGCCGTCGTACACCACACAGGACCTCGGTTTTACTTCTCAGCCGAAGGAAGGCGCACTCGTGGCCAACCCACTTCGGTCTAGTCAAATCCAGAACCATTGATGGAGTTCCCGAGCACGCTACCTACTGCGCCACCGAGGCGGGTCTTCCAAGCTACCTTTATCCTGACGTCGAAATTTCATTAATTAATTAATACTATAGCACATTACTGAAATTCAACTGTTACATATCACACAAGAACCATAAACACTTACAAATGCTCGCATGGAACCGTCGAAAATGGGTTATCATTAATTTTGTATTCAAGAAGTGCTAGTAATCACTTGGGGCAATTCGTTTGAAAAAGTCAACCACATATAAAGCCTTACAAATGTCGGGGTAGGCGAGTATCTAGGACTGACTGTCTAAATGACCCAAGAGAGATCCATTCACTCACACGCGTATCAAAAATGAAATGGACGCAATCCTAATTAATTATAAACATTATCATCAAATTGTATATCACAGGAATTGCATTTACTGCACAGACTCAGTAAAGGATTAATACAATAGTGACCACCAACATTTCCCTTTCAGTTTATATGAGCCCATTTAATAAAACAAAAATAAATACCACAATGATCTCTGTAGCTCAATTAAGAGTGTATTTGCCTGATGAGCTTAAAGTTCCTCAGTCTGCTTCTGTATCTCGACTGGTGGTAGGTTCAATCCTATCCGAGTCGGGCGGTGTCTCTCGGGAGAGAGGGAATGAAACTCCAAGTGCGCTTGTCTTCCGTCCAGAATAGCAAGTAAAGCCGTGGTTCCGTATCTCACTACTGCAAACAATAGAACTCTTTCTACAAGGACAGAAAACAAAAAACCGTGTCAGTAACGTGCAACGTGTAGGAGTCGCATGGTCGAGTCTGGGGGGGGGGGTTTAGCCCTCCACTCCCGCCTGTCTCCCACCAGGCACTCGTCCACCCCACACACTGCCATGTCATTACGGACAACCTGTTCCCACGTCTGCTTCGGTCTCGTCTGCCCCGGGTGCTACCGACCACCCGCATTCCTGGCAAGGACCTAACGAGCTCCTCCTCCCCTCTTCTCATGACGTGTCCATACCACCTCAGCCTATACGCATTCCTAATTCTATCAGCTCTTGTCAATCAATCCACAAACTCTGTAAACGTTATCATCTCAGGCTGCATCGACTAACAGCAAGTTTTCTCAAAACTGTAAAGTAGGAAAGAAGATTGCAAGACTATTCCCTCACAAATTCCCAGCAACAAGCGAAAACGGGGTTAATAATAATAATTCATTCTTAATATCGTGCTTACGTACTATTAATTTTAAGATACATTTTCACGATGAGCATAAGTACCATTCAAATGGTGCGTTTAGGAGTCACAATGAGTGTCTACTCAAAAAAAATCAAGAGACAGGGGCTCTTTCACGAAAAATTGGTTGTAAAATTCTTCTGATAAAAGTGGCAAACTACACTTTGTCATAAAAAGCAGTGCCGTAACGGGGGTATGAAGCGCCTGTGGCAAGTGTCTAACTTTCACTCGCCCGTAACTCAATAATGGCAAAAAACTTAAACATTTTTCGCCCCAAACCCAGTTGCGTCCGTGGCGGCCGCCTTCTTCGCCACGCCCTCGTTACGGCCCTGATAAAAAGATGTCAAATGTTGTTAAACATCATAACGTGAAAGATGTGTACAAATTATCTATTAAAAAGCAATTTTGTAAGATAACCATTCTGGTGCTGACATTATTTATCATACCACATGTTCGAAGTCGCATCAAATCCATTTTCATATTGCTTATAGATTATATAAATTAACTGGAGCTGCACATGCCATTCCCGACACAAGCAACATCATCATACCCTTATCCTGCCTGTGGCAGGGTCGGGTCTGCAGGTTCTAACCCTCCACTCCCGTCTATCTCCAACCAGGTCCCCGTCCACCCCACACACGACCACATCCTTACGGACAACCTGCTCCCACGTCTGCTTCGGTCTTCCCCTTACCCGGGTGCTTCCAACCACCCGCATTCCGGAAATGGACCTAACGAGCTCCTCCTCACTCTTCTCATTACGTGTCAGTACCACCTCAGCCTACTCTCCCTCACTTTTTCCGCGATGTCCCCATCCCCAGGCTACCTGTAATATACTCATTCTTAACCCAATACAGGGTACTCTTAATAGTTGCCTCTTATGGAAAGAAAAGCGTTAATGTTGTCCAAAAGCGAACCTACGTCGATTTTGTTTCCGATTGATATCAGCTCTCGACGCCCCGCTCATATACCACAGCATTCGCATGTCGGCTACTTGCTATTCCTGACACAAGAAACAACACTTTATCAACAAACAGTGGCGTCGCCCGGTGCGGTGACGCCTTGGTGTCACCCCCCCCCCTCTCCCGAAAAAAAGCCGCTTCTTCTGCTTTGGTGTCATCCCATTTGTCATGGTGCGAATGGTGTCACCCAGTGCGGCCCGTACCCCTAGTGACTCTACTGCCAATAAAGGCCTGATATCAATCGGAAACAAAATCGACGTAGGTTCGCTTCTGGACAAGATTAACGCTTTTCTTTTCATAAGATACAAATATTAAGAGTACCTTGCATTGGAGGAGCAAGTAAAGTCATGGTCATGTCTAGCTATACGATGTCACCTGCCCGAACACCCAAAACGGGTCAAATCATGTTCTAGGGAATGGGAAATTCATATTTTTACTAAGCAACATCTTTTGTAATATATCCGAATAAATACCTCATAGAAATGTTAAAGATGCTGTTAACAGACCCTGAAACTTCATTCATTCAGTTGTTACTCGCTAAAAACGAAATATGTGGCTTAAGCCAGGGGTGGCCAACAAGTCGATCGCGAGCGACCGGTCGATCATGAAGCCAATTTCGGTCGATCACTCGTGATGTGTTGACTTAAGACCCGCCTCATTAATGTAGTGGATCAGTGTTTCTAGTGGGTGGCCGCTTGGGAAAATTGGGTACCGCTAGTATCCAAAAATCGTCGCATTAGTGTAGTGTCTGTGCAGTTTCTGCATCAGAACTACACCGTGGACGGGGCTCTAATGACCTTGTAGTTGAAGGACCCTAAAACACCAACAAACAAACAAACAAGTGTTTCTAGGTCTGCGTCAATTGTTCTAGGTTCGATACTGGACCGAGGTGGGTCTAGTATCGAACCTTCCCCTCCCCACTTTGACTACGCCTATGACAACAAGTCGATCGCGACACTTTTTTAAGATTAAAAAGTAGATCTTATGGTACACAAAAGCCTGGCTTAAGCAATGTTAGAAACTAGATACCAAACAATGAAAACAAAACACTTTGATCCAAGAAAACGAGATGTAAGGAAAGAAATAGATATATTAAACTAGGTTTCATTCATGCTCCTTATTAAAAAAAAGACATGCGTTCAAAGTTACCTTCAAAAGATCAACAGTGATGAAATGGAGTGGTGAGTTTTAAACAGATGAACAAAGGAAGACAGTCCTTCATAGTTGAATCTTCATCATTGAAATGATTAATTAAAAGTTAAACAAATCAATTTCATATGCAAAACAACGACGAAATTACCCTTCGTGTTAGATTTATGTATTTACTTTAATTAATCATAAAGATGATTAATAATAATAAACGGTGATCAGAGTAGGTATTGTACGTACAGACAGCACTTTGTGGAGACGAAAGGGGAACTCCGTGTAAGCGCTCCAATGATTGAGTTTCAAATGTCACACTTTTACCATTTGACTTGGCCAGGGTGTCGGTGTAGATGTGGAGCTAGATTATCATCATCATCCACATCCTTCCCTTTTTCGTCTTCGCCATCATGATCCTTTCAATGCATGCTAGCTTTCATCATCATCATCATTCGCATCATTTAATATAGTTCACCATCATCGTCGTCATGTTCATCATCATCATCATCATCATGGGAATCCTGGGAATAGGCGGGCTGTGATACGCATATAAAAATTACACAATTGACGACATCACCATTAACAACATTTCTCAAAGAATAAGGCAAAATAATCGTAGTAAGAGTACAGAAAAAAAAAATTAATGGGAGAACGGGTTCAAACCATTTACATATATATGTATACTGTATGTAGGGACCCTATTACTATGCGACTAGAGAAAAATGTGATATCCCTGAGGCTCTAATTAAAATGATGATTTCGATTCATCGTATAAACTCTATGGTGTATATGGTTTATATACATGGAATAGAGAGATGCAGCAAAAATGCCATTTATGTGCATATAGGCGGGTAACACAAATACGTAAACATCATATTATAAACAAAAAAGACGTAGATAGAGCTTACCTAGCTACCAAAAAAAAAAAACAAGATTGAGAGGAGAAATAACTGCAAAAATGAATCACTATAACATTAATTAATAAGGAGAAAAACAGGACACAAACTGCCTTAGGACACCGACCATAACAGTAGAGGGGCTTCCATGAAGTTCTAAAAACATCCTTCAAATTCATATACCAAATATTGAAAAACACGAATTATGAACAAAATATTATGATCTAAACTAGTGTTAAAAGGTGGCGGTGGCGTAGTGGTTACAGCACGCTCGGCAACTGCGGCAGTAGTTCTAGGTTCGATACTGGACCGAGGTGGGTCGGCTTCTTTCGGGCGAGAGAGAGATAGAGAGAGAGAGAGAGGGGGGGCCGGCCACGAGTGTGCCTTCTTTCGGATGAGAAGTAAAACAGACGTCCCGTATGGGTGTACGATGGCCCCTGCACGTAAAAGAACCCTCTCTACTACGCAACGGGTAGATGAGGCAAAATTTCCTGGTGTAGGAACTCGTCCCCTGGCGTCCGTCGCATTCCCCAACGAACACTAGACCGACGATAAATAAGCGTAGGGATGCAGCTTTGGCCGGCAACCAGCTGCAGAAAACTATGACTAATAGATCGCCCTGTGCCCATTCAGACGGACAACATGGGTATCCAACCTGGGTAACCAACATTTTTTCCATTGCTATCCCCATTTCTATAATGCCAGTCCAATCTGTAGATGGCTAAAACCACTGAAGACAGGACACTAAGGAACAGGAGAGGATCTATTGTAATTGCTAGCTAGATTTATACTAAGGGATTCTGAATATTTAAAAATATTTGGGACGTGCAGTTTTTGAAGTGTTCCCCCCTTGTTCTGCCACTGGATCCTACACCTAAATTGGTTTGGGTTGTTGGCGTTTTAGGGCCCTTCAACAACAAGGTCATTAGAGCCCCATCCACAGCGTAGTTCTTATGCAGAGATTGCACAGACACTACACTAATGCGACGATTTTTGGGTATTCGCAGTACCCAGTTTTCCCAAGCGTCCACTCACGTCAGTACTAGCTGAGGTTTGTTGCTCAACTTCAGTGATCAGACGAGAACTGGTGTGTCCAACACAGTTCGCCGCTCCCCCTACACCTGGAAATTATGCCTCATCTACCCGTTGCATAGTAGAGAGGATGTGCAAATGTCAACGCACACCACACTGGACCTCGGTTTTACTTTACATCCAAATCAAGGCACACTCTCACACGAAAGAAGCCAACTCACCACGGCCTACTATCGAACCTAGAACCACTGACGCCGTTACCGAACATGCTACCCACTGCACTACCGAGGCGGGTCAAACTACAGAACATAAAGCCCAATGGAAATTCAGGGTGAATAATAATTCGTTTGTCGAGGTTGCGATAATAAAAGTTAGGTGTCATATTAGAGACAGTTTTGAAACATACAGGTCGACGTTGATAAATGGAGGGACGAAGAAGAACTTTCTAGAAGACAACAAAACAACTACGTATAATTTCAATTTCTTTCATAATGTCAGTTTGGAATAGAGTACTAATTATAGTACAGTAGTTATATTACTAATATAGACGTAATGTAATACATACACACGCACTATACTACTGTATAACTTACATACTGTATTAAAACGATTTATGGTATGGCAATCATTTTCGCATATTATTAAAGTGCCCATTTAAATTACTCTACACATGTCTACACCTCTCATTCCAATGTATCTCCATTAAAAAGATTACCTTGTCACAAGGCACGGGAAAGGTGGTAGAAATAAACAAGAAGTCATCTCTAATTTTATGCTTACGGAAACCAATTTAAATACAAATTTTTCATCATGCCAAACAGACATCATTACACATCCAAACTGATGCTTGAAATCAAGCTCTTCATTTTCCACTTTCCATTAACATCAAACGAAGTAGAACGTTGACTGTGTTCGAATTTAAATTCGAAACATCCGTTTGATTTTAGAATGAATTACATCATCTCCTGCTTCGAACAGAATGAAGGTACAGTATTTCTGAAAGTTAATTTCAATATAATGAACTTGTTAGTTTGTCCTGACCAGGGCCAGATATGGGGAAGGGAGGGCAAACTTCGCATTTGCTCAGGGGCGGTAAAAATAATTTTTGATCAGGGCGGCGAAAAAATCTGGATCGGGGCCGGGTGACTACAGTAGTTTCCTGAGCGTACTGTTATCACAGTTGTAAAATCGTCACGGTAGTGACAGTGGTTTACGGAAGTTTCCCCCCCCGACGTTTCGCCTCCGACATTTCGCCCCTCGGATGTTTCGCCCGTGGGAGGGTAAATGGCCGGTTTTTTTGTTGCTCTGTTTAATGTAATAATAGAGGCGTACCGAGGCGGGTACGGACCACACCGGGTGACACTATTGCAGTGGGTGACACTATTGCAAAGTCACAGGTCCATCCTTTTCCTACAACACTAATTGAATTTTAGTTTCAATGAATGCGAATTTTGTATGGGACATAGTGTTTTAGGGCCTTCAACTACAAGGTCATTACAGCCCTGTCTACTGCATAGTTCTAATGCTGCACAGCCACTACACTAATGGGGCTATTTTTGGATATCAGCACAATGTCATAAGCCTTTTCCAAGTCAATGAAGAATGCTTATGACAGTGTTCTATGACAGGTAGTTTGGGAGGTATTACGAAATTGGGTTAGAAGAAGGGTTTATGCAAATAGTTCAGTATATGTATGATAGTACCATAGCCAGGGTAAGGACACCTTGGGGAAATACTGGGGGCTTCCCAGTAAGCCATGGTTAAGCATTTTACCTGCTCATTCTGGTTATGGACGAGCTGTTGACGGGAGTAGAACAATGAGCCCCCAGTCAGTGGTACTTGCTGATGATATTGCAAAACTTAGTATTTCCAGAGAACAAGTAGAGAAAGTCCTAAATGATAGTTGAGGAGCCACAGAAAAGGAAGGGCTAATGATAAACATGAAGAAGACAGTAGTTAGCTTTCAATTGGGTAGGGCAGGAAAGTAGTGGTGACGTGTTCACCAGGGGGCAACTGGTGAAAAAGGTGGAAGAGGTAAAGTACTTAGGATCAACGCCAAAGCAATGGGGAGATAGACTGTGATGTGATCCAAAGACTCAATGGGGGATGGTTGAAGTGGAGTCCTGTGTGATAGGAAGGTCCCATTCAAGTTGAAAGGGAAGGTTTTACAGGGCAGTGGTTAGACCAACTATGCTATTGTAGATGAAGGCTGATTTGGAGTAATCCCGTAAGTGGCTTGAATGTGTCTGTTGTTTAGTTGATATTATGAATTGCATCAGGTGTTATATTTTCCACAATAAAACTTGAGAGGTACGAGTTTGCATTAAAATCTTAAACGCGATTTATTAATTATATAATAATTTGTTTAAATGAAATATAATATGAGTAACAAACTGTAAAATTATGAGGAGTGAAATTGTGCGTCTGTCTGCTATAAGCACCAAATAGAACTCTCATTTTGAAAAGGTTTTTTTAGAACTAAACTTTTGTCCATCTGACATTCCAATCTTTCAAAATATCAAATTATGGAATGTGCCAGATGAGAATAGCAGAAAGATTTGAATTTAAATGCAACACTCTCCAGAATGCATGCTCTAATGACGTCATGTGAGAGGACATGCATCCTGTAGAGTGTAATGACGTCATGCACGTAGTGCGATGACACTACACTATGAATAGGTTGAGGGAGAGAGGTCATTCCTATGAGAGATTTCCTCATATGATTAAGGGAGAATAGGTTGAGGTCCTATGCACCCGTATGAGAAGAAGGGAGGAGGAGCTCTTTAGGTCCATTTCAGGAATGCAGGTGGTTGGGAGCACCTGAGGCACAGTGAGACAAAAAGCAGAGGTGGAACATGGTAGTGTGTGGGGTGGATGGGGTTCTGGTGGAAGATAGGCAGTAGTGGAGGACTGGAACCCACAGACCCGGCTCTGCTAGAGGCATTTTTAGAGCAATTCTATATGATTGTTAAAAATACCCCTGTCTACCGTGTTTCCCCGATAACAAGCCACTGTCTTATTTCAATTTTGGTGCCGAAATAAGCACTAGGGCTTATTTTCGGGGAATGTCTTATTCTTTTCTGCAATATTATCTTTTAAAGTCAAAGGGTGGACTTTTTCGGGTGAGAGAGAAGCCTTGAGTTCGCCTTCTTTCAGATGAGAAGTAAACTGAGGTTCTGCGTCGCGTACGATGACATCTGCACATGAAAGAACCCTCTCTATTATGGAACGGGTAGAGGAAGCAAAATTTCCAGGCGTAGGACCTCGCCCCCAGGGTACAGTGGAATGTCCCAACGAACAGTAGAGATAGACGATAAAAAGGTATAGGGGTTGTAGCTTTGGTCGGCAACCGGGTGAGGGAAAACACTGTGCAATATATCGCCCTTGTGTTCACTCAGAGAGACAAGATGGGTACCCTCCCCTACTACTTGTAACCTAGCCCTATGCTTTTTAGCTAGTAGTAAGAACAGTAATATTCATGCCCGTTGCTTCAGCCAGTCCCTCCTAGGAAGGCAGAACTGATTAAACGACTAGTCTGACGTCACTTACGAATGACTATTCCCAGTGGCGGCACATTTCTTCAATCTCGCGGCACAGAATCGCTGCTCTATACTCACCACTCTCTTTAAGGAAACCACCCTACGAGATGCAGGAAACAAAAACGGATGTGCTCTTTGCCTTAGGGCTCTAGTAGGTCTTATTTTCGGGGAAGGGCTTATATTAAGCACATCTTGAAAAATGTTGGTAGGTCTTACTTTTTGGGTGGGTCTCATTTTCGGGGAAACACGGTAGAGGGAGCGGCGAGTTGTGTTGGACACACCAGTTCTCGTCTGATTACTGAAGTTAAGCAACGCAAGCCCAGTTAGTACTGACATGGGTGGTCGCTCGGGAAAGTTGAGTACTGCTAAAACCCAATAATCGTCGCATTAGTGTAGTGTCTGTGCAGTATATGCATTAGAACTATGCAGTGGACGGGTCTCTAATGACCTTGTGGTTGACAAGACCTTAAACTCCAAAGAACAACAACAAAAATCGAATCTAGAACCACAGACGCAGTTACCGAGCACACTGCCCACTTCGCAGTGAAGCAACCGGCCCTGAAAATGGATGGCGTTAAAGCGTCATGCCGATGCCTGACCTCTGCATGAAAAAAAAAGGGGAATGATGGTAACACCTTGCAGAGTGTAGGAGGGCGTCCCGGTGAGCTGAGAAGGTTTGGGAGTGAGCCTGACTAGAGCTGCCGGGAGTGCAGATCTTGGTGGTAGTAGCAAACACTCAAGTAAATAGCCGGTTGCTTGAAAATATACTATCTTGGTGGTTTCTAATCACTGCTCGTATCTTGGTGAATCCCCGGAAATTGCTCACCCACTGCAATTAAAAAAAAAAATACCTACCACGTACAAAACTAGCTCAAGATTAGATTTTTCTTAACAGTAACCACCACATTTAACCCATCTTTATAGAAAGCCACAATTCTTACACATCAACATGTCGTCGTCGACGGGATTGATTTGTTGATGAGTTCATTCATATCATGCAATTATTATTTATTGTTGATGCGACTATTGAATGCTTTCGAAAGATAGGTAGGTGCTAGAAATCTTCATATTTAACCCAAATATTTTTTCTCTCTCCCTTTACAAGGGTGTGGCCTATCGGCAAGGATAAAGAATCGTAATTTTCATAATGAGATTTCTGCCATAACAACATTCAGTTGTGTTTAGCCGAAATCACTGATGGGGGTACCAATCTTGAGGACATATTAATTATTAAACATTGACCTGAACCTACGAAATATACGAGATATAACACCTTGTGAAACACAATGTTAAAAAAAAAATCATCGCTACTCCATGTA
Organism: Trigoniulus corallinus; assembly: GCA_013389805.1. Lineage (NCBI taxonomy): Eukaryota > Metazoa > Arthropoda > Diplopoda > Spirobolida > Trigoniulidae > Trigoniulus > Trigoniulus corallinus. The sequence goes on from JAAFCE010009109.1 coordinate 23,581,976, forward strand.
TATTATAGGTGCCGCAGTGATTCTAGGTTCTATCCCGGACCGAGGTGGGTTGGTTTCTTTCGGGCGCGAGAGAGAGGCCCCTAGTGCTTCTTCTGTCGGATGAGAAGTAAAGCCGAGGTCCCGTGTGGTGTACGATGGCATTGGCACGTCAAAGAACCCTCTCCACTATGCAACGGGTAGATGAGGCAAAATTCCCAGGTGTTAGGAGCTGGATGAAGTACCTCAACGAACAGTACACCGATGATAAATAAGCATAGAGGAGAGGTGATGCATTTAGGGACGGTAAAAGCCTTTAGCCCAGGCCAGTTTTGTTCTTTGTAACCGCCCCTGCCAACGTCTGGCTGATTTCTTCAATTGAGGACTGTACACCAGATTTATTTTCATTTAACAGCAGGCAAGTAATAAATGAGCTTGTCCCTCTCATTGTCGCCAAAAAGAATACACCTGACATGAGAAGGATCGAACCTTAGAACCTTGAACTCTAGTCAAGCGTGCTACCAAATGGGGTACAGAAGGGACATTAATTTATAAACTATGGTAGAAAGAAAAAACAGATCCTCGCCGCGGACTGACCAATCGGTAGCTATTGTACTTTGACTGCTGTATCATTCAGTGACACGTATATAGTAGCGAGTACCGCAGGCCACTGTCCAGTTTCATTTTAGCACAAAACGCAATTCTTCTTCCAACAATTGTATATCTGTACAGATTCTGTCGGTCAATCTGAATGAGATTTGATTTCTCTTATAAATAAATAAACTAAATTGTCCCACTAATACTTAATCAAGAGTCTCACTGAAATTTCATATCTGTTGCTTCACAAGCCAATATACTATAATAGGAAGGGGGAGGGAGGGCAAGAAGAGGATGGGGAGGCCAAAGGCGTGTCCAGTTTCCAATGATAACCATTACTGTTTGGCCTTCAAACACATAATATTTGACACACCCATTCAGGTCCTTATACAGTACTGTATCAAGTTTGTAGCTTATCCTGTTTACCCAGCCCAGCAGATGGACACTCCTCCAGTCCCATGAACATTAACTAATTATTTTTTTCGGCGTACTAATTATTAGGGAAATGCCTTACCCTCCTAGGACTAACAACTACCAATCTGTAACCCAAATTGCTGAGGTGAGAGGGGGGGTGTGTGAAGGGAAAGCAGGAGAACAGAGAAAACAATTTCAATTCATGTATCATCACAACACTGAATCATAAATGACCTCTTGGGATGGATAGCATATTAAAAAACCTATTAAAAAAACCTCTAGTTCAGTCTCTTTCCACAGGTGTAAGCAGACCATCCATAAAATAGGAGCAATCATAAAAGGCATCCATAAACGATGACATGTATACATTGAAAGCATTTCTACATCGCACAATCATCAGATAGTACAAGGAAACTGCTACTGTACTCATCATCATCACACCCTTATCCCGCCTGAGGCAGGGTCGGGTCTGCGGGTTCTAATCCTCCACTCCCGCCTAACCCCCACCAAATCCCCCGTCACCCCGCATGCCTCCATGTCCCTTTGCACCACCTGCTCCCACGTCCGTTTTGGTCTTCCTCTACTCCTGGTGCCCCCAATCACCTGTTGTCCCATAATCACCCTTGTCAGTTCCTCCTCTCCCCTCCTCATCACGTGCCCATACCACCTCAACCTACTCTCTCTCATCTTTTCCGCGATGTCTCCCACCCCCAAGCTACCTCTAACATAATCGTTTCGAATTCTATCAGCTCGTGACACCCCACTCATATAACGCAGCATTCGCATCTCAGCCACTTGCATTTGCCTTTCATGGTTCTTCCTAGCTGCCCAACACTCTGAGCCATATAACATAGCGGGCCTAACGACAGTTCTGTAGACTTTGCCCTTCAACTTTATGGGGACACGGCGGTCACCCAGGACACCACTTGCCTGTCTCCACTTCAGCCACCCTGCATTAATCCTATCTCCCCATTGCTCTGGAAAACTGATCCTAGATACCGGAACTCTTGCACCCCTGGTATCCCCTCATCCCCACAACGAATCTCACCCCCTTGCCCCTGGCCACTAAAATTGAAAGGTAGGTACTCTGTCTTCTTCATGTTCACCTTAAGACCCCCACTTTCCATTGCTGTTTTAATGTCTTGTAAGAAACTGCTACTGTACTGCAAAAGCAAAAAAAGAGTAGTTTTCTAGTATTACTGTTAAACGTTTTGTAAAATGCGTATAATTTTCTAAATGTCAGTCTCTAAGTGCAATAATGCGACTTCTTATCTAACCTCACTATAATAATTCAAAGCAGCGCTAGGATACTCAATTAAAATCATGTACTTACTATCTTATACACCGAAAATCCATTTGATTTTTACACTAGGCACATAAGCTGATTACGCATGCGCTATCGGTGTGTCTTTAGTTAAGTGAGTTACTACTTTCTTCTGTCCTCGGCAAAAGTTTGCTCATGGAAACTTACCAACTGCTTTTTTTTTTTGGTCAGTCTGTCACATCCTCTGTCAATCCTGCAGGGGCGGCTTATTGCGTTGAACACACCAGTTCTCGCCTGATCACTGAAATTAAGCAACGCAACACCCAGCTAGCACAAACATGGGTGGCCGCTTGGGAAAACTGGGTACCGCTAATACCCAAAAATCGTCGCATTAGTGTAGTGTCTGTGCAATCTCTGCATCAGAACTATGCAGTGGACGGGCCTGTAATGACCTTGAAGTCGAAGGGCTCTGAAACACCAACAAACAAAGTCCTTGTGGTTAGTTTCCTGCTCATAGAACAGCAGGATTGTTTGTTTGTTGGTGTTTTAGGGCCCTTCAACTACAAGGTCATTAGAGCCCCGTCCACTGTGTAGTTCTGATGCAGAGACTTCACAGACACTACACTAATGCGACGATTTTTTGGATACTTGCGGTACCCAGTTTTCCCAAGGTTGCGTTGGTTAACTTCAGTGATCAGACGAGAACTGGTGTGTCCAACGCAATTTGCCGCTCAGAACAGCAGGAGTTAAGTGTCATTTTGGTACTTCAATGATAGGGTGTTCGACTTCTGGGAGCATGACAGCAGGTTCAATCTAAGTTCCCTTGGACACACCAGTTCTCGTCGAGTTCACTGAAGTTAAGCAACGCAAACCCACGTTAGTACCAACATGGGTGGTTGGTAAAGAACGTTGGGTGCTGCAAATTTCCCCCTCCTACATATCCTACATCTACTCCCTCCTCTTCCGCGAGCAGCCTCCTAAGGGTTCGGCCTGTTATGGCTGCTTGGCCTACTCCGCAACCCGTTGTTAGTGTAACATAGACATAACCTTTCATGGGATGGAAAGTGTTATTCGTGTGCGTTGGATGTTGTTGCTACACTTAAAAATAACCTCCTCAATTTGGAGAGGAAATATAGGTGTAAATCGAAAAAAATCATACCTTCATCATCAGCAATCATCTTCGGAGCTGTGCGTCCGTCCAGTAGTTCCTTTCCTTGACTTTTAGGCTCATGCTTTCTATACGGAAACGATATCCGTAAATACAGAGCTGTGTGTTACAAATGATACGGGATTAAGCAGGGGCAAATTCGTGAATAGGCTAAAAAGGCAATAGCTTAGGGCAGGGCCTAGGGCAGAAAAATTCTGCGATGTAAATTTAAAATTTAACAATAATAAAGTATGACTAGTATAATTTTGTTAATTCAAATAAAATAGTGACAAAAATATTGTCTTGACACCGCGACACACTTATGAACAGAAGTAAAAAATCGTTAGAGCATATTCATAGCAAGAGGTATTTGAGCAACGATTTCTTAGGCGCGGCAAAATCGTATATCCGCCACTGGCATTAAGGCATCTTTTCTGTAAATACTATAAAAACATCAAGAAGAGATCCCCGGTAGGCTTAGTGTTACGATATCCCCAACATATGGATTAATACAAGAAATTGTAATATGGTCTTGCCCTATCCCGTTCATTCAAAAATTACCAGGTACAGTATACTTCTTACAGCGCAGCTCCCCCATCGCTGAAATAATAGTGTTAGTAGTGAACGTCGACGATGACGATACGAGGTCAAATGAGGGAACTGTGCATGCTCACGAAAAGCAGACCAGCAATTGAGCTTGCGCATTTGCCTCATTTGACCTCGTATCGTTCGTATCGTCATCGTCGACGTTCACCAATAACTCTTTATTGTTAGGCAACCATATTATAGGTCATCTGATACGAATTTTGGTCCCCAATTTTAAACACATCAATTAGGGATTCAAATCATGAGAATTGTACTCAGGACATTTGCAATTGTTCTACCAGCTGTGCACAAATTGGGCACACTATGCTTTAATATAAGTAGCGCCATCACCTACAGTGAAACCTTTCTAATTAGTACACCTGTGGGACCCGGCCAAAGTGTATCCATCAGAGGGGTGTACCCGTAAGAGGGTAGTAATAGCCTATGGACGAAAAATCGGTGCCTGAAGAATTTGTACTGATATGAGGGGTGTACCCATAGAGAGGTTTTACTGTAGTAGTACTAAGCTAGTAGTCTGAAATGAATTTTTTCGTGAGTTGCTATTTAATACGTAAAGGACCGGACAAGAATATCATTCTTATTGATTAAAGCTAAGAAACTACCTCTAGCATGTCTTGCAGATTTCTTTTTTCCGCCGACAGAATTGTTATGAGATGAAAATTCGACACACTTGCTCATTTCGGCCATTTTCGAATTCTATGAATTCAAACAAGAAACGGAAAAAGGGAGATCGCGTTCCAAAACAGATGCATTTCATTGGTTGGCATCGGCATTACGTCATCAAGTATACGGAAGGAATACACTGCTAGTTAATGAAGAGGAAAATGATTATTGAAGAACTGAAATCTTTATTCGAAATTTAAAATTAGATATTTCAAAATACCATAGCTTTACTAGAGCATCATCAAATTGATGAAATCACCAGTTGAGTATTCATGTCACGATACAGTAGTAGGTGCCTTCATATAAAAATTAAAACAATAATTAACTGACTAATACAGTATTAGAACGGAGCTCAATCTTACCCTTGATATTCATTGATGAGTTGACTGTTGATACTAAATATTTATCACCATCAATGTTTAATAGAATAAACATTGTTATAATATTATGGCACCTACTATATACCTAAGAAACTTCTATCTTGAGATCAATTTTCATTTATAATGTATATTTATAGCATCATGATGAAATTTATCCAACAAAGTCACAAACCCAACTACTATGAGCGTCAGGGACCATCATAGGATAACGATTCTCATCACAACACTTCTTTCTTACTTTTCTCGTCTAATTTATGGCAGCCAAGGAATTCAATTACTGACTGTGGCGTGTGCTGCTGCTGTTTGCAGCACAACTTGTATCTCAACAGTATGACTCACTGACTGACTACCAGTGCGAGAGAGCGAGAAATAATTTTAAATTTGCCCAACATGCTGACAGTCTCGCAACAAGGCACTGACCATCATCGTCGTCATCATCATCATCAATATAAATGACATTACGATTTGGTTTCCTGTTTCCAGAATGAACATTGCCTTTTCAATATCATATATATCATCAGCATGCGACAGAAAGCAACAACAGAAAAATGATGCTCAAAGAGAAGGAGGAGGAAGAAGGGTTCCATGGCAGGCACTCAAACTGTCATCAATCAACCACAAGATTATCATTAATAATTTCAAATGATAATCATTTCTGAATCTGGACAACAGACAGTGGCCTGTTTATTTGTGACATCTTGAAAAGGCGCAGGACTTGAACTTGATTTGTAGAATCAGTAGTAGTCGTCCTTTTAGTTCGATGGCCTTCATCAAATGCGCAAAATTCCTCAGAAGTGACAACAAAGACTATATGCACATGCATATCATCAGCATCATTATGTTGCCTGTTATAAAAAATAAAAATTCGATCACCCATTGGGAGGTGCAACAGCACATCACTTGCCCACCGTGTGCCTGGTCCAAGTCATTCGCTGCATTCGACCCAAACGTTCCAAATTGGTATCGTCCATATAAGTTGTAAGTTGTGACGGTGCTGACCGCGGCGAAAGGATATAAGGCCCGTTACTGATAAACTGTTGCTTACGAGATGGACTACTGTCAGAGTTACCCAATGATAAGTTACTTAGTTCAAATAACGCTTGTTGTGTCAGTCCCATTGAATGCTGCTGCTGCTGTTGTTGTTGCTGTTGTTGTAAATGTTGTTTTTGATGCAATTGTTGGACACTTAACATACTGTCTTTATTCTGCTTGTTCATTTGCTGTTCCAATTCATCTTTGACAGGAGTGCAGCTTAGAGACCTACCGACCATCATGCTGTTACTCACCTGAAGCCGTTGTTTGGCAGTCTCATCCGAATTAAGAGAATTATGATTACTACTGCTAGAATTTGGTATCGCGTCAGTTGGACTCAACAAATTCTCGTTCTGAGGTTGTTGCTGCTGATGATGATGAGATTGAGATTGTCGAGTGGACTTCTTCCTTTGTGGAGGCGGATTCAATTTTGGCATGGCTACTCCCAAATTATCAGGTAAACCTAAATCTAACCTGTTGCCACTGGCATCTTGTAATGGTAGTGGAACGATAACTTTCAAACGAGGATCATGATGATTTGACATGTTGTTCATACTATTTGCGTTGCAGTCATCCTGAAGCATTCTCATGGGAGAGATCGATTGCGGAGTATTATTGGTCATTGCAGAATTGGCGTTCGTCACTGAAGGTGACCGGTAAAAATTTGTAGTAGATGATGTCCGTCCAATTGAATTTCCATAAAAACTGCTACTGTTTTGCAGATTCTGGCGATGCTGCTGTAGAATGGAGAGGCTTTCACTGGTCAACTGGGGCTGAGGCGTTGGTGGCAGCCGTAAACTTGGACTACGACTTAAGGAACCACTATAATGAAGCGGCGTCGTAGCTCCACCACTGCTCACGCCACTGCTAGTATAGGGAGGAATGGGAGAAGCATATGGCACCAATTGCACTGGGGACGCGGGTTCGAATCCAGCACTTAAACTACGATTCTCGTATAAGGCTTGGTCTGGAAGGTTATTGGCATGTTGGCAGGCTTCAGCCTCCTGAAAATCTGGTAAGGAAACTGGGCCAGGTGACGGCGTCGTTGGATCGCACATGATTGACATCTGTAAGACCAAAAAAAAAAAATGGGTTGATTAGCTCTAAAAAAAAACCACAGGTCCTGTATAGTGCAAGCGATACTACCATTGCATGTAAAAAACCCAGTTAACATGTCATAAAATATTCCTATACAGGGCCGGCCTTAGGGAAAGGCGACCGCCTTGGGCCCCGCGCTGGTGAATTAAAAAAAAACTTGGTACTGGGGCCCGGCTATCGACTGCTGCCTTGGGCCCCTGTATCGTCTGCTGCCTTGGGCCCATGCATCGTCTGCTGCCTTGCGCCCCTGCATCGTCTGCTGCCTTGGGCCCCTGTATCGTCTGCTGCCTTGGACCCCGCAAACTCTAAGGCCGGCCCTGTTCCTATATATATATAGGCACAATTAACAGGAACAGAAGGTCGCAGTCACCGTGTCATGTTATGTTAACTGCCAGTGTGCAACTTGGACTTCGCGTCACATGACTTGAACCTTTTTTTTTTTTTGATCACTTAACGAATAAGAAGCAAGTTTGTATACGTGAAAGACAAAAACGGGAAAGACAAGTCGCGTCTTTCGCGAATGACTCTTTCCGATTGAGAGACACAGAGAGATAGAGCGACAGAAAGAGAGACAGAGATAGAAATAGACAGCAAGAGAGAGAAATGGTGAAGGAGAGAAGAGAGAGAAAGGGATGGAGAATGAGACAGAAAAGAGAAAGATGGAGGGAGATAGAGAAAGAGGAGAGAGATGGAGAACAAACAGGGAGAAAAAAAGAGGGAAAAGAGGAAAGAGAAAAGAGGAGAGGGAGAGAGAGGTAAGAGAGGAGAGAGTACATCATCATACATCTAGAAAGCAAATCGATATTCCTGCACTAATTCAAATTGAATTTTTTTTTTAAAACACAGCCATCAAACAAAACAGCGCACAATAAATGCGACAGTAATTAAAACCTCTGATCTTTATTTGTGCAAGGAAAAGTGGCAGTTCTCGTTTCAAGTAGTTTCAATTGAATTGACAGCAGTGAGCCGTCTTCCACGCTATTAAGCAGCTCAGCGCTACAAGGTCAGTCGGCGTACGATTGTCCCGAAGACCTCGTTTAGCTAAATGTGATGATGACACATGTCGCACAGATACAGTAGGCAAATCAAGATGAAGACGAAAACTGACGACGACGACGACAACAACACACAAAAAAATATTAAACCTACAATTTCATAAGACAGAATAATACAAACCTGTTGTAAGTACGAATACTCTTGCGGTCTGACGTCGAGGCCCTGTAACTTTCCTTCTAACTCTTGAACTTGAATGACGAGATTGTGAATGTGGTCTAACAGTTCTTTATTATGAACCAGTAATTGATGGGTTCTTGCCTAAAAAATATTCATGACGAAGAGAGAGGGAAAACAACACAGAAATTTAAAAATTAACAGCGGGATGAACGATATCAGAGTATTTCATTGAACATTCATAATAATAGCGATGCACCACAAAGCCGCATCTACCATTTCATTCAGAAAAAAAATGGGCAACTGTTCTGTAATCGCCTTTAGTTTCAAAATCCTTTCAAAACTCTTTTAATTCAGATCCCCGACAATCGTTATCAACTCGAAAATCCTATTTAAAATGTCAAACTAACATCTAGAGAGCAGTGATTTTCAAAATAGGAGGTACCGTCCCCTTCTGGAGGGCGCTGGACAGTCTCCAAGCGGGTGCCAAGGAACAGGAAAGGGCTTTGGAAGGATAATTACAATGAGAACTAGAAACAATTAATAATAATGCAGTGTTGCAGGCATTACATTCCGGAAACACCCAACTATCGTACTGGTGTGTTAGTTCACTCTTGAACAGTAGGCTCAATGAGATAGTTATGAAAGGGCTTCTTAATGACAGATGCACCAGTATGACCTCTATGTGCAGTGCTGCATTGTCCTAAAATGGGCATGAAATCCGTCGAGAGGACCTTTAGATGGTGCGATGATAACCCAAAGATTCCATAGGGGGATCGAGCGACTTATTGCGTTGGACACACCAGTTCTCGTCTTATCACGGAAGTTAAGCAACGCAAACCCAGTTAGTACTGACATGGGTGGTTGCTTGAAAAAGGGGGGACTGCTAATACCCAAAAATCGTCGCATTAGTGTAGTGTCTGTGCAGTCTCCAGGTCTCTACATTAGAACTACGCAATGGACGGGGCTCTAATGACCTTGTAGTTGAAGGGCCCTAAAACACCAACAAACCAGGGGGGATCCTATTTTCTGGGGCTTCCTTGACATAAATAAATCTGGTACTGCCTACTAAAATAATGGTAACGGCCCAAAAAAAAGTAGATCCGAGTGGTCAGCTTATCGTTGAACGCCAATGTAATAGAAAAAATTCTTTCACCTGAGCTTCCAACCGCGCTGACGTCTCCGCAGCTAACTGGTCCCGCAACAAATGGACCTGCGCAATGGCCACTTGAGTCTGTTGCTGTTGTTGTTCCAACTGTTCTCCTAAGAGCTGCACTTGGTGATGGGTGCTTAGAGGGGTGCCGGCACTGGGAAGAGTATCGAAGGCTGGCAAAGGCTTACTCATTGGAGAGGCATAAGTTTCTCCTTCGGTCTGAAAGAGATCGAAAACAACAATAAAAGTATAAAAAAAAAAACCAGACGTCTAATAAAGACATCACTTGTCGGTCTCCACAGCTGGGAATTGAACCCCGGTCAATTGCACAGCAACCAAATGAATCACTCCACCAATTGCGAAACAAGAAAAACATGACCAAATAAAAGACAAAACAAAATTTAGTCCTGTTCTCACCAATGGCGCTTTATTCGGGTCTGTAATTGGAGGAGGTGGAATTGGTTCTAGCTTGGTGGGCCTGGCAGGAGCTGAATCGACGGAATTCTCCTGAGGAATTTCCTCCGTCTGGGTATCACAGCTATTGGGATCGGAAGCACCATCTGAAACGACAAGAATATATTAAATCCAAAGGTCTTTCAAGCATCCTGGAGTGTCATTGCCAAAATAAGATTCAAGTCCATCACATCCCTAAATGGGACCGTATGGTCGTTAACCCTTTTATTGCATTAAAATAATAAAAACTGAAAATACAGAGTTTGCAGGTTCAGTCATGGTCCAGGTAGCAGATGGCTAGGCTTTCTTTTCGACGGCGATAAAGAAGAGTCCCAAATGTGCCTTCCATCCTGGATGGAAAGTAAAGTGAGTGGTTATCAGTGGCGTCACTAGGGTTAGCGTCACCCGGTGCGGTGACACCATGGGGTCACTTCCCCTCTCCCGAAAAAAAGCCGCTTCTTCTTCTGTGGTGTCACCCGGTGCGGACCGCACCCTCCCTAGTGACGCCACTGGTGGTTATATCTTGTGGAGGGTGTGATGTGACATGACTGCTGCACGTGAAATATACAGTACGTGAACACCGACAAATTTCTATGGTGTAATGAGCTCGTCACCCAAAAACTTACGTCTTCAAAAATACCTCTACAAGTCGATAGGTCAAAGATCAACAACCAATTAAACTAAACCAATCGATGAAAATACGCCAACAGTCGTCCATATGACGATACTAAATATCAAGGACAGTAAGTCACTAACACAAGTGCTGTGGCCAGCAACTGGATCTAGACGATAACATCACATCTAATTCTCCACGTCTCGAAATTTTCAATAAAATGATTGCAATGTCGCCAACAGTCTCTTTTTTTTTTGCAAATAATTTTTCTTCAATTCAATAAAGATTTCAATAAGGAGAAAACGAGGCTGAAAGTCGATTACGGGATAAAGATACTATGTCGATGATGAACAGAGATATGTACATTTCAAACACTATCTAGCAAATCACCAGAAAAAGAGAGGAAGATTGAAATGTTATCAAAAGTTATATGACGCACAATCCGTCTTTCATTTCTGGCGCATCACCGCCATCCTTTGATGTCAAATGTCACGCCAGAAATAAAGAAGATTAAGACTTGCAATGCGTCTAGCGTTTTGCAGGCAGGCTGGCAAGTCCAACTATGAAGTGCAACAGCAATAATGCTGCAAGTCCACCACAGAACACGAACTCGTATACTGTATATTGACCAACGGATAACCTAACCGCCATCTCCACTCAACACCGAATTGCGGTTCAGCAAACCAAACGGAAGGGGGGGGGGGGGGGCACAATTTGTTTTACCGACGCGTCGCAGTGGTGAGAGGGCGAAAGAGAGAGAGAGGTTCCCAGCGCACCATCTGCCGGATGGGAAGGCCCCGTGCTCCGTGTACGACGCCTTATGTGCACGTAAAAAGAACCTCTTCTACATGGAACTAGTAGAAGATCGGAAAAATTTCCAGGGGTAGAAGGCTGCCTCCCGGGGGTCAGTTGAGGAAAAGTGCCCAATGATGACAATATGCATAGGCGTTCCAGCATTCGATCGACAGCCGGCTGTGTAAAAATACCGTCTAACAGATCGTTATGTGTCCCAATGGGACAAAAATGGGTACCCGACCCTGCCACAGGCGAGAAAGGGGTTAGAGATTTCTACCATTTGTCCCCACTTATTCTTCATCCATTCTTCTAAATATTTCCTGAATCTCTGAAACTCATGGATTCTGGATATCCAGTGGCGTAACTTGTAGGGGCAATGGGGTCAAATTGCCCCGGGTGCCGAAGAAAACGCCACTTTGGGGGCGCCTTATTAGCCATGCTAAAAATCAGCCGCCGTGACACAATGTCAGTGGGACGATTTTACGAGACATTTTACGGCCCTTCAACTACAAAGGTCATTAGAGCCCCGTCCACAGCATAGTTCTCATGCAGAGACGACACAGACACTACATTATAATATGCGACGATTTTTGAATCTTAGCAGTACCCAGTTTTCCCAAGCGGCCACCCATGTCAGTACTAGCTGGGGATGTGCTGCTTAACTTCAGTGATCAGACGAGAACTAGTGTGTCCAACGCAATTCGCCGATCCCTTAGGAACATGGGAGGGAAGGAGGCGCTTCGAATGCATCTTGCCCCGGGCGCCACAACTGAAGTTACGCCACTGTGAATATCTCCAAGTCTGCAGCAGACAGAAAGCGGATTAAGAACGTCAGTCACATCCAACCGTCCTACACACCTGTTAGTAAGGGTTATATCAAGAATTATTTCATACTGAAGTGGGCTTTATCAAATATTCCGAAAATTTGTACCCTTCACATGACAGCACGGAGAAATGATGAGCGGCGTCACCAGACCAAGTTATATTTGGCTGACCCGTAGACTCCACCACAAATACAATACTGTATGTCAATTCTGCCAAAGCGTTCGTAGTTCCTGGAGGACGGGCCTATCTACAGTAGACAGCTATTGAAATTTTATAAAAATTTCGACATAAAACGTACACAGGCAAGCGTGTCAAGGACATTACAAACTATGGAGTAGATTAATTCGGAATATTGAAGCCTTATGAATTATTTTGACATGGATGAAAAATTTATTAATTAATTGTTAAACCTCCTTATTTACAAATGCGTTAGATTATTCTCCCCCCTCAATCTGTCATAACAAAATAACTGCGCTTTCAGTTTGTATTTTTAAAATGAGACTAAATGGTATTTGAATAATAGCACCGTGTATAGTCCCTTGACACAAAGCAGCCGGTAATCAAACAGCAACAATGAGTTACACATGTCTGGTGTGTGTGTGTGTGAGAGGGCGGGATGGTGAATTTTAACAGTACATATTTGGTAGTAAACCACCCTTTTTCTGCAAAATACATGTCACAGTGTCCACTAGCTGGTAGCAAAATGAATTAACAAAGCTGCTACTGTTGCTCTCAAGAGCCTTTATCCTCTCACCACTACCACCACCACATAATCGGTTTCTACATCCTCTCCTCTCTTTCAAGTTTTTCTAAATTTAATTGTTAATGGATTATGCTTTTACCTCTTTAATCTCATTATTGCAGCTACATGCATCCATCAAAGCCAACATTTATTAAAGACACAAATAACCAGGTCCGACGACGTGATAATGACCACAAAGACACGACAGCATCACACAATTGCGTTTGGCATTATTATTAATTGCTGTTGACAGTGACGTCCAATTCAAAGCCACTATTACTAAATTGAGTTAACGGCTCCACCTGCTGTAGTTGCAGGCTACAGGCGTCATTGTCGTTAAGTTGTACTGACGAGAAAAAAAAAAGGATTTAATTCCTCTGTGATAAATCGACTTCAACCAACACTACACTAAATCGGTGACAACTCACGCACGTTGCAATCATTAGAGTCATCGTCGATATACAGTATAATAAAAGTTTTGAGGGGGACCCTCCACAACAAATAACTTGTTTCTTTAAGTATCTATCTATCCTCTTTTTGAAACCATGACTGGTCACAGTCGACGGCATCAATTTCAACAGACTGGCCATGTCTCGCCTATAGACTAACAAAACAATCTATGATGATGACTTGCTCCAATAAACAATACACACCGTCACTACGCAATTATTAAAAGGCCGAGAAGAAGGTCTTCGTCAAGACCTACTACATACACACTTTGACCTTCCCCTCAGATTAAAAAAAATATATATATATAATGGACCACCAACGATCGATCCTGTTAATTAAATGGACCACACATCATGTACTGTACTTACTTTTTCGGTTTTTTTCGCTGACGGCATCGCTACTTCGTTCGCTGATGGCATCTTCTTGACCATCCATCACTTGCTGTGAATGTTGAAGACTCAATTTGTGACAAACTTCGAAAGCCTGACCTACAGTACGAACTATCCTCATGGCCTGACTCTAGAATATAAAACAAATAAATAAATACAATACCACAACAGCATGAAAAAAAAAATACCAGTAAATTTGACCATTACGGCCGAGAAGACTAAAATCAAGCCTCCCAGTTGGCCTGTCACTAAATAACGCAAACACGTAATCATTTTTACGATTTAGTCAGCGAGGCAAATGGGTAATTTAATTAATGTATCAATACTCTTTCGCAGTAGCAGAACTGCAATTCAATCGCATTACCTTTTTTTTTTAACATTTCGCCAACAATTTCAATTGTTTATATACACTCACCAATTACTCCATTTTCATTGTTGTATAGTGAAATGAGCTTAATAAAATACTTAATAAAATCCTTCCGTTTTAGATCGCAGCATTGCAATAGGCGCATTCCTGCAAACCACAATTATTTTATAATCCAAATACTGTATACACCGTATTATGCAGTACGTCCGCTGTCAATGGATCTACTTTTGTTGTTATTAAAGCAACCAACAACGTTCCGAATTTCAAATTCTACTGACCGACCACAAAGAAAAATAGAACAAACGGGCGCCATTACTGAGTCGCACGAGCGTTTGTTCTCTAGCGTCCACGTGCTTTTTAGAATATATGAATATGTAATCATCCTTTGTGGCGGATACCTTGCTAGTGAGATTTTTCATGCTAGACCCATATGCCTAGATCTCCACCAGCACCCTAGCAACACCTTTGCCTTTCGCAACCATTTCAGCCGCTCCACCCCAGAATCCGTCACCCCCAGCACCTCTTCCAATTATGGGGGTTCCTCAAACCCTCCTGCAGTGGTCCAGCGCTGGACGGGAGCGGCGAATTGCGTTGGACACACTAGTTCTCGTCTGATCACTGAAGTTAAGTAGCGCAACCCCAGCTAGTACTGACATGGATGGCCGCTTGGGAAAACTGGGTACCGCTCAGTGGCGGATCCAGGAATTTCGCCGGGGGGGGGGGTGAGCCATTACGGGGGGGGGGGGGGGGGTTGAGGTAAAGCTCGCATATAGTATGCGAATAAGTTTACAGTATGTGCATGGGGGGGTTGCAACCCCAAAAACCCCACCCTGGATCCGCGCGTGGTACCGCTAATACCCAAAAATCGTCGCATTAGTGTAGTTTCTTGCAGTCTTTGCATCAGAACTATGCTGTGGACGGGGCTCTAATGACCTTTGTAGTTGAAGGGCCCTAAAACACCAACAAACAACAACAACAGCGCTGGACAGGCCAGGATCACATGCCCGACATCCTCCACTCGATCTCCACACAACCCGCAGCATCCTCTCCACCTGTCATCTTTGCCATCCTCTGTTTCGTCTCTAGTGACTCGGCTCTTGCCCGAAACAGAAGTGAGCTCTCCCACGTATTGTCATAAATTACCTCCCTCTCTATGTTAAGCTCGTTCCAATACACCCTCAGCGTTTTCTTTGCCGTCCTTCCCTCCATACTCTGTCGCCACTGCCCTAACCCCCATTCCTTAACTTTGTCCTGTACTAGTCTTTGCAGTGTTGTTGCCCGCCCCTTCCTTGCCCTCCCTGGGTTGCAGTGTTATACCTATCTTCTTTGACATCCGGTTTACCCTCCTCCCCCAGTTGGTAGATACCCTCATGTTGTTTAACCATGCATTGACCTACCATACTGGATTTTCCTTCTTTAGTCCCCATATCCTGCATAGGTAAAACCAACTTACTAATCATTTCTCTCTGCTCAAATGTAGACCACCCCATGTCCCCTTGTATTGCTTCTACTGCTGTAAAACTATTTCCCCCTAAGGCTATCCTACCTAACCTTCTTTGGGCTACTTCCATACAGTCCATTACCTTTTTACTAATGCACAGAACCTCATTTCCATATGTTAGCCCTGGAACTGCTACTGCTTTCCATAGGCCCCTAACCATTTCCTACCTTGAGAATGAATCAAATGCCAGTTTCCTTATTAATCCTTCTCTGGTATTTAGCTTACAAATAATGTTTTCCCCCATTGCTTTTAGGTTTCCCCTATCATTTGTGAGTTTAACCCCCAGGTATGTAACCTCTGATACTACATTTATCTCTCTCTCCCCAAGCTTGATTGGTATCTTATTGCTAGGCAGCACGTTATTCTCTCCTACGATCATCAGCTTTGTTTTGTCTTGACCAAATTCTAACTGAAAATCCCTACTGAACTGTTCACAGATATCCAGTTCTTCTTGGAGCTCTCCCTCTGTCAGCTGACCCCCCCCCAGTGTCTCCCTCTGTCTCTGTCAGTTGTCTCCTTCTGTCTCTGTCAGTTGTCTCCCTCTGTCTCTGTCAGCTGTCTCCCT
>JAAFCE010009109.1:23598185-23633427 GCA_013389805.1 Trigoniulus corallinus
CTCCCTCTGTCTCTGTCAGCTGTCTCCCTATGTCTCTGTCTTCTTGGGGCTCTCCTGTGTCTGTCAGTTGTCTCCCTGTCTCTGTCAGCTGACCCCCCCTCAGTGTCTCTGTCAGCTGTCTCCCTATGTCTCTGTCTTCTTGGAGCTCTCTCTCTGTCTCTGTCAGTTGTCTCCCTGTCTCTGTCAGCTGTCTCCCTATGTCTCTGTCTTCTTGGAGCTCTCCCTCTGTCTCTGTCAGTTGTCTCCCTCTGTCTCTGTCAGTTGTCTCCCTCTGTCTCTCTATCAGTTGTCTCCCTCTGTCTGTCTTCTTGGAGCTCTCGCTCTGTCTCTCTCAAAATGAAAACATTTGGAATATGGTATCGAAATGTATGCCGCCAAGGATTTCAAAACTTGGCCGACAACGGTCACTACGGATTACATAATTATTATTAATATATCAACTCTAAAGCCGGCAGCTGCCAATAACTAAACTCGGCGCTGTCAAGCATCTTATTATAACGATCGAACATGAACTTGGATATCAGCCGCAGGTAAGTAGATGTAATATTATATTAATACACCGAAAAATGACAGGTTGCCAGTACATATTACATCTGTAATTTGATGTGTGAATACTTCAATGAAAAATTAAAATGTCACAAAGAATGATTAAATTTTTTAAATTAATCATCTACATGTCGGTCAGCAACAAGTATCAGTCATTAACGATTTGGAACTCCTACCGGAAGTAGTCTAATCGGCGTAGAATTCTACAACAAAAAACAACCAGCATTTCTTTGCGTGTTAGGGGTATGTCTAGTAATAATCCATTATTTGAAATCAATAATAACACACAAAACGTTACTTTAAGATCGTATAGCATATCCCTCAAAGCCAATTACACGTTAACTGTTTCGCATATAATTTGTCTAGCATCGGTTCAGTAGTTTTGGTCACCAAAATATTGCAGTAATTAGAAAGACCACAGACAGCACTTTGCAGATAAAAAAAAGGGGGGTTTTTCTGCGGTTTACAACTAATTATTTCAATCCTCCTCTACCATTTGAAAGGGCGCAGCAGAAATGTAACGATTATAATCTAGTTCTAGCCCTATATCGGAATTAACATTTCCTATATACGTGACCGAATCGAATACCACACATAACCCTGTAACATTCCAGAGAGATGACAGCAGTTCTTCACTAAAACTGTCGTTAATAGCATCATGATTATTAACATTATTAGCAAAAGAGACTGCAGCACCAAGCCACAACGGGAGCCTGTTTGTCCCTAAAGTTAAATGCTCTAAAAGAAGTCACTCAAAATACACCAAACGAGAGGTCAACGACATTTTCATATAAATTCCACGAGAAATGAATCCAAGTAACTTTTTTTTTCCTCATCTGAAACGACAACAGTCATCCTTATAATCATCATCATCATCACATACATACACACATACAAACGCAGAATTGAGAAATGACACTAGTCTGTCTGCCTGCTGTCCATCAAGAGATACCAGGGTAAAAAAAACAACTTGCTGAAATTCTTTTTCTTGCAGTCCTCCTTTAACCTTCAGTTCACGTATATCAGTCATTCCTCTCTCCCCCTCCATCTTAACAAACTCTTCAACTCTCAAAAATTGACAGTAAACTATCAATGAAATTAATGAGGTTTGCCAAACAAGACAAAAAAAAATTATATCATTTGTCATCTTAATACCAATAACCTCACAAAGTTATCTTGAAGACTTTATCTTGAGATGTAAGAGGACCATTAACGCGATAAGACACAAATCTGTCACACACAAGTTGAGGGACCGACCTTCTGCACACGCGTTCAACACACGATCACATCATCATCATATTCACAAACAGGTTTTTACCTCAGTTTTCGTGAAGATTAAATGATATCACTTAAATTAAATAAATACCATGATATTTTTTTTTTCCTTTTCCTTCAACCACCTTTCACTAGTGACCTTTGTAAGCTCAATCACCTGTCAAAGTTGAAATGGAAGGACGCACATTCCACATCCAATGTTAAGGTCAGTACATTCCAACTAGGTCCCAACCGGTAAACCAAAATCATATAACGTCCGGATCACAGCAAAGTAAAGTGCTACATGTAAAGTCTTTACGGGGGTAGTTGTATTTCGTTACACACACCAGTTCTCGTGAGATCACTGAAGTTAAGCAACGCAAACCCACGTTAGTACCAACATGGGTGGTTGGTTGAGAACGTTGGGTGCTGCAAATTTCCCCTCTCCTACGTCCTCTATACCAGCGGTCTTCAAACTGTTCCGCGGGGGGTTTCGCGAGTCAAAATAAAAATTCATTAGCAGCGGCAAGATATACTTTTCTAAAGGT
The DNA here is from genome assembly GCA_013389805.1 of Trigoniulus corallinus. Lineage (NCBI taxonomy): Eukaryota > Metazoa > Arthropoda > Diplopoda > Spirobolida > Trigoniulidae > Trigoniulus > Trigoniulus corallinus. The sequence goes on from JAAFCE010009109.1 coordinate 23,600,534, forward strand.
GGGATGGGGTTCTCCCCAAAACATCTTATAGTTCTAAGGGTTCCGTGAGTTGACAAAGTTTGAAGACCACTGCTCTACACCCATCTCCTCATCTTCCGCGAGCAGCCTCCTAAGGGTTTGGTCTGTTATGGCTGCTTGGTTTATTCCCCAACCTGTTAGTGTAGCGTACGTAGTATCTGTGCAGACTCTACTTACAGAGTCCCGAATAGAAATGTGCATTTTTTTTTGTTTGTTTCGCTGGTATATCTGCGCAGTTCTAATGCGACGATTTTGGAAGATTAGCGGAACCCAGTTTTCCCAAGTGTACACCCATGTTAGTACTTACTGCAGTTGCGTTGCTTAACCTGGAAATGTGCAAAAAAAACTTATCTATGTGGGGAGGGGGATGTGTTGAGTGGCGTGTCGACAGCTGATAGAATTAGGAATGCGTATATTAGAGGTAACCTAGGGGTGGTGGACATCGCAGAAAAAAAATGAGGGAGAATAGGCTGAGGTGGTATGGACACGTCATGAGAAGAGGGGAGGAGGAGCTCATTAGGTCTTTGCCAGAAATGTAGGTGGTCGGTAGCATCCGAGGCACGACGAGACCGAAGCAGACGTGGGAAAAGGTTGTCCGTAAGGACATGGCAGTGTGTGGGATAGACGGGGACCTGGTAGGAGACAGACGGGAGTGGAGGGTTAGAACCCGCAGAACCGACACTGCCACAGGCGGGATAAGGGTATGATACTAACTTACACATTAATGGGTTAGGGAGGAAGGCAAGCAGGCATAACAGTCTGAACCCTTAGGAGGCTGCTTGCGGGAGATAAGGAGGAAGGTGTGGAGGTTGCTGGAAATGGGAAACTTGCAGCACCCAACGTTCTTTAATAACCACCCATGTTGTTACTAACGTGAACTTGCGTTGCTTAACTTGGCTGCATGATGATGGGGAGGGGTGTAGATCGGCAAAAATTTCTAGATGGAGGACATAGCTTGCCCCTCTTCGTTTTTGTTTTAATCACCGACGATTGTAAATTGCTTTTTAGAGGTCAGTGTTAAATACCGTCATAAACAAATTACTGAAAGGAAAACACGACACCAGTATCGAACCACAGCTACTGAAATTATCATTAGCGGGTTGACAGACCAGACTCATTTATCAACCATAAAGTGCAGGGTCGACCAATTAACAAGGCTTAAATAGCATTTTGAAGGAACGAAATAAAAGACAGTGGGTGAATTACTAGTGACTCTAGAGATACGTCAGGCAATAGTAGTAACTAAACACCAGATTTGTTTTAGTGCATAAATTTGTAGACGGTTACATGGGGAAGAAAAAAACGGGGGGGGGGGGGGAATCCAACTTCTAACTTTCCAATTATTTTTTTTGCCGCCTTTTCAGAAAAAAAAGGTAGTCTTAGGAGGGGGAAAAATAGGGCAAATACAAAATGGTTGACGAAAGTATTTTTAGTCATTCAGAAGATAACCGTCTGAGAGATGATACGTCATCATTCATAAGAGGCAAGCCAACGTGTCTGAAGCGGACATTTATCATCTTTGACTCTGGAGAACGAAAAGAGCGAGAAAAAGTTAACTTTTAAATCTGCCTGTTACTCAACTGAAACGTTGAAACCTGAGGCGTTCACACCACCACCGCCACTACTACTACTGCACTTGTTTTTTTACGTAGGATAAAATCATCATTTCTTTTACAAAATTCATTTTCCCCAAACGGCAAGGCAGGGTTCGGATACTCACGAGACTGGAAATAAATGACTGCAACTACTACTCATATTCCCAGGGCCGGCTCGTGAGTTTCAGGCGCCCTAGGCAAATGGGTTCATCGCCGCCGCCCCCATTGAATCTAATACAGTTCTAGATTGTCCAAGCGTCCCTCACGTGCTTGGCACTTGACCCAATACCAACATTTAGAAAAGGCCCAACCAATCAGAGAAATTTGGGAACCCCGGGACTATGAACATTTTAAATGACTGATAGACTGCATGGTAAGGAAGTACCTCTGAAATCAGCCGCCCCTATGAAATTTACCGCCCTAGGCAGCCGCCTAGGTTTGCCTGCCCCACGAGCCGCCTCTGCATATTCCCGCCTATAGCATGGTCGAGTACCCATGTTTGTCCCTCAGAATGGACACATGGACGTTATATTGGACAGTATTTTTACTCAACCGGCTACCGACTAAAGTTCCAGCCCCTTATGTCTATTTATAGTCAGCGCACCCTTCCCTATCGATGTAAACGGGAGCGGGCGAGCTTCCACACCTGGGAATTTTGCCTCATCTATATGTTGCATAGTATAAAGGGTTCATTTACGTGCAACTTACATCGTACATCACACGGTAGGGTACCAGCTTTACTTCCCATCCCACGAAAGGCATACTCGCGAAATCTCTCTCTCGATCAAGTTTCGAACATAAAACCACTGACGCAGTAATCGAGCACGCTACCTCCTGCGCAACCCAGGCAGGTCACTCACGAAACTGGAAATCTCATTTCTTCCCTGTTGGTGGCGCAGTGGGTTTGTTGTTTGTGTTTTAGGGCCCTTCAACTACTGCGCCGCTCCCGGCGCAGCGGGTACACGCTCGGTAACTGCGTCAGTGGTTCTAGGTTCGATACTAGACCGAGGTGGGCGGGAGAGGTCCCGATTGTTTGTTTGTTGGAGTTTAAGGTCCCGTCAACTACGAGGTCATTAGAGACCCGTCCACTGTATAGTTCTAATGCATATACTGCACAGACACTACACTAATGCAACGATTATTGGGTATTAGCAGTACCCAGCTTTCCTGAGCGACCACCCATGTCAGTACTAACTGGGCTAGCGTTGCTTAACTTCAGTGATCAGACGAGAACTGGTGTGTCCAACGCAACTCGCCGCTCCCAGCAAGTTTCCGTAAGGACATGGTAGAGTGTGGGGTGGTCAGGGACCTCGTGGGAGATAGTGGGGGTGGAGGGCTACAGCTCATGCCACAGGCGGGATAAGGGTATGATAATAATGATGAAGTCTGTTCATCGCTGGGTTTGTTGGCAGTGGCGATGGAAATGGGGTAAATGAATGAGACTTTTTTTTATTCAACCCGTTCAAGACTGATATCACTACTACATGCCGGTTACTCCTTCTTTCACGCACTTGACAGCTGTTCTGCCAACTAATCATCGCTCATCCTGAAATTATTTCGATGCAACTCGAGAACTATCTCATTAAACCTGTTCCCGAGAATACTTTAAGTCTTAAGGATTGCATGATTTCCCTGATGGCCATCCCTTCCTGTCAGATATTCATGGTCATTAAGAAATGTTACAAAAATAATCAAATACAATTCTCAAGAAACTGCTCAATTGATTCTTTTCTTAAGAAAGCCTACTTTGTAACATCGGAGAGTTTTATTCAATTGCTTGTCCACGGTCCTCGTTTCCGGCTTCTTGAGAGGATAATTACAACGATTTTCTTTCTGTCATAAATCATAAGGACTAAAAGCTCTCCTCGGAAGCATAGGACGTTACGTCTTCGATTACTGCGCCAGTGATTCCAGGATCGAAACTGGATCGAGGTGGGTTGGCTTCTTTCGGGTAAAAGAGAAGTCCTTAGTGCGCCTTCCTCCGGATGAGAAGGAAAACCGAGGTCCCTTGTGGTGTACAATGGCATTTGCATGTAAAAGAACCGTCTCTACTATGCAACGGGTAGATGAGGCAAAATTTCTGGGTGTAAGAGTTCGCTCCCTGACGTCGGTGGAGTGCCCCAACGAACAGTAGACCGACGATAAATAAGCATAAGGGTTGCAACTTTGGTCGGCAGTCGCTTGCGTAATAATACATCCAATAGATGACATGTGTGTCCATTCAGAGGGGCAAGATGGGTACCTAGTATCCAACCCTGCAAGAAAAGGCTTATAGCTGCCTTATAATTCACGAGGATTGCAGTCTATAAAACTTTGCAACTACTAACTCTTTCCCCGCTTACGGCAGGGTCGGGTACCCATTTTAATCCTAGTGGGATACACGGGCGATCTATTGGGCAGTATTGCTACACAGTCAGCTACCAACCTGACTCCCCCTGGCGTCGGAGTCAACAGCGAACTCCTAAACCTGCAAATTTTTGTCAATCTACTCTGCACGTAGAGAGGGTTGTTTTACGTTCAAGTGATATGGTACACATCACACGGGGTGACGGGTTTACTTTCCACTTGGCGGAAAGCACACTGCGGGCCTCTCTCTCTCTCTCTCTCGCCCGAAAGAAGAATTTTTAAGGTCTCCCCAGAAAGTGAATTTTTAAGGTCTTCTCAGGACCCTAAGAAGGAAAAAAGATAATGTCGAAAGAGGGAGGATGGTCATCGACAAATGGAAAACCGTTCAAAGGTGAAAGTATTCATAAAGTACGGTTATAAGAGGGTTGGGTGATTAGATACTTATGAGGAAATTCTAGGGACATGAGACGGAATTTCTCGGAGTGCCCACTGAGGGCTCTAGAGGCTCTGAACTCACGACCACAGGTTCGATTCTGATACTAAGGCGGCGGTTTTTCAGGCCCTTTGTAAGAAAAATATTTTACATTTCCATAAGGCGTGGGGCCGGGTTCCGGCGAACGCGTTGAACCTGCCTCTCGCCGGCCCTGGGGGAAGGTAGACATTCCCCACAGTCAACCAGTGTCACATTCCTGCGGGTTTCATACGCCTGGCAGGGGTGCACCAAGTCATGGGGTGTCCCAAAGATCAAGGGAACACAGCTTAATTGTAAAACTTGGAATGAGGGGACTCTAAGGAGGAACAAGAGAATTAGCCACAATTTCGCAACAGTATAATAGTTGTAGGATGAAATGGGGACCTAGTGAGAAAAAAACATAAGTGGAGTGCCACAACCCGCAGATCCGACCCTGCCACAGGCAAAATAAAGGCATGATGATAATGATGATGGCGGCTTTGATCTGACTACTTATTGACCGAAAATTCAGCAGCGATGCACTGGTTGGCCAAACCGACCATAAGGTATACATAAGGAGTAAACTAATGCGTGTGACCCATATGGACCTTCCCTGAGAGACCCTCCCATCCACATGCAAAAAAAGGAGGACCAATATTTGTAGATCCACAGCAACAACGTTGCAAAGCCTCCAAAAAAGATGAAACAGCACTTCATTTATTTACCGAAAGCGTATAAAATATTTACCTCAGCATCCCAAAAACAATCTTAAAATAACCCACCCCCATCGTAAAAGGCCGTGCATCACTCCAAGTGCTAGGTCGAAGTTGGGTTTGAAGCATTAACCCAACCAACATATTAAAAAAAAGCAACTTATGGTGAAACCGAGGACATTTTCCAAGCAGCCAAAAAAATACAATCACCTCATCATACGTGACTATGATGGGCTTAACTTCCCTCAAACGAAAAAAAATTTTTTTGAGGAGTCATAAATTCGTGCTAAAAGGAGATTCCCGTCTTACAACCCCCTAGTTTTCTGGTACAAGCAAACGTCAAGAAGAAAGGGAGACAGTGCGGACGAGTGAATTGGGAAGAGAAGGAGGAGGAGGATGAGGAAACTGCTAGGGAATTTGCAGGAGACCTCACTTCGTGGGATGATGATGAGGGGGGAAGGGTGGCGAACCTGGCAAGTGGACTCAAAATAGCAGGCAGCATTTTGGTTGCTGTTGGCATTTTCAGAAGAGCCATTGCCAATTCGACATGCGTATCTCCCAAAGTCCAAGGCAAATGAGATATTCGAGAGAGCAACCCCCCCCCCCCCTCCCAGTACTACTTTCTCTAGTCTTTCAAAATTTGTAGCCCATGAATTACCTCTCTCTCTCTCTTTCTCTGGTGTCACGTGGTCACGGTATGGTACAAAAACAACAACTTCCAATAATGCTACAAGGCTATATGCAACGTTGTTGTTTGTAAATTGTCCTCTCTCTCTCTCTTTCTCTGTGTGTGCCAGAGCCCCGTAAAGAAAAAAGGAGAAGGGGGAGGAGGGGAAATCACCACCGCAACCTTCTACTTTCGTCTTTGACTCGCATATCAGTTACAACTCCAGAAATATTGCGAACATTACGTCAATAGTACTCTGTACCTGTGTTAAGAAATCCTCCACATCAGCGACCGACACAAAGCTATTGTTAACGAAATTAGCAATAACCCTATCAGGGTTACCAGATAATAGCCCGGGATGCCGAACACAGAAGACTTACACAGTTAAGAAACGCTCCTTGAGTAACACACTACTCTCAACAAATAAGGTTAAGGCAATTTCTGGTACACGACATACACCCTCTTATAACAAATTGTGACGTCTATCTTCCTTCGCATGTGTTTATTGCGAACTGCTACAGGAGAAGGGCGAAGGCGTCAGACTCAACTAGCACCCGCCTTAAGACATTTGCATGGCATGGACCTCTACGGACAACAAAACCGGATGGGGAGGGAATGGGGGTGTTCAGAAGAAAATGAAATACACGCCGCCAACAATGTGTCTCATTCACTAATAAATAATGATTAAAAATGGACAAAAGTGCCACCTCTAAATAGACGTCTTCCAGGCTGCCATTGAACACGGCGTGAACGTCATCGTCCCACTGATCACCATCGTCGTCATCTTCTCTCTCGTCTGCACCATTTTCAATTGGATGACCATCATTCAGGCCATTTTCGACTGGATTGTTGTGGTTATTTAGATTAGATGACTTTCGACGACCCTCGGGGCAGTCTTGAGACAGCAGCATGCCGTTACGTGTCTGGCTGCTGCTATTATTAAGCAACGTTGGTGGCGGTGTCCCTTTTCGTCCCTTTGAAAACGAGGGCGGAGGAGGCGAAGGGGCCAACAGACGTTTCAGCTCCTGTTCAAAAGTCGAGGAAGTCTGTGGAGAGGTCGGTGACAATCCTTGAATGTCTTCTCCTCGAGACTGTAAAACGGCCGTAATAGGTGGCAACTGGATCAGGGATTGTCTTCGAGGGGTCACTCGATTTTCAACCACGGTCAGAGTAGAAGACGACACCGGTTTGCCGTAGGAAGACGAAGAATTGATCGAAGGAGAACAGTCATTCAAGATAAAGGGTTCCGACGACACACCCAAATTAATTGCATCAAGCCGAGTGTAGGACGTCTGGGTCTTCAAAGCGATGGCATTCAAGTCCAGATGGTCGCTCTCTTCCACTTCTGGATCACGAAACTGCAATTTTTTTCTCGGTTTGTCAGTCTTGTCTCGAGCTTTAGGCATTATTACATCGGTCCTTCGTCGAAATTTCTAGAGTTTTTAATCCCTGCCGTGTTGGTACTTGCAATCATACTAAGACAACGATTATTTAAAAGCCATAGTAGCTGCTTATTTCGTTCTATCGATTTAACATCTAACAACTACTTCTGAAATATAAAGGCGTGGAACAAACTACCGAATTAATTTCGTCATGGACTGAAATCTAATCCAAAATTAAATCGTCATGGCCTTTTGATTCACGTGGGAAATCAGCAGGGCATATTATCCAACTTTTTACTCAACGGTGATAAAAAGAAGAATCAACTTGAAACCAGTATTTTAAAATTAAAATTTTGAATCGGAATCATATCAGAAGAAAAGAAAAATCTACGCACTGACATCAGAAGGTACACCATCCTGAATTATTATTATAATAAGCACAACTTGCTGTGTCACAACCGTTATTTGAGGTCTTCATGGTCCGAGCAATCAATTGACAGTGGTTAAAATATCCTTTGCGGTACCTTACTCAACAGTAAAAGAATGGACATCCTTAAACTCTAGTGTCCTAACAAGATTTGATTAAATCAGGCATTTGTGAAGATGACTGACCTTTGATTTTGAAGAATGATAACAAAACTGAGCGAAGTATTTTGAGCAAAAGAGTCGTGACATCATCTATGGATGAAATCTTTTGAGGTCACACAATAAAATCAACGAAGGTCACAAATATTATGATAACGGTGTGTAACTTCTTCATATACACATTTTATCGTCTAAAAAGAAAGTTGAAATTCTTACGAAGTTATACTTGATCATCGGAATTAGAAAATAATCCTTCGGCAAGTTTTCTTGACTGAGTGTCGTTTCAACGAATGATGGCGACGAGAATCCTTCTAATTTCAGCACTGCGACGACGATGTCCACAAAGAAATAATCAAGAATGAAACAAATATAGTGAAGGGTGGAAAAAATTAAAATGAATATCCCATTTCTTAGTAGACATAATGCGGCATCTGCGTAGAGATAGATGGAAGGGGTGGTTGGTTTTTTCCTCGCGCTTAAGTACACTAATTTACACCGTTACAGCCAAGTTGAAGATGGAAGTGTTTTAAAAGAAAAAGGAGCAAAACTGAAGGTGAAACGAACCTGAATTTGTTTCACACAAGCACTCAAGAGTCAACAGAGTTAAGAACCAGTGCCAGAATTAACCCTCTAATTCCACCCGTCACATTTTCATACCCCCTTTCAAAAAAACCACACAGCAATACAGAAAAGTTTCTTCAGTATGACTCTCTGAAGAGTTCTTTAGATAGTACGTGTATAGCAGAGAAGAGAGAGAGAGGTTTTTTTTTTTACTTTAAGGCAAATTACGATATACAAAGTTAGAAAAAACACTTTTTTCCTCAGCAAAGAGGTCGAAAGAAAAAAAAACTATCTCACGAGTCACAGTAATACGTACGTAAATCACGCAGATGTTTATAATGTCGCACAAGTTGACTTCAAAACAAAATTATACATCGAATGTTATTGTTTTTCGCCTGCTGTCGTTCTGTGTATCCCAATATGTCTACTAACAACGCAAACTAACCCATCACCATCACATGTCGAGAAATACTGCACGCTATTTTCTAGATACCTTATTAAACCGTAAAACATTCAAGAGCTCATTTTCATCACAGTTATCTATTCTCCTCTTCAGTTATTTGGCAAAATTCATTCAAAATACTTCTTCAGAAAACGAAATGGAACAGTTATTATTTGGCTGATCGAATAAATGCACGTGAATAGAACGCACGCATTCTTTCAACATTCGAAAAAAAAGACGCAATGATTTTACAGACACGCAGAAGGACCTCGAAAATTCTCGCAACTACACAATATGGAAGATGGGAACGGGGGTTACTTTCTGCCCAAAAATTTACTGTCATGCCATTTTAAGATTGGTTAATTAATGCTCTTTTCCTTCTTCCACAGAACATTGTCCGTCAAGAATAATCATCCTTTTCATTGTATTGCGCTTGTAGAAGTTTTAAAAAAAACAATATGGCGATCTCACATGAAAGAAAACCTTCACTTGAAACGCGCCAAGTCACTTAATGACGCCATTCCCCGAAAAAGATCAGTTTTAATGTCTTCACTTCTCCAAATATAAGAAACCTCAAAAGACCTTCTTAATCAAAAGAAATCTTTTGTTTATTATTATCATCATCATCATCACTAGAGTTACTGTAATTTCATAGACACGGGTAGGAGAGAGGCGCTTAACAACCTATGGCCAGGACTCCAATGGTAGTATCTACTGACCTAATAAATAAAAGAGGTCTTCTAGGTGCTTTGTATAATCCGCCTCGGTGGCGCAGTGGGTAGCACGCTCGATAACTGCGTCAGCGGTTCTAGATTCGATGCTGGACCTAGGTGGGTTGACTTCTTTCGGGTGCGAGAGATGCCGCGAGGGCACCTTCTTTCAGATAAGAAGTAAAACCGAGGTCCCGCGTGCTGCACGATGGTACTGTATTTGTACGTAAAAGAAACCTCTCTACTATGCGACAGGTAGCAACTCCAACACCTTTTCCCGCCTATGACAGGGTCGGGTACCCATCTTATCCCTCTGAATGGACACGAGGGTGACCTATTGCACAGTACTTGTCCAAAGCCGCAACCCTTATGCTTATTATCGTCGGTCTGTTGGTCGTTGGGGTACTCCATCGAGCTCCTATACCAGGAAATTTTGCCTCATCTACTCGTTGCAAAGTAGAGAGGGTTCTTTTACGTGCAAATGCAATCGTACACCACACGGGACCTCGGTTTTACTTCTCATTCGAAAGAAGGCACATTAGGGACCTCTCTCCCGCCCGAAAGAAGTCAACCCACCTCGATCTAGTATCGAGCCTAGAAACGAGCGAGCTACCCACTGCGTCACCGAGGCGGACTCTACTACGCAACAGGTAGATGAGGCCAAATTTCCAGGTGTAGGAGCTCGCCCCCTGACATCGGTGGAATGCCCCAACGAACAGCAGACCGACGATAAATAAGCATAGGGGTTCCAGCTTTGGTCGGCAACCGGCTGTGAAAAACACTGTCCAATATATCGCCCTTGTGCCTAATCAGAGGGACAAGATGGCTACCCGACTCTGCAATAGGCGGGAAAAGGGTTAGGAGTTCCTATGCTTCTAGTTGCCTCGTATACACTACTGACCTGTACTCTATCCCGGACGGATATACACACCAACGTGATCGTGCATGGGAACGTTAAGGGGCAGTAGCTACTGCACCATTCAGTTATCAGATTTAGTAAAGGGTTATTTTCTGACAGTGACTATATTCCATCATCTGTCGGGATAACAGCAGAATATGAAAAAAAATTTTAAAAAAAAAACACACAAGAAAAACCGGAAGTCACAAGAACTTGTTGAGATCTTTCTTTCAACATACACCGCTTAAAAGCTATTTTAAAGAAGAATTCACTCAAAGGTTTAACTTCTTGGAAGTTTTTAAGATAGCATTCTTTAACTCCTATAAAAACATCAACAACCTTCACTCTGTTGACAGAATTATCCCAGAAAAACACCTTGAAAGGTTAAAAGACTCACTCATTTCACGTATATAGTCCTCCTTTATACTAAACAGACCCTGAAAAGCTGCAATTCCTCTCCAAAATGAAAATGTCGTCGGGGAGGGGCGGGTCGTCCCTGTCACCTGACAACCTCAAATACTGCACTTCAACGCCTGCATTGAAAAGGCCATTAAGACAACCTGATGCTTCATCATGGTATCCAGAGGCAGAATGCAGAGATTGAAGGAGCGCGTCTTGTTGGGTGAGTTAGTAGTAGAGTTCAATCCCGGTCGAGGTGTGTGGAGGTTTCTTTCGGCCGGAAAATGGCTTTTTCCAGATGAGAGAGAAACCACAGGCGAACCTTCCGTCAGATGGGAGAAAAAGTCGGGAAGTGGCTGTATTGTGTTAGATACACCAGTTCCCGTCTGATGGGAGCGGCGAATTGCGTTGGACACACTAGTTCTCGTCTGATCACTGAAGTTAAGCAGCACAACCCCAGCTAGTACAGACATGGGTGGCCGCTTAGGAAAACTGGGTACTGCTAATACCCAAAAAATCGTCGCATTAGTGTAGTGTCTGTGCAGTCTCTGCATAAGAACTATGCTGCGGACGAATTGCGTTGGACACACCAATTCCCGTTAGATCACTGAAGTTAAGAAACGGACACCCACGTCAATACCAACTTGGGTGGTTGGTAAAGAACGTTGGGTGCTGCAAATTAACCCTCTTCCTCGACCTTTCACCTACCTCCTCATCTCCCGTGGGCAGCCTCCTAAGGGGTTGACCTGTTATGGCTGCCTGGCTTACACCCCAACCCACAAACAAATCAAATCAATATCAAGTTGAAGGGCCCTAAAACACAAACAAACAACAACAATCCCGTCTGATCACTGAAGTTAAGCAACGGAGCCCCAGCTTATACTAACATGGGTGACCGCTTGGGAACACTGGAACACCAAATCGTCATAACAGCGTAGTGTCTGTGCAGACTCCGCATTAAAACTACGCAGTGGACGGGGCTCTAATGACCGCTGTAGATGAACGGCCCTAAAACACTAACAAAACAAAAAAAATCCGTATGATATGTTCCCAATACACCCTAAGGTTCTGCGTGGATAAAACTACACGCGTATATCGACAAAATCCATCTGGTATCGGTAAATTGTTTCCAGAAGTAGGTCACGGTGAGGAGAATTCTGTTGCCTACCAAATTCTGCCAGGCAACCGAGATGACCTGCCGACTCATCAAATTTTGGGAGGATTTCTTGACCTGTACAGTTTTTTCCGTCTACAAGAAGTGCGGCAAGAATCGAACCTTTGCTACATGAGGTTAAAACTGAGATAATGATGAAAGCGTCTTAGGTATATACACAATGCTTGTAACATGGCGTCAGTACCATTTCTGAATGGGGAGTGGCTTCTTGCGTTGGACACACCAGTTCTCGTCTGATCACTGCAGTTAAGCAGCGCAACCCCAGCTAGTACTGAAATGGGTGGCCGCCTGGGAAAACTAGGTACAGCTAATACCCAAAAATCGTCGCATTAGAGTAGTGTCTGTGCTGTCTCTGCATTATAACAACGCAGTGGACGGGGCTCTAATGACCTTGTAGGTAAAGGGTCCTAAAACATCAACGAGACAAAGACACCACCTCTGAAATCCTTGAAAATTTTTAGCCCTCATTTGAAGCTAAATCTAGATTGCTTGCAGACAGGATTGAACCTGATGTCCTACTTACATCAGCAAGGACGCTAGATGCGATTTTCAAGCCGCCAGAATGATGCTCGCGGAAAAGCACTTTGGATAACACAGCTATAATTTTTCTACTCGCATTAAATTACCATCTGCAAAATACAATGTTAGAAACGAGTGAAAAATCACACAATACAACCATTGAAAAAATTATTTGATTTATATGTATATAAAAAGTTATATTTTTCCCCACATCCTTTTCCTAGATTTTAATTTTAGCACACCATATTTTTCATGATCTTGAAGAAAAATAGTGCATTTCTTATAACTTCCTTTCAAAAAGCCAAAAACGAAATATATAAATACAGCAACTGTACTGAAAGGAGTAGCTGAATTGCAAAAATTGGACAAAATTTTCTCTCAGTTTGAGAAAAATATCTTTTTTTTGAAAAGTCTAAAATTATTTCAAGGGTCTCAAGAATTGACACAGGCAGTTTTCTGGCAATCGTACGCCTAGGAAAGAGGGAGACCGAGAGAAAGAGAGAGAGAGAGAGAGGGAGAGGAGAACCATTATTCGGCACCTTCAAATTTTCTTTTAACTAAATTCAAATGCAATTGTACTACAAATGTTTGAGAAGCGAAAAACACTACTACGAACACACATGCTGCATCAAATCCTAAGATAAATAAACAAACTCTACAACATGTTCTGCAACTTGTCAGAATTTACCCAAAAATCAAGACGAGAGGTAGACCGAGATTCGAACAATAAACCACTATACGGTATCAAATATCTAAAGAGAGTCCACCAAATAACTAATTGTTGTTTGTTGGTGTTTAAGGTCCCGTCAACTACAAGGTCATTAGAGACCCGTCCACTGCATAGTTCTAATACATAGACTGCACAGACACTACACTAATGCGACGCAAAAAAGCAACTCCTAACCCTTTTCCCGCCTATGGCAGGGTCGGGTACCCATTTGTCCCTCTGAATGGACACAGGGCGATATATTGGACATAGTTTTTTCTGCAGCCGGTTGCCGGCCAAAGCTGCACCCCTACGCTTATTTATCGTCCGTCGGTCTAGTGTTCGTTGGGGAATGCTACCGACGCCAGGGGGCGAGCTCCTACACCTGGAAATTTTGCCTCATCTACCCGTTGCGTAGTAGAGAGGGTTCTTTTACGTGCAAGTGCCATCGTACACCCACACGGGACCTCGGTTTTACTTCTCATCCGAAAGAAGGCACACTCGCGGCTTCTCTCTCGCCCGAAAGAAGCCGACCCACCACAGTCCAGTATCGAACCTAGAACTACTGGCGTAGTTGCCGAGTGAGCTAACCACTGCGCCACCGCGGCGGGTCCACTACACTAATGCGACGATTATTGGGTATTAGCAGCACCCAGCTTTCCCGAGCGACCACCCATGTCAGTACTAACTGGACTTGCGTTGCTTAACTTCAGTGATCAGACGAGAACTGGTGTGTCCAACGCAACTCGCCGCTCCCACCAAATAACGGACAACGATCTTTTGTGCTTGACCGACGACGCAAAGAAAGCACATCTCCAGATATTTACTAGGAGGTTTCGCTCTTCGGGCCAACCAAAGGCAATCTCGAGTCTTGTGTGCCAGTGTTTGTGCGCAAACTCTAAAAAAAATGATATTAATATTTACATTTCCAAACTTAAAATATGATAACACTTATGGCGTTTCAAAATGCTGCATCCAAGGCGTTTACGTTAGGCACTTAAACCAACAAACCGCAGCTAAAAACCTGACGTGAACAAATCCATGAAAGAAAAGCGAGAGAAACTTGTCACCTGTATCAACACTCGTTTAGGCTTCATAAATCCTTTTACTACAAAAAAAAAACAACTTTGATTATAAGCCACCGAAGGAGTTAAACTAACAAACTACTTCCGTTTATGGATAGTAACTGGCAACCAAGCACTGGATTTAATAAATCCTTTATACTCAGCCTTCCATCCTCGTCAATTGTCCTAAATTATTAAACTTTCCTAGCATGCTTAACGTTCCACTAACATAACAATATGCACTATTAGGATTTCCAACTTTTCTTGAAAAAAGCACACCGAAATCATCATATCTAAATATTTTCTCTACCATCAAGAGGTAAATTTCGCTAGAAAGAAGATAAAAATTCAGGTTAGTCGATTTCCCTTTATATTTTTCTTGCCTTACACCACTTAGAAGTCTGCACTCGGTGCTTCAACGTTTATTGATGTAAGTTCATTATTGCAGGTTCGAGTCTGGTCTAGAAAGCAAAAAAAAAAAACCAAGCAACTCCTAACTCTTTTCCCGCCTGTGCATTTGGATTTGAACATGAAGAGTCTTTGGGAATTTGAACATAACAGGCTATGAGCCCAGCAGAGGTTGCTCGCGGGTGTGGGATGGGGAATTTCAGAATGGGGCCAGGGTTATTATTGTAGGTGCCACTGTGCAAAATGGCATAGCAATGTCGGAATTTAGGATTGAATGATGAAATAGGAAGTTTGAATTCGAAGGATGAATGGAGACCTAGGCATGAAAAAGAGGCTCCCCCAGTGCAAAGGAATGGAGGGCTGATCAGATCCATTGGGAATATATCACAGGTCTACTAAGTGGTAGAAAACTATGGCAGGGTCAGGTACCCATCTTGTCCCTCTGAATGAACACAAGGGCAATATATTGGTCATAGATTTTTTCTGCAGTCGGTTGCCGACCAAAGCTGCCTCCCTACGCTTATTTTATTGTCCGGTCTAGTGTTCGTTGAGGAATTTTACCAACGCCAGGGGGGGGGGGGGCGAGCTCCTACACCATAAAATTTTGCTTCATCTACCCGTTGAGTAGTAGAGAGGGTTCTTTTACGAGCAAGTGCCCCCGTACACCCGCACGGGACCTCGGTTTTATTTCTCATCCAAAAGAAGGCACACTCGCGACCTCTCTCTCGCCCGAAAGAAGCAGACCCACCTCGGTCTAGTATCGAACCTAGAACTACTGACGCAGTTGCCGCGCGTGCTTACCACTACGCCACCGCGGCGGGTTGATTCTGGTCTAGAAGGATGTCTACTTACAGAGAGAAAGAGAGAGAGAAAGAGAGAGAGAAAGAGAGAGAGACAGAGAGACAGACAGAGAGACAGAGACAGAGAGACAGACAGAGAGAGAGAGAGACAGAGAGAGAGAGAAGTCCCAAATGAGTGTTCCATCACACGGAAAGTAAAGCCGTGGTCCCATGTGGCAGTATGTAAGAAGTAACCTGCAGGTAAAAAAAACTGCATCGACCGCCATCTTCCGAGAACTTGCTTGAAACCCAACATATATAAGTGGTTCTTAAAGTGGGGGCCCCAACCCCAGAGAGGGTCGCGAAAAACATTTGGAAAATTGACCGTTATTAACTTCTTTTTTTATAAAAGACCTAGTATGAATAAAAATTTCCTACACAGTGATACTGTACAGACGCCACCCTACTTACGAACAGACTGCTGTGTAGTCAAATTTATTACTTTGCAATATTTCCATGAGTCCGAATTTTCAATTGTGCGCCTTCTCCTACCTTGCAGCAACCCAGGCGGAGCAGTGTACAGCGATGGTGTGGGAATCGAACTCAGCCCACAAAATGCGTCGATCGGTAAAAAAATCCAGAAGGAACATTGAGCCGACGTTAAATAAGTGAGACGATTACCCGGCCCGGCTCACCTGACTCCTGCTCTTATCACAGGTTCGATTCAGGCCGAGAATGAAGTAGATCTCAGTCTCTCTCAGTATACACGACTCGGTAAACGTGAGAAATATTGAATAAATTAGTTCACTGCAATTCTGCGTGGAGACAGATTGAAAGGGTTGTGACATCAGACTAGAAACAATTAGTAAGTTGAAAATATCGTTCACCTTTTAGCTCTTAGGGTTCCTTCCTTGTCAGTTCCTGTATCTATTTCTATTGTACTTCATTTTTGTACTGAAAGTTCATGCGAGCAGTAGCCTGTCATTGTTTGCACCTCTGATGCAGAATAAAATGTTCACCAGAGTGCAACACGTTATGCTCCTCTGCTATAGCATCAAGAGAGCTTTTAATTTAGTCCAAAGAGCTACTCACGGTATTTCTCGTCTTTAACAGCACATGATAGCAATGCAATTCAACAATACGTAGCAACTAGTGCAAAAGTGGTGCCTGAGATAGCTATCCAACTATCATACTGACAAAAAAAAAACAAAATGAGGCACTGCAACAAGACAAAGAAATTAAATATTCATGATCCAGAGTTTTCTATTAACAAGATCTAAATTACCCAGTCTGTATATACTAAAAGTGCATTAATTTCCAATTTAACTTCCAATTTTCCAATCTTACTAAAAAAAAACATATTTCATCATCAATTTTTGGAGTTGTTGTTGTTTGTTGGTGTTTTAGGGCTGTTCAACTACAAGGTCATTAGAGCCCCGTCCACAGTGTAGTTCTGATGCAGAGACTGCACAGACACTACACTAATGCGACGATTTTTGGATACTAGCAGTACCCAGTTTTCCCAAGCGGCCACCCATGTCAGTACTAGCTGGGGTTGCGTTGCTTAACTTCAGTGATCAACTTTGGGAATCATTAATACTAAATGTTATACATGAAGAAGACCGAGTACCTAGCTTTCAATTTCAGTGTCCAGGGATAAGGAGGGGGGGGGGTGAGATTCGTTGTGGGGGAGACGGGGATTGCAGTAGTGCAAAAGTTTCGCTATCTACGATCAGTTTTCCAGAGCAATGGGGAAATAGATTCTGACGTGACCCGTGGGATTAATGCAGGATGGCTGAAGTGGAGACAGACAAATGGGGTCCTGTGTGACCGCCGGTTCCCCATAAAGTTGAAGGGCAAAGTTTACAGGACGGTCGTTAGGCCCGCTATGCTGTATGGCTCAGAGTGTTGGGCAGTTAGGAAGAACCATGAAAGGCAAATGAAAGTGGCTGAGATGCGAATGCTGCGTTACACATGTGTGGGGTGTCACGATCCGACAGAATCAGAAACGATTACATTAGAGGTAGCTGGGGGGGTGGGGGTGGAAGACATTGAGCAGAAAAGATGAGAGAGAATCGGTTGAGGTGGTATGGGCATGTGACGAGGAGCGGAGAGGAGGAGGAGCTTATTAGGTCCATTGTGGGACTGTAGGTATTTGGGGGCACCAGAGGTAGAGGAAGACCAAAACGGACGTGGAAGCAGGTGGTGCAAAGGGACATAAAGGCGTGCGGGGTGGAGGGGGATAGGCGGGGGTGGAGGATTAGAACCCGAAGACCTGACCCTGCCTCAGGATGGAGAAGGGCGAGATTCTGACGATAATACTAAATGTTATGCAGTCACCATGGTAAGGCGTTGCAAACGCAGCGTGCTAGATTCCTACGCGGCCAGTGGCTCCAGGTTCGACAATCGTTTGGCTTCGGGCAAGAAAAGGACAGAGAAAAGAGTGTGAGAGGGAGGCAGAGAGGTCCCAAGTGGAATGGGAAGTAGACCGACCATAGCCTCATGTAGTGCGTGTATA
Source organism: Trigoniulus corallinus (assembly GCA_013389805.1). NCBI lineage: Eukaryota > Metazoa > Arthropoda > Diplopoda > Spirobolida > Trigoniulidae > Trigoniulus > Trigoniulus corallinus. Next base: position 23,618,469 of record JAAFCE010009109.1, read on the forward strand.
CGATGTTACCTGCACGTCAAAGAGCCCTGACAACATGGAATGAGTAGTTCAGCAAAATTTCCAGATGTAAGAGGTCGCCCCTCCCCCTCCGTTGCTCAGTGGAGGAAAGTGCCGTCCTAATTAATTAAAATGGGCTGACGATAAATAGGCATAGGGATTGCCGGATTAGGTTGACAGCCAGGTGAGAAAAAAATACCATTCAACAGATCACCCATGTGTCCCAATGAGACAAAAAAATCGGGATACCAAACTCTGTAGTATGGATGACAGAAGAGGGCTAAGTAGCTGTGTTTCGTATAGTAACCATGTTCAGTTCGAAGCCCTAGATCCTACTTCCAAGAACTTCATTTAAATAATGGAGAAATTCTGTCAGTCAAAAAAAATCTATCTATCTTTCTCCTACCTCTAAATTTCCATTCTCGTCACTATCAACCATATTGTCCATAAAACCCATTTTTCCTCCACTGCAAACACCAGGTCATAAAACCATTTCCGTATATTAACGGTTACATTAACTCGTTACCCAGTCGCTTTCGTCTTTAATGGATTCTTGGATCCTGTAAATACTTCAGAATGCCTGTATATATTTACATACATACTCATAAAAAAATACACATCCTGACGTCGTCTTCCGGTTCCCAAAACAAAAATTCCACACATGCGTTGCAGAAATATGCAGCAGACATACTGTCTGTATTCATACTGCAGCAAATAACATAGGTAGCCAATTTCAACTTCATCTAATCGTCACACCAGATGCCTACCATACTAACTTCACAAGTAGGTAGATATGAAGGTAATAATATCTTTACATCGTCGACACGCATGAATAGAAAAAAAAAAGCAAACAACAAAGAGCCAAATTTACAACTTGCAAGTACTAATAAGTGAAAAATTTATAGCTCTACTGCTCCAATTAAGGCCACGTTATGCCAAGCAATGTATAACGGGGAAGTACATTACTAACGCAATACTCAAGTGCGTACAAAAATTCTCCGATACTATATATGAAAAAAAAAAAAAAATTGTATTACACCATAATCTACAACATTTGAAAACACTCCTTAAAAATTCGCAATTCCATGTTCTGTGGTTACTGAAATAGGTGGCCACAGAATTGCTCTTGCAACGATAACAAAACCATGCCGAATAAGTGGCTAGTGGTTCATCCATGCATATTGGCAAAGAGTAAAAGTCCTGTCCAAAAAGCCCTACAAAAGCAGTAATCCCTACTGAACACGGTCATCCGCCTTGGATAAATTTTTTTTTCCAGTCGTAGGACAGGTAAGAATGCCTAGTTCCGTATCACCATAATAAAGCGCTAATCGCGTCGACGCTGATGACGTCTTGTGCTAGCGCTTTATGAAGGAGCCCCAACGCAATTCCTTAAATGTAGCACTTTTCTCGAGTCACGTCACGCCGCCGTCACGTCTCAGTTTATCCTCCGCCATTTTCCAAGCAGACAGCTCAACCGTCCGCCAATCAGAAAGTAGCGGGACTTACCTGAGCTATTTCAGTTGACTGGTAGTCAACTCAACTTTTCCAAGGCGTAGCTACTCTGCAGCAGTTGAAGTGGCGTCGTGACGTCACCACTTTTTTTTGCTGTGTCGTCTGATTCGACGCTAATAGCGTTAGCGCATGGTTGTACGGAACCAGGCTTATGGTCATTTCAGAAGGACTGGCGCAAATGTAAATAGGCAAAAAAATTCAGTCAACCTTCACATTAAAATCGTCAAATAGTGAGGCCTTTTGAGGACATAAGAGAAGGCCAAGTAATAAAATATGCGAAAGCTAGCACTTCAATACAGAAAGGAAAAGTCTAAACAATTCCTAAGTTGCTGCTAAAACCAGGCTCACAATTCACACTTTTTTTCAGAGCGGCAATTACTATCACAAACTTCACAAAATTTCGACTCAAAAGTTTCAAAATGATCACTGGAGTAGGGGACGACCAAAACGGACGTGGGAGCAGGTGCAGAGAGACATGGAGGCGTGCGGGGGTAGGGATAGTCGGGAGAGGAGCATAAGCGGGACAAGGGTGCGGCGATGATGATCAAAGTTTGAAAATGATCAAAAACATAGGAATAGAAACTGATGGCAAATAGTGGGGCAAGGTAAAAATGCCAGGCCGAACTTAACTAAACCATAGTCAGGAACAGGAAAAATCCAATGAAAAATTGTTCTGAATATTGTCTTCATCAGATGACTGGAAATGCCCGCACTAGTTGAGGACCTTATTCGTAAATGTTATGTTTATATCCATTGTAATTGCTAAGGTCCACTGAATTTCTAATGCCTGGTTCCGTATACCCACGCGCTAACGCTATTACCGTTGTAACAGACGACACAGCACAAAAAAATGGTGACGTCACACTGCTACTTGGGGCGCCGCAGAGCAGCTATTCGTGACGGTAGTTGAGTTGACAGCTGGTCAACTCACATAGCGTCCCGCAAGTCACGCTGCGTTTTGATTGGCTGGCGGTTGAGCTGTCTGCTTGAAAAATGGCGGAGGATATACTGAGATATGACGGCGGCGTGCGGTGACTCCAAATAAAGCGCTGCACTTAAGGAATTGCGCTGGCGGTCCTTCAGAACGCACTAGCACAAAACGTCATCAAGATGTCATCAGTGGCGACGTGATTAGCGTTGAAGTGTGGTGATACGGAACTAGGCATAACATATGTCTCCCCTCCCCTCTACCGAAATGACCTTAAGCCGTTTATGCAAAGATGATAAAGATGGAAGTATTAACAAGCTACTAACCTTCTTATTTGATTTGAAAACATTGCATTTGAAGACGTTGCTAGCTCCATCCCTGGCAATGTAACTGAAGATTTTTAAATCCTGAGAATCATGAGACACATAAAAGATTCTGCAACATAAAAACAAATAATTGGCTCCAAAAATCCATAACAACCAACTGGACATCAACTTACTACATGCATTAGTAATAACTACACTCACCTGTATATTGGATGATGCATTAAAAGTAACTTTTCTTCTAGCCATTGGCTTTTCTGAAATGAGAAAAAAAAACAGAATTTTACTATAAGTACCTTATATCAGTGGTACTCAATCTTTTTGAAGTCAGGGAACACTAAACTGACATTTTACTAGCACGGAACACTTACAATTCAACGTAAACTTTAATTAAAGCAGGTTGTACACTTTCTATGCTTGGTACTTACTACATCATCATCATACCCTCATCCCGCCTGTGGCAGGGTTGGGTCTGCGGGTTCTACCCCTCCACTCCTGTCTGTCTCTACCCCAGTTCCCCGTCCACCCCACACACTGTCATATCCTTACGGACAACCTGTTCCAACGTCTGCTTCGGTCTCCCCATGCCCCGGGTGCTACTGACCACTTTCATTCCCAGCAAGGACCTAACGAGCTCTTCCTCCCCTCTTCTCATGACGTGTCCATACCACCTCAGCCTATTCTCCCTCATTTTTTTCTGCGATGTCCACCAACCCCAGGCTACCTCTAATACGCCCATTCCTAATTCTATCAGCTCTCGACACGCCACACATGTGCCACAGCATTCGTATCTCGGCCACTCGCATTCTATTTACGCAGTTCTTCCTCACTGCCCAGCACTCTGATCCATATAGCATAGCTGGTCTAACCACTGTCCTGTAGAACTTGCCTTTCAACTAGATTGGGATCCCCCTATCACACAGGACAACCGCTTGCCTGTCTCCACTTCAGTCACCCCCTCCCCCATTGATTCTGCGGGTCACATCAGAGTATCTCTTCAATGCTTTATTTGTGCATTAATTTTTTTTTGAGGAACACTTGAAGTTGTTTCACGGAACACCAGTGTTCCGCGGAACACGGTTTGAGAACCACTGCCTTATATAGTGCCACAAAACGCCTAAAAACGCTAATAGGGAGTTGAACTCGGATCAGTGGGGAGTTTTATTTACCACATAATAAAATTTATAATGTTGGACCCTATCTTTCCAATTGTTATTTAAGTCCACTGGTAGCTTTCAGTACTACTCTTTCACAGGAAGTTGAATAGTTGATCGATAATTTTATTAACTACTAATAAAACACTTATCAAGGATGAACCTCAATAAAATATTCCAAGACTATGTTACTTACCTTTTTCTTCTTCCTTAGAGTTATTTTAACACCTTCTACTGATACTATAATATTGACCTTTTTTTTCTTGATAGCCTTTGCTTTAAATTCGTACTGTAAGGAAAAAAAGTGTGAAATATAAGCGAACTGAAACGAAATGCACTCTCTTCAACTATACAAAAAGCAACCCCTAACCCTTCTCCCCGCCTATGGCAGGCTCGAGTACCCATCTTGTCACTCTAAATGGACACAAGGGCGATATATTGGTCACTGGTTGTCGACCAAAGCTGCAACCCCTATGCTTATTTATTGTCGGTCTACTGATCATCGTTTGGAGAATTCCACCGACGCCAGGGGGCGAATTCCTACACCAGGAAATTTTCCCTCATCTACCCGTTGAGTAGTGCCTCCGCGGTGGCGTAGTGGTCAACACGCTCAGTAACTGCGTCAGTAGTTCTACGTTCGATACTGGACCGAGGTGGGTCGGCTTCTTTCGGGCGAAAGAGAGAGGCCGCGAGTGTGCCTTCTTTCGGATGAAAAGTAAAACCGCGGTCCCGTGTGGCTGTACGATAGCACTTGCACGTAAAAGAACCCTCTCTACTGCCTAACGGGTAGATGAGGCAAAATCCCCAGGTGTAGGAGCTCGCCCCCTAGCTTCGGTAACATTCCCCAACGAACGCTAGACCGACGATAAATAAGCGCAGGGGTGCAGCTTTTGCCGGCAACCGGCTGCAGAAAAAAAAACTATGACCAATATATCGCCCTATGTCCATTCAGAGGGACAAGATGGGTACCCGACCCTGCCATAGGCGGGAAAAGGGTTAGGAGTTGCTTTGCTTGCTACCCGGTAGGTAGTAGAGAGGGTTCTTGTACGTGCAAGTGACACCGTACATCAACACTGGACTTCGGTTTTACTTCTCATTCGAAAGAAGGAGCACTCGCGGCCTCCCCCTCTCTCTCTCTCTCTCTCTCTCTTTAAAGAAACCAGCCCACCTCGGTCCAGTATCGAACCTACTGAATCAGTAGCCCAGTGAGCCAACCACAACGCCACCTAACCACTAGACCCTCGTCCACAGCGTAGTTCTTACGCAGAGACTGCACAGCAGGGCCGGCCTTAGAGTTTGAGGGGCCCAAGGCAGCAGGCGATAGAGGGGCCCAAAGTAGCAAGCGATAGAGGGGCCCAAGGCAGCAAGCGATAGAGGGGCCCAAGGCAGCAGGCGATAGCGGGGCCCCAGTATCAAGTTTTTTTAATTCACCAGCGCGAGGCCCAAGGCAGCCGCCTCGGTCGCCTTGCCTTAAGGCCGGTCCTGCTGCACAGACACTACACTAATGCGACGATTTTTGGGTATTACCAGTACCCAGTTTTCTCAAGCGGCCACCCACGTCAGTACTAGCTGGAGATGCGTTCCTTAACTTCAGTGATCGGAACAGAATTGGTGTATCCAACGCAATTCGCCTCTCCCGCAAAATCACATCCCGGCCTTACTTTCAGTGGGGGGGGGGGGGGACCTCAGAACATATAAATAATAAAAAAACAGGTAGAAATTTAATAAAAATAATAAACCGGTAACCGTAGCACCTGCAGTTTGAGAGTAATTTGACTAAGAGGTAATTCGCGAGCTCCGTATAAACTGAGTTAAGCAGACAGGATGCCAAATTCTAGAATATTAATCAACGTTAGCCTTAAGTGGGTGCTTAGGACATTTTACAAGATCTACCATTTTCTTTCTCCCCAGTTTTGAATCTCATTTATTTTTCATATATTCAATTGAGATTAAATTAAGAGAGAAAATATGATTAAAAAGTATTTTATTCCAAGGTTATCACCGACTGCATCGGTATCACTCTCGATTATAAGAAAATAGATACTCGAGGCCTTTAGTATATTATAAATTATTAAAACCAAGGCAGGAATGAAGGTTGAAAAGATTTTAATGACAATAAGCCCGCCGCACCTGAACAAAAGCAACTCGACTTAAGAAAAAGATTTCTTCGAAAATAAAGTAAAGAAAACCCTGAGAAAGTAAGCTGCTTCTCTTTAACTTTTGCTAGCGTCTGCAGATTTTTTTAACAACAACAACAACAACAAAAAAAACACCCCTGGTAATAATTTATTTCCCATCTACTACGTCTTGACCCCAAAAATACAATTTGCCAAGTCGGGTTTGTTCCACATTTAAGTGGAGCTCTTAAGGCACGTCCCAACACAATAAAGGGTCTTCCCTCAACCTCCCTACCAACTCTATTATCAGGTTGGCCGCCGAGAGAGAGACAAGTTTCATCTATCAAGGACTAGAGACTCCCCGGCCCGTCCCCCCCTAAGAAATCGCACGAAAAATTTCAAAGGAGCGGCGACATACGAATCGTATAATGAGATCCATAACAGTGGTCTTCTCAACTTTAAAACGCCGAATGACGCAAATTGTGAACAATTGAGGGAACGAGTACAAACTATTGTGGGACGTTTGTCGCGCCTTAGATACATTTACAGAAGCTCTCTTACATAAATTACAGAATGAAAACTCCGTGGCACAGCAACAACGCCTCACAAGCAAATTGTCGTTGGCGTCGAGCGAAGGCCAATACACACCAACTCCACAGCACCCAAAAAAAACCTCCAAAAAGTAACTTAGGAAAGACGAGATGTAAAACAGAAGAAACTCAAGTCATCATATTTCCAGAGATCTCATCTAGACATCTAGAGTTCCCGAAACGTTTTGGGGAGCGGCGAGTTGCGTTGGACACACCAGTTCTCGTCTGATCACTGAAGTTAAGCAACACAAGCTCAGTTAGTACTGACATGGGTGGTCGCTCGGGAAAGCTGGGTACTGCTAATACCCAATAATCGTCGCATTAGTGTAGTGTCTGTGCAGTATATGCATTAGAACTATACAGTGGACGGGTCTCTAATGACCTCGTAGTTGACGGGACCTTAAACTCAAACAAACAACAACAACAAACCCGAAACGTTTAGGATGGTACAATCAGCGTACATCACGAATTTTCGGTTTAAAAATAAAGGTCATTATAATTCATTATCCTATCAGGCTCAGTCAGTGATGTTAGGGAGAGGGTAACCGCTTGGGAACACTGCGTACTGTTAATAACCAAAATCGTCCTAACAGCGTAGTGTCCGTGCAGTCTCCGTATTAGAACTATGCACTGAACGGGGCTCTATGGGACCTTTGTATAGTTGAAGGACCCTAAAACACCAACGAAACAAAAAACGCGGGTAGTTTCTCTCGGGGTGGAGAGGGAGCGGCGAATTGCGTTGGACACACCAGTTCTCGTCTGATCACTGAAGTTCAGCAGCGGAACTCCAGCTAGTACTGATATGGGTTACCGCTTGAGAAAACTGGGTACTGCTAATACCCACAAATCGTCGCATTAGCGTCGTGTCTGTGCAGTTTATGCATTGCAACTACGCAGTGGACGGGGCTCTAATGACCATTGTAGTTGAAGGGCCCTAAAACACCAACAAACAAACAACAATCGGGGTGGAGGAAAAACGTCAATTACCTTTGTTAGCATAAAGGAGGTGGACACAGCACCCTACCCCACAGTACCACCAAACCCACAAAGATGTAGTTGCGTGTGCAGCCAAGTTGCGTTGGACGCACCAGTTCTCGTGACATCACTGAAGTAGAGCAGGGCAAGCCCATGTTAGTACCAACACGGGTGGTTAGTAAAAGAACGTTGGGTGCTGCAAATTTCCCCTCTCCTACGTCCTTTACACCTACCTCCTCATCTCCCGCGAGCAGCCTCCTAAGGGTTCGTCCTGTTATGGCTGCTTGGCTTACTCCCCAACCCATGAAATTTACCCAGCAATCCAGAAAAATTAATCCAGCAATCCAAGACGTAGAAAGGGCTCTTTTATGAACAATGAGAGAGAGAGGCATCACGCACGCACGTTCGGTTCTGCACAACGACAACGCACTTTAGGTTGTGGGCCGGCAAACACTAGGTGAAGCCATGATCGAACCCCTGGGAAATATGAGTCCTACAGCGATTGAATGGTCAGGCGTATTTGAAGTCACGCCTAAAAAAACCATTTGCAGACCCCGGGACTTCCAACACCTGGATTGTTTTGTTAATCCTCAAGTACAGGGGGTATAAAGTGACATCACAAACATACCATAAGGGGGCTACAAGGCTTTACGTTTCACGGAAGACATATTTGGGATTTCTTTCGGGCTGAAACGACCTGACGATGATGAACTCAAACAACAGAAAATAGGCTACTGATGTTGAAAAGGTGGGGGAGGGGATGCGCTTCAATAAAAATTAGGTAACAACCCCCTCCTTAGTACTCTAGCAATGGGATGGGTAGTTGCTTAATGAATCTCTTTTCACTATTCTTTCATCTCCGCAATAAGATTTAAAAATATAACATATTGAGGTTACGTCGAGTTATTTTTGAAACATTTGGAGTTCGGAGACTCCTTACATAATGACCAACTTCCGTAAAGTGATCGTACTTCCGGTAATTTTTTCCACTACTGTTGATTAGCCACATGAGTAAACTACATTTAGGTAAGTTATTTTTAGAATACCTTTTTATCCGAAATCGTCAGATTTCATTCTAGGTGATAGCTTGGTCAGCACCTGTCAACTCTGAAGGTCAGCCAAAGACGACATTTGGATGACAAACTTTTGTCTATTCGCACCACCTCTGACAGGCTCGAACCGGCGAACCAAGAGTTGACTCCTCATTTCCAAGCGCCACTAATGATCACTTTCTTAAAGTCCATCTTTGTAGCTCAACTGATAAAGCGCCTTGCCACCTGAGTTCAAAGTATCCAGGTTCGCTCCTGGAGATCGGAGGTTGATAAGAAGAGATTTAAAAGTGGGCCTTTCACCAAACCCCCAACAAAAGCATTTCGGTTCGCGATGACCTTATTTTTGCCTCCATGGTAGGATCTAGGCCAGTGGTGGCGAACCTGTGACCCACCGTGCAATTTTAAGTGACCCACCCGAACGTGAATCATATCTAGTTTATCGTATCGTAGTGTGTGGGTTGAACGGGGGCCTGGAGGTTAGAACCCACAGATCCGACCCTGCCACAGGCGGGATAAGGGCATTAGGATGATGTTCTCTATTTGCTACTTTAATAAACTAATATATTTAATGTTAATAATAATTTTTTATTCATCAAATTAAATAGTGATTGCAACTGACCAGCGGACAACTTTTTTGCTCTTTTTTCGTGTTATTGTGACCCGTCTTCAAAAAAAGGTTCGCCACCACTGTTCTAGGCCTAGGGTCACCGGTTTTAGGATTCTGATTCCTGTACGGTGAGAGGAAACGGAAGATAATATTTGAGGCATACTGTACATAAAGGAAGTGTTTGACGGGAGCCGTTTGACAGAAGCGGCACAATAAACAGGCTAATGATGAAATCTAAAGAAGAGTATGGGCTAGGTGTGGTTCATGTGTCAAAGAGAATTTAGGTGAAGGTGGCGAACTACAACATTCCAACCTCACACTTCCTGTCAGGTGAGACAAGAGTTAGAACATGATGAACGACGATGACGATCACTAATGGTGACGTGTGGAACGAACACACATGCCTAACCACTTCCTGTACACGTTAAGAAGGGAGGGGGTAACATCAATCCCCTTTGCAAAGTTACAGTACATTAAAATAATCATGTGTTAAAAATCAACGTCATAAAAAAACTCATTTTGACCCCTTTGGCCAAAAAAAAAGGTGGAAAGTCAAAAAAAATTTTTTTTTTTTAACTCAAAAGTGCTTCATGTTGGCATAATATTCTGCAAAGTTACATGCAAATAACCTTTGGAATTGATCCAATGTCGTCGTGCACACTCACTCCTGCACTACTAAGTTCACAAATCTATTACTAGAGAAGTACCCCCCCCACACACACACACCCTGTTCCCCAGTTCTTTGAAAAAAAAACTTCTTTCTGTACTATTATATTAGGGTGATCGAAAACACCACAGCCAACTTTGAATGTGTGTGTTCTCCGTGTGGGTTCCGAAGTTGATTTCTGAAGCCCACTGACTACTAGAGGGGTCATCAAAAAGACTTAAAAAAAGGGTTGTATCCAACCAGGTAGGAGTGCAACGGAAAAAGAATGAGGGACGCGAAAACACCACAAAGCAGACTGCTTTTTTTTTGCAGCGACCCCAAAACATAATGACCTTTTCATTTTGCATGATTATAATGTATACAATTTTTTTTTATTTGGACGTCCCGAACTTCTAGGCATGCCAACCCTGTGTGGGAGCGGCGAGTTGCGTTGGACACACCAGTTCTCGTCTGATCACTGAAGTTAAGCAACGCAAGCCCAGTTAGTACTGACATGGGTGGTCGCTCGGGAAAGCTGGGTACTGCTAATACCCAATAATCGTCGCATTAGTGTAGTGTCTGTGCAGTATATGCATCAGACCTACACAGTGGACTGGTCTCTAATGACCTCGTAGTTGACGGGACCTTAAACCCCAACAAACAAACAAAAAGCCAACCCTGTGATGGCGAAATTTTGCAGATAAAGTTTGGTAAGTATAATATCACCACTAACCCTTTTCTAGCCCACTGAAGGGTCGGGCGGCCATGTATGCCCCCCTTTGAGACAGATGAAAAATGGGCTGCAGCCCCTTTGCTTATTTATCGTCGGCTTAGTTGCTCTGTCTTGGAGCACTTTTTCCTCCGCCGACGCCCTGGGGCGAGCACCTACAACGGGAAATTATGTCAATCTATTCGTTCCATGTAGAAAGGTTCCCGTTAAGTGCAGGTGGCACGTACACTCCCCACTGAGCGCCAGCCTTAGAGTTGCTGGTCTTAAGAGTGCCGGCCTTAGAGTGTCACCCTTAGAAAACCGACCCTTAATAAGACACGCCTTGGTGGCGCAGGAAAGAGCGTGCTCGATTTACTGCGTCAGTGGTTCCAGGCTCGATGCTGGTTCAAGGTGGGTTGGCTCTTTTGGACGAGAGAGAGAGAGAGAGGGGCTGAGTGTGCCTTCCTTCCGATGAGAAGTAAAACCGAGGTTCCATATGGTGCACAATGGCATTGGGATGTCAAAAACCTTCCCTATCATGCAACCAACGGGTATAGAGGAGGCAAAATTCCCAGGTGTAGGAGCTGGCTCCCTGGGATCGATGGAATGTCCCAACGAACAGTAGACCGACGATAAATAAGCATAGGGATGCAGCTTTGGTAGGCAATCGGCTACGTAAAAATACCGCCCAATATATCACCCGTGTGTCTAGTGACAGCAGTGCCGGATTTACCATAAGGCTAGTTAGGCTGAAGCCTAGGGCCTCAACATTTAGCGGGTTTCAAAACTTAAGAAAAGGGCCTCAAAATTGAAATAGCCTAGGGCCTCTCAATATCTAAATCTGGCACTGATTCACAGGGGCAAGATGGGTACCCGATCCTACCATAGGCGGGAAAATGGTTACGAGTTGCTGTAGTTGTCAACATTAACAACAAACAATAACGGCAACTTCACAACAGCAACAACAGCCGGCAGTAGTAGCCTTTTATGGCATCTAAGTGAAATCAAGTCTGGTAGTCAGGTGCAAGTGACTTTAACAACAAATCTGAATGGTAATACTCGACAAACATCAACTTACAACTCGCTGCCAATTACGTCAGCTGATGGAGTATTTGTGTGTTTCGAGAGGACACGGTTAGATAGTAAGGTGCATTTCAAACAACATTTGGTGCACTTTAAAATGGGAAACTGGTAAGACATTCGGGAGGGATGTGCACTATGTATACTTCCTAACTATAAATAAATAAAAGAGAAAAAAATATAACTAAACATTTTTGGTAAAACTTCTATGGTTTCCCCCCAAAAAATTAAACATCATGCCGCCTGAAAATGACCTGGTTCGGTGGCGCAATAGGTAGCGTGCTCGATTTTCCACGCCACTGGTTCCAGGTTCGATACTGGATCGAGGTGCATTGGCTTCTTTCGGGCGAGAGCAGTGGCGTCGCTAGGGTTGGCGTCACCCGGTGCGGTGACACTATGGTGTCACCCCATTTCTCATGGTGCGAGTGGTGTCATCCGGTGCGGCCCGCACTCCCCGCACCCCCTAGTGACGCTACTGGGCGAGAGAGGAGCCCCGAGTGCACCTTCCTTCGGAAGAGAAGTAAAACCGAAGTCCCGTTTGGTGTACAATGGCAATTGCACGTTAAAAAGCCCTCTCTACTATGCAACGGTCAGATAACGTAAAAATTTTCAGGAGTAGTAGCTCGCTCCCCCTGGCGTCGGGGGGGGGGAGTGCCTTAAAGAAGAGTAAGCAGACGACAAATAAGCACCGCGGTTGCAGCTTTGGTCAGCAGCCGGCTGTAGAAAAACACCAGCCAATATATCACCCTTGTATCGGATCATTCCGAGAGACAAGATAGTCACCCGACCCTGACATAGGGCGGGAAAGGGGTTAGGAGCTGCATGCCGACTGGAAATAGAAATCCAAAATGTCTGTTGCTTTGTATGGAACCATTTGAAATGACATGGGACCCTCCTCCACTTCCTTCACCAAAGAACCGTGGAGGAGCCCTAACGGCACATGGAGAGGAGTAGAGAGGAGCATCATCTGAAGCTAGAGGAGGCTAATGCTCGGCAGATGGCGGTCGGTGCGTCAGCTGAGAAAACCAACAACCACTACAATAGGGACTAGAACTTCGTTCGCTTGCACATTAATTGATGCCATAATCAGTACTCAGTAAACCATATTAATGTGGTATTAATACCGGAAACCGAATTTTTAGACTCAACAACTAGCTCAAGTGCGTGTGTATGACAGCTAACATTCATGGAGGAGGTAGAAGACACCACTGGCATCCCAAGAACCCCCCCCCCCCCATACACACACACAAAAAAAAACTCAGGAGGTATTATAACCACACTGCCTAGAACTTATCCAAATATGTGCTTTTTTTGACATATAAAAATTCGTAAATCTTATAAATGCATCGAAACGACATGGATGTGACGTCATCACTTCAATAACCAGTTAAATCAATCAATAAACAGTGAAGTGATGAGAGACATTTTCTATGAATAATTTTGGAAGCGCCGTTAAGAAAGACATCAAGTTGACAGGTGCACTTGACGTCTTCGTTTTCAGTTTTCTTTCTTTATCGACGCCGTTATCTAAATTATGGCCTATAACTGGGGGATAAGAGGAGAGAGAGAGAAGGAGAAGAGAGGGTGGCAGAAGAAAAGTTTGGAACTCTTCCGCCATCATCACATCTTTCATGTATTGCTACAATATCATGGCCATCTTCTACGCAGTTAAGAAATCACAAGTGACCGACCACCACGGCCGACTATAGTAAAGCCCAGCGCAAAATGAGACACAGGGTGACTGACTATAAATTTCTGTGGCTCACATGATAGTATGTAGTTGCGCATGTTAAGTCGCAGGGTGACGTGACTCAGTGACTGCGCCACGTGACCCTGCGGAGCGCAGTGCCAATGCCGCAGTTTCCTGCGTGAAGTTGGCGTGACAATAACAAAAAGCGGTGCGAAGCACAGAAGTTCTCTCGTTATTTGATGCAAGTATGGTGAAAAACTGCGATTCAATGTGCTGTGATTGACTGCTAGCAGAATTTCGCAGGGCTGCTACACCCTGCGTCACCTTCGCCACATGCGTCTCATTTTGCGCCTTGGCTAAAAATTGGCCTCTACAAAGAAATTTTGGAATTAAGTGACTATTGTCTCTCCCAGACGTAAGACCCACTTCGGTGTCGCATCCGATTACTGCGTCAGTGGCTCTACGTTCGAAACTGGCTCGGGGTGGTTTTGTGACTAACCTTCGATTGATTTTTGTTGTTCCAGAGCCCACAACTACATTGGTTACTATCACGCAGAATGGATGCTAATGTAGAGTCTAAACAGGCGCTACACTGTTACGACAAATGGCTATCAGCAGTACCCAGTGTTCCCAAGCGGTCACCCATCCTAGTACTATTTGAGCTGGCGATACTTAACTTCGGTCAACAGACGAAAACCGGGTGTGTCCAACGCAATGCCTCCGCTTCGGTTTCTTTCGATCGTGAGAGCGGTTCATAGTCTGCCTTCTGTCGGATGAGAAGTAAAGCCGTAGCCCAATATGGCGTGTACGATGTCACCACTGTACGGAAATGAACCCTTCCTACATGCAACGTGCAGATCACGTATAGAAGCCCGCCCTCTGGCCTCTGTGGAAGAAAAGTGTCCCAACGAATCAACACAGGCCTACGATAAATCAGCAACCGGCTGCGCAAAATGTGTCCCCCTAGTGGCACTCGAAAATGGATACCCAACCCTGTCTGTTTCCCCTTGTCATGGCTATGTCCAGAAATGTCCTTCAGAAGTTTCAAAAGTCAAGTTTCAGGTCACGTGTCGAAAACAGAAATTAAGGAAAACGGAAGTGGAAAGCTGCATCTTAAACGCCTCAAGCCAGTGCTAATAATTTCGTTATATGCATAATGCAACGAATATTAATCAATGACATTAGAGACCCCCTCCCCCTCCCGTTAATCAGTGGCCTAAGGCCGGCATATCGGTGAGGTGCCTACAACATACAAAACAAGCTTAGGCGTAAACAGAGGTCAACATGTCACCAAGTTATCGTCCAAAGTTCAGATTATTTAATAATGTTGATTGTAAACTGTTAAGTCCACACAACTTTTCGGTGTGCACACTTCTTTTCTCAGGCGAAAGGGAAAGAGCTGGGGGTGGGGGAAGGTCCAAGTACGCCTTGCATAGGATGAGAAGACAATCTGGTGTCCTATACACTGTGGAGGTTGTACGCCACAGTCACGACCGAACCTTGAACCAGCATAAATCCGCTAACAATTCAGCTACAAAAGTCAGGCTCTAGGTGACCCACTTCGACGGGTAAGAGACAA
>JAAFCE010009109.1:23642170-23687030 GCA_013389805.1 Trigoniulus corallinus
AATGGCGCCCCCAAACTTTGGCGCCCCGGACAAATGCCCGGCTTGCCGCCCCCCTAGAGCGGGCCCTGCTCGGACAGTGACAATATTGCGTTGGACACACTATTTCTCGTCTGATAGTACTAGCATGGATGCTCCCTTGATGTTTTAGGGACCTTCAACTACAAGGTCATTAGAGCCCCGTCCACAGCGTAGTTCTAATGCAGAAACTGCACAGGCAGTACATTAATGAAACGATTTTTGGGTACTAGCAGTACCCAGTTTTCCCAAGCAGCCACCCACGTAAGTACTAACTCGGGTTGAGTTGCTTAACTTCAGTGATGAGACGAGAACTGGTGTGTCCAACGCAATACGCCGCTCCCTGGTGACCGCTTGAGAACACTGGGTGCTGCTAATACCGAAATCGTCCTAAAAGCATTAGAACTAGGCAGCGGACGGGACTCTAATGACCTTTGCAGTTAAAGGGCCCTTAAGTACCAACTAAATAAAACAATAGGACAGTGAGCAGATGAGCATCGCGGAAGGATCAAACATACTGTACATACAGTAGAGTTCAGCTATAGCGAACCCGTTAATAACGAACTCTTGGGGGGAGCGGCGAATTGCGTTGGACACACCAGTTCTCGTCTGATCATTGAAGTTAAGCAGCGCAACCCCAGCTAGTACTGACATGGGTGGCCGCTTGGGAAAACTGAGTAATGCTAATACCCAGGCAAAAATGGCTAATACCCAGTAATGCTAATACCCTCCCCTCCCCTGGGCCTCGAATATAGCGAAGCGCTATACAGCCTATCGAGTCATATCCCCCATTTCAGAAAATCGTGGTTCACCCTATTGGCAGTCATTTCCCCCCCTTCAGAAAATCCTGGCTACGCTACTGGTACTGCTAATACCCAAAAATCGTTGTATTAGTGTAGTGTCAGTGCAGTCTCTGCATAAAAACTATGGTGTAGACGGGGCTCTAATAACCTTGCAGCTGAAGGGCCCTAAAACACCAACAAACAACAAAACATTGGAGTCACCCTATAAGTTTCAAAGCAACTGTTAGCCCCCTTCCCCTCCTATGGCAGGGTAGGGTATCCATTTTTGTCACACGGGGGACACATGGACGGTATTTTTACACATTCGGTTGGCTTCTTTCGTTTCGTTTATGTTTTAGGGCCCTTCAACTACAACGTCATTAGAGGCCCCGTCCACTGCGTAGTTCTAATGCAGAGATTGGACAGACACTACACTTATGCGACGATATTTGGGTATTAGCGGTACCCAGTTTTCCCAAGCGGCCACCCATGTTAGTACTAGCTGGGATTGCGTTGCTTAACTTCAGTGATTAAACGAGAACTGGTGTGTCCAAAACAATATGCCGCTCCCACTCGGTTGGCAGCCTAATGCCTCAACTCCAATGCTTATTTTCGTGCAATGGTGACATCGTACACATCACCACGGGGTAATCCGTCCGAAGGTGACTGAGGGCCTCTCTCTCAATCAAAAGAAACCAAACCACCTTGATCCTGTATGGAACCGTATGGAACCTTATGGAGCCTGGAGCCACTGCACGCAGTAATCGAGTATGCTTCCACTGCGTTAGGCCCAGCGCAAAATGAGACGCAGTCTCCACAGGTGACACAGGGTGACTCACTATAAATTTCTGAGGCTCACATGATAGTATGTAGTTGCGCATGTTAAGTCGTAGGGTGACGTGACTCAGTGACTGCGCCACGTGACCCTGCGGAGCACAGGGCCAATGCAGCAGTTTCCTGCGTGAAGTTGGCGTGACAATAGGGAGATTTAGCAATGCGTTTTTTTAAACGTACGTCACGGTTAGGAGACGAAAATGGAAATGCGCAGGCGCAAACACCAGCTTGAGATACGGAGCACGTATGATTAGACGTACGATTTGCCTGACCTACGGAGGGCAGTACGATTCAACGTAGCATTTGAAACAATGCTTTTCACGCTTCCTTTCGCAAATCACTAGGTGGCGCTCACAGCTCAATCATAAGTGGGTGCGACATCGTTGTGCAAAAACTCATTTTTAAACATTTATCGTACGTTGATCACGTGGTGTTCTGACGCTGATGGGTGCGTACGTTTTACCTAGTACTAAATCTCCCTAATAACAAAAAGCGGTGCGAAGGCGAGAAATTCTTTTGTTATTTGATGCAAGTATGATGAAAAACTGAGATTCAATGTGCGGTGATTGCCTGCTAGCAGAATTTCGCAGGGCTGCGTCACCGTGCGGCCTCATTTTGCGCCTAGCCTAAGGCAAGGCGCAAAATGCAGGCAATCACTGTTACGTTGAAAGCCATTTTAGTTGACGCAAATTGCAAACCAGTATGTTGAAAAACTGCGATTCAATGTGTGGTGATTGCCCGCTAGCAGAATTTCGCAGGGCTGTGTTACGCTGCGTCACCCTGCGGCCTCATTTTGCGCCTTGCCTTACAGAGGCAGCTCACCACGCATACCCACGTCAGTTAAATAGGAATTGAACTCGCAATACTTTACGAGAAACACATCTTGACGTATCCTATAAGTAAACCTTGAGTAATTTAAAATAATAATTTAGTCTTCTATCTTGATGTGCCAAGAAGTTACTCGGAAATAAACACAATCTTTCCTAGAAATCTGATAGTTAACTTTTCCGAAAATTAATAATGTGTGATTTAGTTCTGGCATCTAGAACTTCCTAATCACGTTAAGATTTAAAAAAAAAATAATAATACAAATCAGCAGAAGAAAAATAATAAGAAGATGAGAAATAAATGAAACGTGTCTTGAACCTCCTCCGCCTCCACTTGAGAATATCAGGATAACATCTACATACCACTGCAATCAAAAACCGATCTTGCTAGGAGTTGAACCCGCAGTCATTCAGAACCTGACTGTGACTGCTCTATCAGTCGCGACCGCATCCTCGAGGGATTATGAAAAGGAGATTGGTTAGTTACAATTTTGGATTCAACTCTCATCTTTCCTTCATCTTCTACGTCAGAACTGCTTACTCTGTATCCTACAACAAAATACCTGTTTTAAAATCGATACATCAAAATACAAAATGTTGTCAAGTTTGGGTTTCCACTGCTCCCTGTGCACATCTCAGATGAAAATAACAAGTCGCCGCCGCCAACGACAAGTTTCCGAGAACCATTTTCTTATAAGAAAGAAAAAAAAACTTCAAAATGAAAGAAAGGGGTGAGAGAGATATAAAGTATGTGACAGAGCCCGTTATTCTTGGAAAACTAGAAAACCGTGGGTTGGGTGTTGTAGTTTCTCTCTCTGTCTGTCTGGACAACCAGCTTGTATTTAGATGGCTACAGTGATGGTATTTTTATATCATACTATGAGGATAATGCTTTTTGTCACTCTCAAGGTAGGACAAAAAAAACCACCCCCGACTATTGTCGAAATGCCATACACGCAACTAAACAAAAAGAGAGAAAAATCTTTCTCAATCTTAAAATAATAAGTAACCTACTACCTAACTTCAAAGCACACGACTTGAACACGTTACATCAGTCTGGAAGTCACGCCATCTCAACCACTAACTAACTGCTTCTATGATTATTATCAGACTCAGAAACCATTTACTTAATGACATAAAAGCATCTCAGGAGCAATTTTCTTCACTATCGACCACAATACACTACATTCTCGACCGTCAACATATGCACTTGCTTAGTGAAACCACAGGGACAGTAAGCGACAGATAAGACTTGACTAGAGAGGCTGCAGGCACGTCTGGTGCCAAAAAGCAAGATGGTCGATCGACAAGCAGAATTATCAACGCAGTACGAGGCTTCCATCAATTACTCTGCCCTATAACTACAGAAAGACGATATCTTTACCAAAGTAAAAATTCACCACGATGGGCCTGCCGATTAAATGCATTCCAGCAAAGCAACTCCTAATCCTTTTCCCGCCTATGGCAGGGTCGGGTACCCATCTTGGGCATACTTGCACTATCGGGGACTCTAGTTCTATTTGAAAGTAGGCGGAGTTACACATACTTTTAGTATCAGAGATACTATGAAGTTTCCAATAGTAGGCGGAGTTCCTAGAAAAGCGAGATTCGTACAAACGGGATATTCCTGGCTACACGAGATCATTCACAGAATCGATATGTTTCTTGTTCGCGGGGAGGAGGCCTTCGAGCCGAAGGCGAGAAGGCCGGGGGACCGAAACACCGAAAGTAGAGATCATTGTAAAGGTACTTTCCAAAGATAATTCATTGCATGCATCTTTCACCTCAATCGCTAGGTAAAATAGTAACCAGGTAAAATGGAAAGGGTAAAATAGAAATGACCCCGCCTACTTTTCAAAAACACGTTCCCAAACTCCGCCTACTTTCAAATAGAACTAGAGTCCCTGAAATTATACCCCCATCTTGTCCCTCTGAATGAACACAAGGACGATATAATGGTCATAGTTTTCCTGGAGCCGGTTGGCGGCCAAAGCTGCACCCCTACTTTTTTTTTATCGTCGGTCTAGTGTTCGTTGGGGAATGGTACCGACGCCAGGGGGGCGAGCTCCTACACCTGGAAATTTTTGCCTCATCTACCCGTTGCATAGTAGAGAAGGTTATTTTAGGTGCAAGTCCCGTCGTACACCAACACGGGACCTCGGTTTTACTTCTCATCTCACTCGCGACCTCTCTCTCGCCCGAAAGAAGCCAACCCACCTCTGTCCAGTATCGAACCTAGAACTACTGACGCAGTTCCCGAGCGTGCTAACCACTACACCACCGCGGCGGGTCTTTTAAAATAAATTCCGGATAAAATAATAAATACTCTTCCTCTACAGCAGCGTTTCCCAAACTGTGGATCGCGAAGCTATGGCAAGTGGCAAGCCTTTATAATAGATTTTAAGTTTGTAGGGTCGCGGCACGTTTCAAACCCGCGAGACGCGGCTGAAGTGGGACGCTCCTCCAAAAAGTTTGGGAAACACTGCTGTACAGTATACCCTCCTCGGTGGCCCAGTGGATAGCACATGAGACATTAGTTGTAGGTTCGATACTGGACCGAAGTGGGTTGGCTTCTTTCGGGTAAGAGAAAGGCTCCGAGTGAGCCTCCTTTCGAATGGGAAGTAAAACGGAAGTCCCGCATTTGCACATCAAGGAACCCTCTCTATTATGCAATGGGTAGATAAAGCAAAATGTCCAGGTGTAGGAGCTCGGTGAAATGCCCCAAACGAACAGTAGACCGACGATAAATAAGCATAGGGGTCAGTGGCGTCACTAGGGGGGTGCGGGCCGCGCCGGGTGACACCACTCGCCTCATGAGAAATGGGGTGACACCAAAGCAGAAGAAGCGGCTTTTTTCGGAAGAGGGGGATGACACCATGGTGTAACCGCACCGAGTGTCACCAACACTAGCGACGCCAGTGATAGGGGTTGCAGCTTTGGTCGGCAACCGGCTGCGGAAAAAAACATGTCCAATATATCGTGCTTGTGTCTATTCAGAGAGACAAGATGGGCATCCGATCCTGCCATAGGCGGGAAGAGTTAGGAGTTGCTTTTACTACAGAATACTTTAGAGTGAAACACGAGGAAGGTGCGATAGGATCATGCTTCAGAAGTACCTACATGTGTGCCGGCGTCAACAGTTTCGCTCCGAAACCGAAGACGAGCGATTTCGAACGTTGAGAAGTTCTTTTTTAAAATGTAGTTAAAAAGAAGGACAAAATAGATGCGGAGGGGGTTATCGTGCTTGAAATTACGAAAATACCTTAAAACAATTACTGGTTGGTTACACGATGAGTCTCTGTTAAAGATCCGTTTCCGGAACAACCTCCTCTTTTTTCTTTCTACGATCAAATCAACGGGAAAAAACCTATGCTGTACTTACTAATTAATGCATTAGTTAATTTCCGAACTTTAATTAACTACCGTCTTCAGGAGGATGAACGTAGTGAAAACACATCATATCGACGTGTCATTACAGAAATACAGATAATAAAATATCTTATTATTAGACGTAAATTCACAATAAAAAGTTGCAACAGATCATTCACCAACAAGCGAAAAAACTATCACGGAAAAAAAAAGAACCTCAGTTCTGAATGGAATGGTGTGACGTGTGCGCGCGCGCGCGAGTCGTTCTAAATACGTCCCGAAAAGAACGGACCTAATGTTCGATTTTCGGAAGCCATCTTAGTCAAAATGAAAACAACTAACTTATTATTGCTATTTGAAAGACAACGATTATTATAGACAATAAAATTCACTTCATACAGTGAACGACATATATAGTTGCGAAAAGAAAACTCACGAATCGATGGATAATAGCTATTGATTTGGTAAGTCCTTGTCCATCTTTGCTACTTGGTAATTCGAATCGAAATTCTTTTTTTAATGCATCGTGTTCTTTTACCCCATACCAACAACCACAATATGAATTTTATATGGCATCATTTCCATTTCTCAATTTTGGGTGTTCAATCCACAGTCTCTACCTGTATCGCGTACGTATATCTTCCCGCTACTCACCCTCCTCTCTCTTTGAATATTGAGAAAGGGAGCCTATCTCCCACGCATTTCTATTTAGAAGACAAGAAAAACCTCCATTTTCTGACTGCCATTAAAAACATTTCATGGCAACCTATACAATTTCCCCCCCTTAACAATAACTTTTACAATCGAACATAACGTTTTATTGGCATATAACACGGTTATCGTTTTGTGTGTTTCTACATTTTAGTTGAGAGCGGGTCCGTTTATCATAGAGCCAATGTAATGGAGGGGGCCGGTCATGTTTGGCTTTTAATACACAGTATCGTGGCAGGAAGAGTACGGGTTAGTGGGGTAAACCGACAGATAACAGCCAATGTTTGTAAATAGTATATGCACTAAAAAGGGGGGGGGGGTGAACCGCTGTTCCGAAAAGACGTACATACCAAGTACTACTACTACTACTACTACTTTTATTTTCTTCTCTCCCCAAGATGTAGTATTAGCGAGGTATTCACCCTACAGGTCTGCTGAAAATCGATGTCCCAAAACAAAATTAATGTGATCCTCCTCTCCCCTTTTCGAGAGGAGTGTCGAGCTATTCACTCACTCACTAAATAAAATCAAATCACAATTAACAAAAGCTTTCAATCTATCGTTTTTTTCTTTGCCCCATAAAATTCGGCATATCTTTAATTCACGATTATGATATCATAATTGAATCAAGATCACATAAGAATGTCATCGTCGTCGTCTTATAGATGACGACGTTAACAGATAAGGGTTGCTTCATTTTGTTCAGAAGCGTAACCGACACATAATGGCAACATCACGTTGATTATTTCCTCTTCCGAATTAAAATATGACAGACATTTCCATTCACAGGTCAGGGTTGGGCAGGTCCCTTCTCCTGGATACTGAGCTTTCCTTGACGGGCCGTCCTTAAAAAGCACTTTAAGAACTGCATGGGCCTTTTATGTAGCTATTTACTGGATTAGTTTGTGGGTTGTGGAGTAAGCCAGGCAGCCATAACGGGATAAACCCTTAGGAGGCTGCCCACGGGAGATGAGGAGGAAGGTGAAAGGACAAAGGGGAGGGTTGATTTGCAACACCCAACGTTCTTTACCAACCACCCTTGTTGGTATTGACGAGGGCTTGCGCTGCTTAACTTCAGTGATCTCACGGGAACTGGTGTGTCCAACGCAACTCGGCTGCACGAACTTGAGCTACCGGATCTAGTTTACTGTCCAGTTCGACCCTGGTCACCTCAACTCATTCGGACATAAGTTTTGAGCGCATGGTGCGTAGATAGATTCAGTTCACCCCCGGCAACGGCGGGACGTTTCTTTACCAATGTAGAAAATCTCAAACGTTGGAATTTAAATAGTTGGGATAGGTCGATTATAAATAAGCAAATAAACTGATGCAAATCTTATTCGGGACGGAAGGTGATAAGTCGATGTCAAATAAAAGGATGTTGTGGCATTAGGTTGGCATCCAACTACGTATAAATACCGTTCAGTGGCGTCACTAGGGGGTGCGGGCCGCACTGGGTGACACCGAAGCAGAAGAAGCTGCTTTTTTCGGGAGAGGGGGGTGACACCATGGTGTCACCGCACCGGGTGACGCAAACCCTAGCGACGCCACTGATACCGTTCAATAGTTGACGGGACAAATGATACCCGACCCTGCCATAAGATAAGGGGGAAAGGAAGTTAGTAATGATGATGATGATTCTTGGTACAACTGAATGACACTCAAAAAAAAGGGTGGAGAAGGAGTTAAAAAGAAGTGTTTCTCGGTAAAATCATTATGCACTAGTCACTCACCACAAATGTCCAACATCTCTTTATTTATCCGGTTGTGGGACGGTTTTGCAATGAATTTGGCGTGGCTGGCATCGAAGCATTAGAATTTAGAAAGCGATATTAGTATGGATAAAGATGGTTGTTGGTGTGAGGGTTTCAGAAGGGTTTATGTATGTGTACTCAAAGCGCCAATGAAAATGTGGCCATCACTTTTTACGACACCCATAAAACCAAATAACAACACACAATAAGGACACCCCCGTCAAATGCCTAATAAAAACGACATCTTTTGGACCATCATGCCTGATATCCCCTTTCCCGTCCACCCTCTCTCTTTTTTTTCCCCGCTTATCAAAATCGTGCCGGAGTAAACACACACATACATTCTCACTTCGCCCATGCCCTTCTCCTTGCCCCTCCTCTCCATCCCGCGTTTCACAGTCCACCAAAGGCAAGAAGAGTAAATAACTATTTCAGGAACACCCTCTTCTTACTCCAGTCAGAAAATTGCTACAGGATTTTTCTAACTTCTTTTGGCATCTGTTTTATCATGCTGTGCATCATTCACGCCAATCTTACGATGTGAGTCGTTTACTAAAATTTCGGATGAAAACAGAAAAGGGAAAGGAGAAGGGGGTCTCGGTGAGGTTGTTTTTCTTCCCACCCCGGGCTCCGTCTTGGTATCTTCAACAAGACGGCAGCTCTACTGATTTGGCCTCTTAGAAATAACTGTTTTTGAAGTCACCGATGATGGCGTAAGAAGCAATTCACAAAAACATTATGAGATTGAAGAGTAGCGTGAGGGTCTCTCCCCCTATCACCCAACAGCGACCTTCAATTTTTAGTAATTGGGTAACTACACCTCATATATCACTCCACAACTGAAAGTTGAACATCTCTGGTAACGTACTCCGAGTAAGCAGATGCCCAGTACACGTCATTTGCACCACAACCGCCTAGGGCTGTGAGTGGCTCTCCTTTTTCCTTGTAATGTGTCAAATTTCGAAATTGGTTTCAGATACAGGACGAAATTGGATGATATGAAAGTGATTAGTGGGCTTCCTTTAACAGACGTTGACTAGGTAACCGATGACCACCAAGGTCGTCCAAAAAACTCGTTGCACCGTCGCTGTCCTATATGTAACAAACATATAGAACACAACCGGCTGCCGACATAATGGTCACCCTCTATGCTTACTCATCGTCGGCCTATTTCGATTCAAAGGGCACTTTACCTTCACCGATGCCAGAGGACAAGCTCCTACATCAGGAAAAAAGGCGTGGCATGGATACTTTTACGAGCAGATGACATTGTACAACACACTGAATTCCTATCCGGCGGAATGGCTAGCCGGGATCTGTCTGTCTCTTTCCAGGTCCAGGATCGAACTTATAACCACTGCCACATTAGTTCAGTACGCTATCCGTGCGCCACCGAAGGGGCTTTGTGCAATGCAACACACATCAACATACTCTTATCCAGTTTGTGGCAGGATCGGGTCTGCCGGTTCTAGCCCTCCACTCCCACCTACCTCCCACCAGGTCCCTGTCCACCCTACACAATACCATATCCCTACGGACAATCTGCCCCGAAGTCTGTTTTGGTCTCCCCCTGTCACGGGTGCTTCCAACCACCTGCATTCATGTAATGGACCTAACAAGCTCCTCCTCCCCTCTTCTCATTACATGTCCATACCATCTCAATCTCCCTCATTTCTTTTCTGCGATGTACCCCACTCCAAAGCTACCTCTAATATACTCATTTCTAATTCCATCACCTCTCGAGACCCCACTGCTGTAGCGAAGCATTCGCATCTCGGCTACTTGCCTTCTATTGACGCGGTTCTTCCTCACTGCCCAACACTCTGATCCATACTGCATAGTTCTGTAAAACTTCCCTTTCACCTTTACTGGGACCCTCCTATCTGTCTTCTTCATGGTTATCTTTAGCCCTCCCTTTTCTATCGCTGCTCAAATATCATTTAGGCCTTTCTCTACTTGTTTCCCCGAGCGGCGAGTTGCGTTGGACACACCAGTTCTAGTCTGATCACTGAAGTTAAGCAACTCAAGCCCAGTTAGTACTGACATGGGTGGTCGCTCGGGAAAGCTGGGTACTGCTAATACCCAATAATCGTCGCATTAGTGTACTGTCTGTGCAGCATATGCATTAGAACTACGCAGTGGACGGGTCTCTAATGACCCTGTAGTTGACGGGACCTTGACGGGACGTTTCCCTACGATGTTTCCTTACATCGTTTGAGAATACCACGCACTGGGGGACCCATTCTCCTACTCCCGTCATCAGCTCGTCCATAACAAGAATGAAAAGGTATGGATCTATTGCTGAACCTTGGTATACTCCAACCTACACTGCGAAGCTTCCAGTATTTCCCAAAGGATTCCTTACCCTGGCTATGGAACCATCATACATACATATCCTGCACTATCCTAATAAACCCTTCTTCCACCCCCCCTTTATTGTGGGGGGGATGCCGACCTACCCCACAAAAGACACTCGATGCATTATTAGCCATGGAAGGCGAGGTCTGAACTCTCATGCCATTGCGGAAGCATGATAATGGCGGCCGGTCGGGAACGCGCTCACTCACTCCTGACGGCCTCCGGGACTGGGAGGGAGCGGCGAATTACGTTGGACACATCAGTTCTCGTCTGATCACTGAAGCTAAGCAGCGCAACCCCGGCTAGTACTGACATTGGTGGCCGCTTGGGAAAACTGGGTACTGCTAATACCCAAAAATCGTCGCATTAGTGTAGTGTCTGTGCAGTCTCTGCATAAGAACTATGCTGTGGACGGGGCTCTAATGACCTTTGTAGTTGAAGGGCCCTAAAACACCAACAAACAACAACAACATCCGGAACTGGGGGGGGGGGGGTTTGATCCCTTGCACCATAGGTTTGGAATTTTAAGAGTTATGCAACACACGTTTGTTCAAATTGCCAAAAGTGATTGTGTGTGTGGGCAGTGGGTGCTTGCCAACGGCTGCACTACCTGATGAGCAAGTCTGTCTTTTGTTGCCTTAAAGTGAGCGAAAGAACGTGATTTTTGCTAACATATATGAGAACTACATAGTGGACGAATTTGTGAGAATGAGTGGTCAGTCAGTCATGTGTGTTTGTTGAATGAAGTAACGATGTTGGACCAATGACAAGATTGCCGCTCGTTCGTTGATTCGATTTGTTGCTCGTCAAGTAAGTGTGCGTGGGTCAAATGTAAGCAATGATGGACAGCAGGTCGATGGTCATCATCGTCGTTAGTCCCTGCCAACTGAATTCCAATAACAAGGAAGTAAGCATGCACTCCCTTCCTTCCTTCTCCTTGCCATACTACCAAATTTGATCACTAGTTAAGAGATTTGGGGAGAGTCAGGCCCATTCTTTTTCCCCCCCTCATCCTTATTGTCGAGTGACCCAACGCTACGAACTCGTCAGTAGTATATGCCATCAATCTGTGCTTCATGGTGAGTCCGCGGTTGCAGGATCGATCCTAGACACGATAAATAACTTCTTGCGGGTCAAGAGGAAAGTCTAAAGCAAACTTTTTGTCCTGAATGGGAAATAATGCTGTGGCCCAATGGGGCGCATGCGTACGATTTCAACAAATCAAACAACCTTTTCTTCATTTCTGAAATTAGGATCAGACGAGAACTGGAGTGTCCAACACAATGCAGCCGCTGAAGTATTTGAGTGGCAGCCGGCTGCTTGATAACAGTTCAACCGCGGAACAAGTGGGTGGGACCCCAACTTACCATAGGCAGGTTGTCCTCCCTGACCGACACACGCACACTTAGAGACAACAAGGCTTTTAGTTGTTTTCTGACGTAACATTAAGATTCTCTCATTCACTCTTTATTTGTCATCATCATCATCATACCCTTCAAAACTCCTAACCCTTTTCCCGCCTAAGGCAGGGTCGGGTACCCATTTGTCCCTCTGAATGGACACAGGGTGATATATTGGTCATAGTTTTTTCTGCACCCGGTTGCCGGCCAGTTGGAGAATGCTACCGACGCCAGGGGGCGAGCTCCTACACTTGGGAATTTGGCCTCATCTACCCGTTGCGTAGTAGAGAAGGTTCTTTTACGTGCAAGTGCCATCGTACACCCACACGGGACCTCGGTTTTACTTCTCATCCGAAAGAAGGCACACCCACGGTCCAGTATCGAACCTAGAACTACTGGCGTAGTTGCCGAGCGTGCTAACCACTACGCCACCGCGGTGGGTCAATCATCATACCCTTCTCCAGCTCGAAACTAGGTCGGGTCAGCGAGTTTCAATCCTCCACCCTTGCCGATCTCCAACCACCCATGGTCTACCCATGATCTCCAACCCCTGCACACACCCATGTTCTTTTGTACCCCCTGTTCCCACGTCCGCTTTGGTCTTCCTCTCCCCTGGTGCTCCCGACCATCTGCAGCCCCACGATGAACCTAACTAGTTCCTCCTCCCCTTTCTCATCACATGCCCATTCCACCTCAACCTGTGGTGCCCATACCACCTCAGCGATGTCCCCCACACCCCCAGACTACCTGTAACCTTTGAAAGGCACAAATTACCGACGGCGTGTGCCAAAGGGAGCACCAGTTCTCGTCTGATCACTGAAGTTAAGCAACGCAAGCCCAGTTAGTACTGACATGGGTGGTCGCTCGGGAAAGCTGGGTACTGCTAATACCCAATAATCGTCGCATTAGTGTAGTGTCTGTGCAGTATATGCATTAGAACTATACAGTGGACGGGTCTCTAATGACCTCGTAGTTGACGGGACCTTAAACTCCAACAAGCAACAAGCAAGCCAAAGGGAGGCGAACCCACGTACTTTGAGCTCAGCAGACAGACAATTGAGATTCAAATAATAATATCAATGCAAATCGGAAAGAAAGGAAAAATGACGGGTCTGAAATAGACTTAAGAAGGAATGAAGTGTAATTAATTAAGACTGGATAACGGCATAATGTTGCGATAAATTCGGTTGGCGGTGGCATGTCGAGAGTGATGTAATATTTATTAATTTCTATCAAAATAATAACGATATACATTTGTAACTTCCTTTTGGTTCAGATTCAGTTTCAAATCGGTTAGAAAACGACAGACATCTTTCTTTTCTTTTTTTTTTTACATGTCCTTTTCCATCTTTGTGACGTCTTAAACCTTTCTTCTCCTCTCTCATGCATATATCCTTATCATCTAAAAAAAAATTTTTCATACAAGAACAACTTTTCTTCCCTCCATTACATTAATTATAAGATTTCAAATCTTTAAAAATCGAGGGGAGAGAGAGAGGAGTACCCTTCCCATCCCACACGCACATACCCCATGCACCCTACACCACTCAGTTTCGCTGGAATAAATTCGTGCCACACTTCGTAAGAAATGGATCGATAAGAATTTTAGGAGAAGGTTTTCTCTCTCGCTCTCCTGTTAACCCTTTCCATTTCTTCCCCCCCCCCCCCTCCCTCCATTTTTTTTTTTTCGTTTTCTGACAGGTGACATGTTTTCTTTTTGGATTTAAAAGTGTAAAGAGATGTCCAAAGTCCAATGTATGTCCAGCAGAGCGTGGGCAGGAGGGGCTCATAGTGACTTGTTTACATCAACAATAGCATCTTCCTGCTTCCCCTCCCCCCACTACTCCTCTACTCCAAATATGACGGTGGTGCATGTTATATATTAGCTTGAGAATGTTATTAAAGCACGTGGATGTTGCGTTGACCCTCGACAGGAGGGTTAAGGAGGGCACAAAGTCTGGGAGATATGATTGCAATGTGACAGGTCAATCAATGTGTGTGTGTGTTTGGGACGCGTTTTCATTCTCCTATTATTAAGTCAGTAACTATTAGGTCGACCCAATTTTGGATGTGGGATAGAAATACGCACACACTCACGTACCTCTCTCGCACGCTCTCTCCCCCCATTCGTCACCCTTTACTTCCTCTCTCTCTCTCACCCCTTTCCTTTATCTCTTATAAAAATCAATTACCACATATTAAACGCAGAGCAACGTCGCTGCACTTTAATCGATTCATTTCATCTTCTCACTGGCACACAACCACATCTTATATAAAGTTAAAAGACGAGGAAGAAGAAGAAGACGACGACGACGGTGATGATGATGATAATCGGGGGAGGGGGAGAGAAGGAAAAGAGGGTAAATAAGCAGCTCGAAGATAATGTTTCTTATGTCCCGTCTCCTCCTCCTCTCAATCATCATCTCTCCCTTTCTTTGCTTCACCGTCCCATTTCGGAACCGTCTGGCCATTTCTTATCCTCCTCCTCCTGTCGCCCGTCTTCTTCTTCTGAATTTTACCCCCTACGTCACCCAACACCTCCTTTAGGTGTCGCCACACACATAGAAACCTCCCCTCCAATTTTTGAAAAAAAAAACCAAATTTGCATTTTAAAAACATATCCAAAACATGGATTTAAACAAATCCACAAAGTAAATTACCTCTCTTTCTTTCCGTCGACTTTTTCTCCTAATTTTCCTCGCTCTAGTTACAAGCATTTCGTCAATAATTTCTTTTTAAATTGCAAACTGTTTAAAGGAATGACGTAAGAAAGGGGGAGGGGAAGAAAGTTAAAAAGGGGAACGAGCAAGGGTCCCTTACTTTCCCCTTACCTTTCCTGATCTCAACTCTCAATTTAATTAAAAATCAATGCAAAATGAGAAAGGGAGAGAGACAATCTGTTAAAAAGAACTCGGGTTCAGGGGTCACTCATGAATAACTGAAAACCGGGTGCTCGTGGATGAAATATGATAGGGTTACAGAGCATCCTTACAGCTGGGGAAGAGTAGAGGGGGGGTCAAACTGACAGCCAGCAACGACTGTTGAAGGATTTACTTTTGCATGTGTATTTTAAAAAGCGTTTCGAGAAATTTTTTTTTGGAGCCAAACACTAACAAAATTCTGCCTTACAATTCTCCACCCACGTGAGGGAGGCGAGCTCCTACATCTGGACATCAGTCCCTTGTAGTAAGGGGTTTTTCACGTGCTATTGAGATATCGTACACGCCACACGGAACTGCAGCTGGACTTCTCACCCGACGGAAGGCGTACTGGGAATCTTTCATGCAGCCAAGTTGCGTTGGACACACCAGTTCCCGTGAGATCACTGAAGTTAAGCAGCGCAAGCCCACGTCAATGCCAACTTGGGTGGTTAGTAAAGAACGTTGGGTGCTGCAAAATAAACCCTTTCCTTCATCCTTCACCTACCTCCTCATCTCCCGCGGGCAGCCTCCCTAAGGGTTCGACCTGTTATGGCTGCCTGGCTTTCTCCCAACCCACAAACTAATCCAAATGCCAAAAGAAGTCAAACTGCTTCGGTTCAGGATCGATCCTGGAACTACTAACGCAGTACAGTAGTACACCTACTTCTGCTCCACAGAGGTGGATGGAAAAAGCAAAATGAGGAATGTTATACATTTACGCCCAGGGGTGAATTATGTTTGTTGGAAATGCGGCCCTGCCTTAAAGATTTGACCAGGCGAGAGGGTATACCTTCCGTCCTGAACGGGAATTGAAGTCGGTGTTCACATGGCACCCGTATGAGGCAGGTGAAATGAAATCTCCCAATTTTCTAAATGAAATATTTATGTAGATTGGGTACCTGGAAACATTTGGGATGGATGACAGATACAGATTGAGGTGCGTGGGTGTTCTCCGGCTGCTTTCGTTCGTAAGAAACTAACAACACTTCGACCAGAATCGATCCTGAAGTCATGAACTCTTGATTCAACTACGCTGCCAATTATTGAGAATTTATGAGGCGAATAAATGAAAATAAAACTTAAAGAGGGACGGGGGGGGGAATCTCCTACGCACTTCCCTTTGTTTCACCAGTGACGGAAATGGTTGTGTGGTTGTTTCAGTTATGTAGGAAAGAGAGAGAGAGTTAACGACAAATAAAAGAGGCAGGTGGTTAATGATATGTTGCGAAATCCTCCGTATTTGACGGCAGACAGGCGGATTGCCAGGCTTCTATGAATTATTAATTATTTTGGTAATAACAATAATGATGATGATGATGTATTTTAAAACGTAGCCTTGAAAAATTTATCGTAATCCTAATTCAAAGATGCTTTTCGTTCGTCGGCAGATGATTAAAAAGAAAAACATCTTTAAATCCACTTTTCTTTGAAAAAGGGAAGGGAGACGGGCGATTTGTTGGAAAAGTGAAAGCGGGGGGGGAGGGTCCTTCACAACACCTTCGACCTCTACCGAGGCTAAAGATCTAGCGTTTGTGTGAAAGGGTGGTCGCTTCCTTTGACCACTACTCGATGAACACTAATCATTATTAAATGGTCCAAAAGGGAGCGCACAGGTGGTGGATGACACGACGAATGGTAATAGTGGACACACGCATACCGCAGTTGTCGGTATTGGCCACTCTGTTTATTGTCCCTTCTCCCCACAGCCTCTTCTATCAATCTTTATCCCTATCGTGCCTTCCCTCATTGCCCATTCCCTCCATATCCATTCCATTATTCTCAGGGCTTGCCTACCGTTGTCGGTATGAATAAAAAAAGGCAATCACACACTACACTGATGTCATGCAGGTCAGCAGCATCATTCCTCCTCGACTGTTGTCAGCCACTTTTTTGGCCCCTCTCTCTCTCTCTCTCTGTCTCTCTCTCTCTCTGTGTCTCTCTCTCTCTCTCTCTCTCTCTGTGTCTCTCTCTCTCTCTGTGTCTCTCTCTCTCTCTGTGTCTCTCTCTCTCTCTGTGTGTCTCTCTCTCTCTGTGTCTCTCTCTCTCTCTCTCTGTGTCTCTCTCTCTCTGTGTCTCTCTCTCTGTGTCTCTCTCTCTCTCTGGCTCCTTACCTTCCCTCCCCAAATGAAAGGAAAAACTAAGAAATGCAGGTAGGCCTTCCGGCCTATGGCAGGGTCGGGTACCCATCTAATCCCTCTCCCAATGGATCGGGGGATCTATTGGACGGTATTTTTCCGCAACCGGCTGCCGAGCAAAGCTGGAACCCCTATGCTTATTCATCATCAGTCTACTTTTCGTTGGGGCACTCCAGCAACGCCAGGGAGTGAGTTCCTATACCTAGGAATTTTGCCTCATCTACCCGTTGCGTAATAGAGAGGGTTCGTTTACGTGCAAATGCCATCGTACACCACATGGAACTTGGTTTTACTTCTCATCCCAAAGAAGGCGCACTCGGGGTCTCTGTCTCCTCCTCCTCTGTCGCCCGAAAGTAGCCAACCTACCTCGATCCAGTATCAAACCTGAAGACACCGCAGTCAGTAGTCGAGAACGCTACCTCTAGCGCCGCGGCATTTACATGAACTTGGAAAAAAGGGGATTTGGAAGGGTCGACATGAGAGTAGCCACCGCCACACCAATCAGTCTTGCACCAATTCAATTGAGGCCCCCCCCTTTCAGAAGTAGGGCTACTGTAGTTTAAATATCACCGAGAGCACGACGACGGTGGAGATCCTAATGGCGGGTACAGAAACAAGAAATGAAATGGAATCGTACAGAACGACGAGAATAGAGAGCTTTCTGGCTGCGATTCTATCCGACGTACGCTACGCAATGCAGACGAATTGTCAACTGCGCAAACTCAGATACGGCGTGCGTCTGCGCAGTTCACGATTCGTCTGCATTGCGTAGCGTACGTCGGATAGAACCGCAGCCAGAAAACTCTCTAATATAAAATAACTGTGACGTATCCCTACGCTCCAAAGCGATGGGGAGATTGATTCTATGGGTCACATCCGAATTTATGTGGGATGGTTGAAGTGGAGACAGGCCACTGGAGTCCTGTGTGAAAGGAGGGTCCCAAACAAGTTGAAAGGGGAGTTTTACAGGGCGTAGAGGTTAGGCCAGCTACGCTATATGGATCAGAGTGTTAGGCCGCTCGGAAGAGCCACGCAGATAGAATGCAAGTAGCCGAGATGGGAATGCTGCGGAATATGAGCGAGGTGTCGAGAGCTGATAGTTAGTAATGTGCATACCGGGTATTACATGTTTCCTGGTGGTGGGGGACATCGTGGAAAATGATGAGGGAGACTAGGTTGAGGTGGTATGGACACGTAATGGAGAGGAGGAGGGGGGGACTCCTTAGGTCCATTTCAGGAATGCAGATTGTGGGGAAAAAAAAACGGGAAAGGGGAGACCGAGGCAGACGTGGGAGCAGGTTGTTCGTAAGGATATGGTAGTGTTTGGGGTGGACGGGGACTTGGTAGCAGTCCCTGCATCAGAACTACACAGTGGACGGAGCTCTAATGACATTGTAGTTGAAGGGCCCTAAAACACCAACAAACAAACAAAAGGGACCTGGTAGGATGTAGACGGGAGTCCACGGGCGGGATAAGGGTATGACGATTATGTATTCCAACGTGTTCTATTCCTACTGCATATTCTAAATATCTCCATCTATTAAACAATGTTTCATCGCTTTTGTATTTTTCAAATGAAATACATTTTTGCTTCCACCATCTTTTCTTGTACTCCTCCTCCTCCTCTTTTATTTTACCTCTTCTACCTTATTCGATTACCATAAAACAAATTACGAGAACAATTCCATATTCAATTAGGATTTACTGTACATGCCTTTGCGTAAAGAGCGAGTCTCCCTTCCTACCGCGCGTCGCCGTCGCACAACTCCATTTTTGCATTCGTCGGCGACGGCGGCGGCGTCTTCTCCTGATCCACGCCTATTCATTTTGATTTCACGTATTTTTGTGTTGATTTAAGTAGTTGAAGTAGGTGGTAGTAGTAGTCTATTGTTTATCATAGAAACATCTTTAAATTGGGAAGTGGGGTGCCCTCCCCCTCGCACCCTTCTTCTCTCCTATACGTTTCTTTTGTCGTCGATAACCCTTGGTAGCGTCTTAACCCTTCAAAACTAATAATATCCGTCTGCGATAGCAAAAACACGCTACGTAATAGTTTTAACAAAATCAATTTACATTGAATGAGAAGAAGATGAAGAAGAAGAAACAGCTACACTATAAATAAATAAATGGTCCATCAGCATTCCAATCATAATGCCGGAGACCATTGATAATGGCTGCTGAAAGTAAAATTAACATAGAAAACTTTGGCGTGTTGTATTACTGCTACTACTACTACATACCTAAGTCTATCACTTCTTGTTCTTGTGTGTGTACGTTCTAATAGAACAACAGTCTCACGTGATAGATTCCAAATGGCGCGAGCAAACGAGAATTCTTTTCTTTTTTTTTTAAAAAAAACGAAAACTCTTTGGAATAGAAAAAAAAAGAATATTAAAGAAAACAACGACGGATAGAACACATAGAATGTAATTACGGCGTTCGAACGTCGCGTTGCCGAATTTTAGAATACTCATTCGAAATGGTGTGTCGTTCGCTACATTCCAAGACCAAAAATTCTTTTGTAAATGAAGAAAGGGAAAATAAAGATAACAATAGAGTAATAATATTCAGGCAGTGTAGGTAATAATAATTGATTGTGCTTAAATATTGTCCCCCTCTCGCTGTTTATTTTTTGGTAACAAAAACTCTTACTGTGGTTTTTACTGAATTTTTGAGTTTTTGTTTTACAGTTTCGTGCTGGAGAAGGGGATGATGATGAGGAACTGTTGACAACAACGAACAATGTTCAGAGGAACCTTATTGTTAATTGACAATTACACAAACCCTCTCCTCCAACCAATATTTAAAAGCGATAATTAAATATAAGATGAAATACTTAGTAACCTGCCTAGAGAGCCCCCCCCCCCCCCAAAGTGAGTAAAAATGTTTCTGTGCACAAGAGCAAACAAGTTTCATTTAAAAAATACGTCTGGTCGAATTACTGGGTACGGAGCTGTGGTCGGAGTTCAACTCCCAGTTATAATTATAGGAGCGGCGTATTGAGTTAGGAACACCAGTTCTCGTCTGATGACGGAAGTTAAACAACGTAACCCCTGCTAGTACTAACATGGATGGCTGCTTGGGAAAACTGGGTACCGCTAGTACCCCAAAATCGTCGCACTAGCTGTGAAATAGTTCGTTTTAATACAGAACCATCCCGTGGTGGCGCAGAGGTAGCAAGCATACTCTGCTACTGCGACATTAGAGAGTTTTCTGGCTGCGGTTCTATCCGACGTACGCTACGCAATGCAGACGAATCGTGAACTGCGCAGACGCATGCCGTATCTGAGTTTGCGCAGTTGACAATTCGTCTGCATTGCGTAGCGTACGCCTGATAGAACCGCAGCCAGAAAACTCGCCAGTAACTCCAGATTCGATACTGGCGGGTTGGCTTTCTTCGGACAAGTGAGAGAGAGAGAGAGGGGGGGCATCCTTCCGTCAGATGAGAAGGATGCTTAAGTTGAAGGGCCCTAAAACACCAAACCGGCGTATCCGACGTACGCTACGCAATGCAGACGAATTGTCAACTGCGCAAACTCAGTGTCCCAACAGAGAAAAAGTCCTACGTTAAGTGCGACTTTTTGTCTGTTGGGACACTTAGTCTGCGCAGTTCACGATTCGTCTGCATTGCGTAGCGTACGTCGGATAGAACCGCAGCCAGAAAACTCTCTATTGACAACTGCGCAAACTCAAACACTGCGTTTGTCTGCGCAGTTAACACGAGTACACAGCGAGTACACGCGCTGTGTGTCTGGGTGACAGTGCTTTACGTCACCATTTTGTTGGTCGCGCGCGCTGTTTTCGCTGGTAGGGCTTGCCACTGAACCAGTCTTGAGGTTGCAACTTTGGCCTGCAACCGACTGTGGAAAACACCATCTAATAGATCACCCTTGTGTCCATTCAGTGGGACAACATGAGTATCTCCACCTTGCTAAAGGCGGGAAAAGCGTTAGGAGTTGTTTGCAAGTGACCTATCTAGGTCGAGTCCTCATATTATTATTATTGAGAGTAACGAAGGGGGTTATGCGGCGTTTATCCTGGAGAATCAAACCTCAGTATCGGTATCAAAAGGGAGATAAATTAAGAGAGGGGGAAGGGGGGGTTGGATTTGAAGAATTAATGGAAATCAATTCACAAATGCAATGGTCAGACTAAGATTATCTTAGTGGTCATTAAGAATTCAAATGCAATTGCTCAATCAGGACATGCGCGCGTCTCATCTTTTTTTTGGAGGGGAGACTAATTAAAGTCTCCAATGTCAATATGTACATTGCTACTGTCGTCATCGTTCAATATGTCGATGCGATGAAAACGTTAACGACACTGAATAACATTTGTCAACCTGATAAAGATCAAGAAGCGAAGGAACAAGACGATGAAAAGTAGGAATACCGGGGAACACATAGCGAGAATAGAGGGAAACGGGGGGAGGGGGGAATAAAGACCTTTGTACACTTAGCACGACAGAGACTCGAACCTGCCCCCCCCCTTCTTTTTTACATAAACACTACTAAAATATGATTCGATAGTTGAACGTGCCCTTTGAAGGGCCATTGCTTGCTCAGAGGTTTCGTTGTTAATAACATCATTATCATAACTAATCCATAAAGCCTGGTTCCCTGGCACGCGACACCGACGAGAATAGCGCTCTAGCAGACGACAATCCACATAAACTGATGACGTAGTTACACTACCATCTGTAAAGTAAGAGCGAAATCAACGGTGAAGTGGAGTTGAGAGTAATGCCTAGTTCCGTATCACCACACTTCAACGCTAATCACGTCGCCACTGATGACATTTTGATGACGTTTTGTGCTAGTGCGTTATGAAGGACCGCCAGCGCAATTCCTTAAGTGCAGCGCTTTATTTGGTGTCACCGCACGCCGCCGTCATGTCTCGCATTATCCTCCGCCATTTTTGAAGCAGACGGCTCAACCGCCAGCCAATCAGAACGCAGCGTGACGTGCGGGACGCTATGCGAGTTGACCACTGGTCAACTCAACTACCGTTACGCATAGCTGCTCTGCGGCGCCCCATGTAGCAGTGTGACATCACCATTTTTTGTGCTGTGTCGTCTGATTCAACGGTAATAGCGTTAGCGCGCGGGTATAAGGAACCAGGCATTAGTTAACTGCACTTGTCGATGGAATGCGTCGCTCGAATTTGATTGGCTGTTTGAATTTTTAAATAGTTTTCTGTTTACTTTTCATTGGTTTATGTATTTTTTGGTTTTGGCGCCACCAAACGTTCATATTGAAAACTATTAATTGCTTATGCGAATTCGCTCATGCCAGGGAATCAAACCAGGTGAAATTTCTGTTAGCGCCTGTGGTTTACGTCATAATTTTACTGTCTGCTCAAGCGCTATTCTCGCCAGTATCGCGTGCCAGGGAACTAGGCTTTACCCGCCTATGCCAGAATACGGTATCCATCTTTCTTCTCTTTTGGTGCCATTGGGGTATACGAAAAGAAAAAGAAAAAAGATGGATACCCTATTTGCCGTTGGGGTACACAGACCCGCCGTGGCGGCGTAGTGGTTAGCACGCTCGGCAACTGGCTTCGGACGAGAGAGAGAGAGAGAGAGAGAGAGAGAGAGAGGCCGCGAGTGCGCCTTCTTTCGGCTGAGAAGTAAAACCGAGGTCCCGTGTTGGTGTACGATATCACTTGCACGTAAAAGAACCCTCTCTACTACGGAACGGGTAGATAAGGCAAAATTTCCAGGTGTAGGGAGAGTTCGTCCCCCCCTGGCGTCGGTGTGATTCCCCAACGAACACTAGACCGACGATAAATAAGCTTAGGGGTTGCTTTGGCCGGCAACCGGCTGTAGAAAAACTATGACCAAAATTATTGCCCTTGTGTCCATTCAGAGGGACAAGATGGCTACCCGACCCTACCATAGGCGGGAAAAGGGTTAGGAGTTGCTTTATGCCATTGGGGTACACGTGAGTGGGTGAGTGCGCCCTCCGTCGGATGGCAAAAAAGCCGGTGCCCTACCGTGCGTGGGCGCAGTGGGTAGCGTGCTCGGCAACTGCGTCAGTGGTTCTAGGTTCGGTACTGCACCGAGATAGGTTGGCTTCTTTCGGGTGAGGGAGAGAGAGAGAGGCCCCTTCTTTCGAATGAGAAGTAAAACCGAGGTCCCGTGTGGTGTACGATGGCATGTGCATGCAGAAGGACCCTCTCTATTACGCAATGGGCAGATGAGGCAAAATTTCCAGGTGGGGGAGCTCGCTCCTGGGGGGGGGGGGCATAGGAAAGAGTGCCCCAACCAACAGTAGACCGACGACAAATAAGCATAGGGGGTTGCAGCTTCGGTCGGCAACAGGCTGCGGAAATAAACACTGTCCAATAGATCACCCTTGTGCTCATTCAGAGGGACATGACGGGTACCCGACCCTGCCATAGGCGCAGTTGCTTTTGCTTTTTTTTTTTGTTACAGCATTAGGAAAGCGGCAGCCGATTACGGAAAGATACCGGCCAATCGATTGTCCATGTTTCCAATTAGAGAGACAAAACTGGGTACTCGACCGAAGATGCGGCCAAGTTGCGTTGGACACACCACTTCTCGTGAGAATACTGAAGTTAAGCAACGCATACCCACGTTAGTACCAACACAGAGGGGTGTAAGGAACGTCGGTTGCTGCAAATTTCCCCTCTCCTACATCCCCTAAACCTAACTACTCCTCACCCGCGAGCAGCCTCCTAAGGGTTCGGCCTGTTATGGCTGCTTGGCTTACTTCCCAACCCATTAGTGTAACATAACATGACCCAGCCATAGGCGGGAATAGGGTTCTTTGCGGTGTTGTTGAATTTACTGGGAAAAGAAAGGAGGAGAAGAGGAAGATGATGATGATGATGATGACGGATGAATAAAAGGCATGGTTTATAATGCCGCAGAGTTCGAGTCTTTGCCTCTTTCTCCTCCGCAAAACATTACTCCGACCGAAATAGACATTTATTAAGCCGAGTCATTAAACAGAAAGGAAATAATCGTAAACCTCTTTTGCATCCTGATATGCAGTAATTTCAAGTACCCGCCATTATTGAATTTCCACACAACAACAACAACAACGACTGCCATTTTGAAATCATAAATTTTTGGTGTAGAAAAATCTGAGATTTTGTTGGTGGCGAAGGAAAATTTTATTTGTCAAGATTAATTACTTCACAAACACCCGACTTGAATAACGAGCTCAAAAGAGAGATTTAAATAATACTGCACTAAACATAATCTACAGAAATAAAATAAAACTATAAATAATAATAATAACGTCAACGGCCATTTAAAACCAACGCCTCCTCCACCACATGAGTATAGCAAATACCGGTAGAGGGCGCTTGGAATTTAAGCTGGTAGTGCGCAGGTTTGCCTCTGACTGGTGTTTATCTACCTTCATTAATCATTATCATCATCATTATCATACCCTTATCCCGCCTGTGGCAGGTTCGGGCCTGCGAGTTTTGGTCCTACCCTCCCCGCCTATCACCCACGAAGTTCTCATCCACCCCACACTCTATCCTATCGTACAACCAGCTTCCAATAAACCTGCATCCAGTGGCGGATCCAGGATTTTCGTCAGGAGGGGGGTGAGCTAAAGCTCGCATATATTATACGAATAAGTTTATATGTGCATAGGGGGGGGTTGCAACTCCAAAAAACCCCACCCTGGATCCGCGCGTGCCTGCATCCCTGTAATGGACCTAACCAGCTCCTCGCCCCTCTCCTCATCACATGCCCATACTTCCTCATTTATCGTCACTAATGAAAAACGACTCAACAAAAAAAAAAAAACTCAACCGTCCCTAAACTGTCCCCTGCTCCTAACATAAACCCCCTAAGCATCCTAATAAGGGTATAATCTAGCTCAAAAAGATAGATGAATGAATATAATTATTTATTTCAGGGTTGGGGAGGAGAGGATAAAAGGGGTACGAAAGAGGAAGAAGAGTACGTGGCGGAAAACCCTAAAGATGACAGGAAATTTAGGAAAGGGGAAAATTCGGAAAGGGGTGGATGTTGAATATTCATTAAGATATCTTTCTGCGAAAGTATAGCCGCAAAAAAAAGTTAAAATATTCAAAATCAACGAAAGGATCCTAAAAATACGTCAGATACTCTGAAACGGAAAGGAATACATAAGCGTCCCGGGATTGGATCAGTCTCAACTCGATCAGGATCGAGAGGTCCACCACCAAGTCTCGGACATAAAGTTGATTAAATCCGTCCGACAACAAGTCAAACGACACCGAGGGCTCAAAGTGAACGCTTTGACGACAGTGAAGGAGTCAATGCACCACTCTTGTCCCATATCGTGACATTTAAAATCTATTGAAATTCGACGCCGTCGGGTATCGCGCCTTGGAACACGAGATGACCTCTAGTGACCATTCCTCTCGACCATCTCTCTTCAAGCACAAATGTCAATTCAGATATTTATCACCCGCTTCTCAAGAGGGGCGAAGATCGAAGTTGTATTGCAGTTCGAAGGCCGTCAGACTCCAAATCATAAGAGAGGAAAGGGGGGGTCACCACGACTGCATCCGACTCGAGCAGGTGACTAAAGGTCACGTTAAGATTTTAGTGTAAGAAGACATCAGTGGGGGCGACCCAGCCATAGTGGCTCTAGCGAAAGATGTAGGAATTCTGTATGTCATAGGTCATTATTCACCAAATAGACTCCCCGCCTCAGGTTTTCAAATAGGGATGCACTTGTTATCCGACCGTATAACACTAGCGGGGTTTATCGGCCGACTGGAACAGGAAGCCGTCCGGCTGACATTACTGAAATTACCCACGATTGGTCAGTTTTTAAGGGTATTCAGCTTGGTTCAGTTGATTGCAGGTTTGCGGTGGATGGCTTCAAGGGTCCATTCCGTCAAAAGGAGTGGTAGGAGTGCAGTGAATGGACACAAGGCGTTTTTCCGTAGCCGGTTGCCTACCAATTTATCGTCGGTATACTACTCGTTGGGCACAGAGGGCGAGGTCCTACACCTAGGATGTTTTGCCTGATCTACCCGCTGCATAGTAAAGAAGGTTCTTTTACGTGCAAATGCCATCGTATACCACACGGGACCTCGGTTTTACTTCTCACCTATAGGAAGGCGCACTCGGGGCTTCTCTCTCGCTCGAGAGAAGCTAACCCACCTCGATCCAGTATCGAACTTGCAACCACCACAGGCGCAGTAAATCAATGGTGGAATTCTTGTTTCCCCCTCCCTTATAGTTGCCTCCACATCTTCTTTATTCCACCATCATGATTCCCTGCCTTGTTTGTTTGTTGGTGTTTTAGGGCCCTTCAACTACAAAGGTCATTAGAGCCCCGTCCACTGCGTAGTTCTAATGCAGAGACTGCACAGACACTACACTAATGTGACGATTTTTTGGTATTAGCGGTACTCTTGACTTGTGCCCTCTACTGTATCCTGGCCTAGGACTACCTTACCACACTTCCGCCACCCTGCCCCACACTGCGTCTGCTGCACCTTCCTAACCCCAGTTAACTTCTTCCTCCACTTTCTGGAAGAAGACATCCTCCAAAGAGCCCAACTTCCACCATCCGGTTACCTGGCTACCCCGTTTTTGAAACTATTTTCCCTGCTTCCCTGCCCCAAACTCCCCTATGTACTGCCTTAAACCATAAAATAATCCATTTGGGACCCTCCGTGTGG
This sequence comes from Trigoniulus corallinus, assembly GCA_013389805.1. Classification (NCBI taxonomy): domain Eukaryota; kingdom Metazoa; phylum Arthropoda; class Diplopoda; order Spirobolida; family Trigoniulidae; genus Trigoniulus; species Trigoniulus corallinus. The sequence continues at coordinate 23,668,943 of JAAFCE010009109.1, forward strand.
GGGACTGACTTTCTACCTCCCCCTCTCCTATTTTTAAATTATATAATAAATAAAAAAATATTTTTGCACATTAATCAGTCATTCCAAAGTGGGATCCCACTCAACGTCCTAAAAGATCGCAGACTGTAAGAGTTGAGGGGTGTAAAAAGTGTTTACGGGGGGGGGGTTACGTAGGGTAAGATTTAAGAATTGAGGGGGAGGGCTACGTAAGTAGCCTTCCCGTAAGTAGCCATATGAAAAACAATAAAGAAAAAACATGATGACGAAAAGACGACGACGACGTCAAACTGCCTTATATTCAAAAAGATGTGCAGGGGAAAGTGGGGATCCGAAGGAAAGGGGGGAATATGTGAACCCTGTCAACTTACAGACTGGTGAGGAAAGGAGTCAGGTCGGTACACGGAGGGGGTTGGGGTGTCGACTAAAAAAAGGAATGGATAAAAATATAAAGTCACGTGGCCAAATAACGTACGCATATTAATGAGCCGTAGCACTGCAATGCACCATTGCATTTCGGACCATTCAACCATCTTGAAGGACACACAAATGAGGCGACACCGTCATTTCAGCAATAAACCTCATTAACTTCCCCTCCAAAATCTTATTTTACCCTTTCCCCTTATTTTTTACAGCACCCCGTCAACAAACTACGTCTTAAGAAGAAAGAGCCGGGGATAAGAATATAAAAAAAAAAAAAACGACGACAATAACGGAGCAATGACGTCAGTGGGAGCCGCTGCCATTTCATTTTATGACTTAGGACGCTCCATTTCCCGTCTGAAGTTGGGAAAAGGAAATACAGGGGTGACAGAGGATGGGCAAATCCTAGGATCAACGTTCCAGAGCAATGGGGAGATAGACGATGATGTGACCCGTAGAATCAATGGGGGGGTGGATGGCTGAAGTGGAGACAGGGAAGTGAAGTCCTGTGTGATAGGAGGGTCTCAATCAAGTTGAGAGGGAAGTCTTACAGGGCAGTGGTTAGGCCAGCTATGCTGTATGGATCAGACTGTTGGGCAGTGAGGCAGACCCACGTCAATAGAATGCAAGTGGCCGAGATGCGAATACTGCGGTACACGTGTGGCGTGTCGAGAGCTAATGAGTATATCAGAGGTAGCCTGGGGGTGGTTGGCATCGCCGAAAAGATGAGGGAGAATAGGCTGAGGTGGTATGGGTACGTGATCAGAAGAGGGGACGAGGAGCTCGTTAGGGCCATACCAGAAATGCAGGTGGTTGGTAGCACCCGGGGTAGGGAGAGACGTGGAAGCAGGTTGTCCGCAAGGATATGGTAGTGTGCGGGGTGGAAGGGAACCTGGCGGGAGTGGAGGGCTAGAACACGCAGACCCGACCTTGCCGCAGGCGGGAAGAGAGTACGATGTTGAGGATGATGACAGAGGATAGGCAAATGGTAGTCAGGACAGTGAGAAAGAGCACAAATTATTGTAAATTATGCGATTCCCGCCTATGGCAGAGTCAACACTAATAACCAAGTTGCGTAGTAAGGCCAAGTTGCGTTGGACACACCAGTTCCCGTTAGATCACTGAAGTTAAGCAGAGCACACCCATGTCAATACCAACTTGGGTGGTTGGTAAAGATCGTTGGGTGCTGCAAATTAACCCTCTTCCTCATCCTTTCACCTACCTCCTCATCTCCTGCGGGCAGCCTCATAAGGGGTTGACCTGTTACGGCTGCCTGGCTTACACCCTAACCCACAAACTAATCCAATCCAAGAGCCTGAACGACATTCGGACGCCTGCAGTTACCCCCATTGAGTACATAAGAAGCTCCCGACTGTCCTAAATAATTTTTAAGCAGGCTCCATTTCAGTTAAATTCAGTGGGTCCGTGGCGAAAGAAAGGAAAACACATCAAGTACACATTCTGCCACCGAATACCAATAAGGGGGTTGTAGCCTTGCGCCCTAGCAGTTCAGTCGAAGATCTGCTCGACCTTTGAACTCAGTGTGTACAAGTTTAATTCCGCTCAATGAAACATCGTTTTTTACCTGACAAGTGGGTATCGTATCCAATGAGATGCCGTGAGCCTGCATGGTAATAGAAGACCCCTTTCTACGCGGAAAGTAAAATATGCATGCTGATCAGTATAAAATTTCAAGACCTAGGAGCCCCGGAGAGCGGTTGTTTGTGTTGGGCACACGGTTCTCGTCTTATCACTGAAGTTAAGCACCGCAACCCTCACGTTAGTACCAACATGGGTGGTTGGTAGGGAACGTTGGGTGCTGCAAATTTCCCCTCTCCTACATCCTCGAGCAGCCTCCTAAGGGTTCGGCCTGTTATGGCTGCTTGACTTACTCCAAAACCGGTGAGTGTGTAAGGAACTGTAAGAACTGTGCAAGAAACAAAAAAATTAGGGGCCCTGTGAACAATTTCAGTACTGGAGTGTGACATCCCTACGAACGACTGCCTTTACTACAACTTCAGTGGGGATTGAACCCTGTTTTCAAAATAAGCATGCAGTTATTTTATGCCTACGTGAACAATATCGGTAATTTGACTTTCTTTTTACAGACGTTAACGAGCAAAAAAAAGCGGAGAGGAGAAGGAATACAACAGTTAGCCTAAATTTTTGAAACGTTAGGAAGGGGGTACTCTTAAACTCCCTTACCCCACTTAAAATTCAGTGAAGAAACCAAGTTTGAATAAAAAAAAAACTGTATAAAAAAAAAGATCCAGTCTTCATCGATTCAATGATTGCACTGAAGAGATGGAAACAGATATCCAAAATCTGCATCACTGTCTTCATCACCCTCTACCCTACCTTCTCTAACAACTAACCTGAGAGGGAGGGAGGGAGGGGGAAAGAGTCTGAATATTTTCAACAACTAACCCAGGAGACCAAAATCTTTGTTCATGTAACCGAATTCACCGAAAATCAAAACTATCCTACAAAAAAAAAAGAGACCCTCATCAACATATCAACTTCTGCAAATGATTCAGGGCGGAGACGACAACGAGCCATGTCCTCAATGCACCGACCGGAAAATGGCGATATATTTGACGGAGGGTTTCCGAAAAAGTAAATTACGTCAAGTTTTTCATTAATTCGGTACGCAAGGGCAATAAGAACCCGCCTCGGTGGCGTATTAGTGGTTAGCACGCTCGGCAACTGCGTCAGTAGTTCCAGGTTCGATACTGGGCCGAGGTGGGTCGACTCCTTTCGGACGAGAGAGAGAGGCCGCGAGTGTGCCTTCTTTCGGATGAGAAGTAAAACCGAGGTCCCGTGTGGGTGTGCGATGGCACTTGCACGTAAAAGAACCCTCTCTACTATGCAACGGGTAGATGAGGCAAAAATTTCCAAATGTAAGAGCTCGCCTCCCCCCTGGCGTCGGCAGCATTCCCCAACGAACACTAGACCGACGATAACTAAGTGTAGGGGTGCAGCTTTAACCGGCAACCGGCTGCAGAAAAAAACTATGACCAATATATCGCCCTATGTCCATTCAGATGGACAAGATGGGTACCCGACCCTGCCATAGGCGGGAAAAGGGTTTGGAGTTGCTTTGTAAGGGCAATAAAAATCCCCCAATGCCACTGGGACCTAGAAGGGAGGTGGCAGAGAGTCGTTTTTTTGTTTTGTTGGTGTTTTAAGGCCCTTGAACTACAAGGCCATTAGAGTCCCTTCCACTGAAGAGACTGCACAGACACTATACTAATGCGACAATTTTTGGGTATGAGCAGTAGGCCTACTCAGGTTTCTTAAGCGGCCACCCATGTTAGTACTAACTGGGCTTGCGTTGCTTAACTTCAGTGATCAGACGAGAGCTGGTGTGTCCAACGCAATAAGCTGCTCAGAGATAGAGTAGTGGAGGGGGGGAATATGCGTCTAATATTGTGGAGATAAGAAATAAAAGGGGTGGGGGAAACCAGGGTGTGTCCTTTGTGGGTCCCCGGCGAAGTAGTACAATACAAAACAAGGGTTGTGATGACAAAGACTGGGTAACCCAGCCTTGTAAAGCCACCACCTAACAATTGACCGATGAGCAGTTGATCGGATGTCATCCTTTCATCTTTTTTTTTCCTCCATGTCCCCCATTTTAGATCCCGTCTACATCTGCACCAGGCTCAATTCCCCACCACTCGGTTACTTCTCATCCGAAGGAAGACGACTCGCCCCCCCTCCTTCTCTCGCCCGAAAGAAGCCAACCCATTAAGTTGCGTTGGACACACCAGTTCTCGTGAGATCACTGAAGTTAAGCAACGCAAACCCACGTCAGTACCAACATGGGTGGATGGTAGAGAACGTTGGGTGCTGCAAAAGTCCTCCTTCCTACATCCTCTACACCTACTTCCTCCTCTCCCGTGAGCAGCCTCCTAAGGGTTCAGCCTATTATGGCTGCTTGGCCTACTCCCCCAACCTGTTAGTGTAACATAGACGTAGACATCTCGATCCAGTATTCAACCTGGAACGACTGACGCAGTGAATCGAGTACGCTGCCTCCTGCGCCACCGAGCCTGTCATTCATGTGTCCCAATCGAACACAAAAATGGCACCAACCCTGCCGAGCGGCGAGTTGCGTTGGACACACCAGTTCTCGTCTGATCACTGAAGTTAAGCAACGCAAGCCCAGTTAGTACTGACATGGGTGGTCGCTCGGGAAAGCTGGGTACTGCTAATACCCAATAATCGTCGCATTAGTGTAGTGTCTGTGCAGTATATGCATTAGAACTATACAGTGGACGGGTCTCTAATGACCTCGTAGTTGACTGGACCTTAAACTCCAACAAACAACAACAACCAATCCTGCCATAGGCGGGAAGCACGCAAATGATGATGCAGCTGCAGTGGGGAGCATGCAATGGTATCTCAAACAACGATAATTGAGTGAGTGATTGAGGAATAAGTTTCAAAGAGTCGGTGCCTCTTTCTTCACCTCATTCCCTCTATCTCTGCGCCCCCCTTGCCACCTTAATTCTCCTCAGCTCTGCCTAAAATTCCAATCTCAACAAGAAATATGCTAATAAGCGCCAAATATTTTGTACTCTCCTACCCTCTCTCTCTCTCTTTATGTGAGTGTGCAAGTGGCGGCAGTGAGATGAGCAAACGACACTGAACACCCAATTTCATTTCGCCTGCCCCTTCGCAGGTCCCGATTGCGCTCTCTCTCTTTCTTTGAGTCTCTACAAATAATCAGAACCTGAAAAAGGTGGCCCGGGGATAGAAAAATAGGAGAAGAATGAATAAAGGTGAAAGGAGTAAGGGAGGGCGAGGGGGCGTAGAAACAAAGGAGCAGATAGATACAGGAAAACCTGCCTAAGCAGGACCTTGTATAAACCGGAAACCTGGCCAAACGGAAAATAAATTTCGGAACGGAATAATTTCCCGTTTAAAATACTATCCTAAACCGGAAAACTACCTAACGCGGAAACGGAATAAGTTCTGGGAACCGTTTGCATAAATAACCTGACTAAGACGGATTATTTTATGCATAATACTACAATGCAGGCATTAATTTTGAGTGTGACTGTACATGCACCAAAGTTCTAGGGACCATTACGGCCATATTCACACAGAGCCACCCAATAGTGAAGCAACGACAATGTACTTTAAAAGACATGTGGTGGCAGGGGCGGATCCGGGGAGGGCGGCAATGCAGCCATTGCTCCCCTCTCAGTGCCTCACTGGGGCGCATCCGTCAACTGATACATGATTCAACTCTGCAACTGATGAGGCATTTTTGCATTTGCTCTTCCCGTTTCTATTCTGACAGTCCAATCTGCAGTTGGCTAAACCAGTGGTTCTCAAAGCGTGTTCCGCGGAACATTGGTGTTCCGTGAAACCACTTCAAGTGTTCCGCAGAAAATGTAATGCACAAATACCGGTAAAGCAATGGAGAGAAACTGATGTGACCCGCAGAATCAATGGGGGAGGGGGGTCACTGAAGTGGAGACAGGCAAGCGGAGTCCTGTGTGATAGGAGGATCCCAATCTAGTTGAAAGGGAAGTTCTACAGGACAGTGGTCAGACCAGCAATGCTATATGGATCAGAGTGCTGGGCAATGAGGACGAGCTACGTAATTAGAATGCGAGTAGCCGACATGCCAATGCTGTGGCACGAATGTGTGGCGTGTCGAGAGCTGACAGAATTAGGAATGAGCATATTAGAAGTAACCTGTGGTGGTGGACATCGCCGAAAAAATGAGGGAGAATAGGTTGAGGTGGTATGGACACGTCATGCCAAAGACGGGAAGAGGAGCTCGTTAGATTAATTCCAGGAATACAGGTGGTTGGTAGCACCAGGGGCAGGGGGGAGACCACAGCAGATGTGGGAACAGGTTGTCCCGTAAGGATGTGACAGTATGTGGGGTGGACGGTGAACTGGGGGAGAGATAGACGAGAGTGGAGGGGTAGAACCCGCAGACTAGACCCTGCCACAGGCGGGATAAGGGTAGGATGATGATGTAGTAAATACCAAGTGTAGAAGGTGTACAACCTGCTTTAAAGTTTATGTTGAATTATAAGTGTTCCGTGCTAGTAAAATGTCAGTTTAGTGTTCCCCGACTTCAAAAAAATTGAGAACCACTGGGCTAAACCACTATTTTTATTGTTTGTGTTTAAGGTCCCGTCAACTACAAGGTCATTAGAGACCCGTCCACTGCATAGTCCTAATGCATAACACTGCACAGACACTACACTAATGCGACGATTATTGGGTATTAGCAGTACCCAGCTTTCCCGAGCGACCACCCATGTCAGTACTAACTGAGCTTGTGTTGCTTAACTTCAGTGATCAGACGAGAACTGGTGTGTCCAACGCAACTCGCCGCTCCCGGCTAAACCACTGCACATAGGGCATTGTCTAAGGGGCAGTGGAGGACCTATTATTGTAATTGCTAGCTAGATTTATACTAAGGGATTCTGAATATTTAAAAATATTTGGGGTGCAATTTTTTCAAGTGCTCCCCCCTGATCCGCCTCTGGATCAGCCCCTGTGTGGGGGCAGAGTAACTTTTTAGTTTATGGACTTTTATTTTAAATTTCATCATCCTAATAAAAGGTGATCATACTTTTTGCACTTTGTTTCATTAAAATGCAGCCCTTTGTAAAACGGAAACCTGTAAAAACGGAAAAAAATACGGGAACGATCAGGTTTCGTTTTAGACAGGTTTTACTGTACTAGGCAACAAAAAGGTAACTGGGGAAAATGCACAAAAATTTGTATGTTACGATTGACGATTATACACGGGACAGTGCCGCCGCCGTCGCTGCTGCCGTCACCTCTTTGCGCCCATCCAATACCTCAACTCCCCCTATTTTAAACCTTCACAGTGTTTTACTTAACAAACACAGGTGCATATGATATCGTCATCGGTAGTAGCAGCAGCAGCACCACCAGCAGACTGTTCTCCTGACGACAAATCTCAGCCGTTCCTTTTCTCTTTCAACTTTTCTTTCGTTTTTTCTTCCAAAAACCTGAAGATGTTTGATCAACCATCTCTTGTAAAACAGCGTAATGCACTTAATGCGTCACTCACCATCACGTACCGACATCATCATCATCAGCAATATTATCCTCAGCGGGACGTTTGTCTCCAGTTAGACAGTCAGTCATAGATCGGGCTAGTAAATAGACGACTCGAGTTCAACTCCCATTTGAGACTTCATAGTGGATAAAAATGCGGAAGAGGGAAGAAACAAAGACCTTTTTTTCCCTTTTAACACTACCAGGAGGAGGAGGAGGAGGTGCGTGTGTAGTGGAGTTAAATCTGCTGCTGAGTTCCCCCTACACATGCCAATGTCAGCACCAAAAAAACCCCCACGCTATCATTCATTATTCTTGATCCCTTTTCCTGTGTAGGGCAGGGTCAGGTGCTCATTTGCCCCACTGGCATCAAGGGAAACAAACATACTCTCGAAATTGTTGGAGGGCTGCAACCTATTAACACAACTCCCGTTCTCTATATAGACCATCCACCTTCTTTCTGGAGGAACAATTTCTTTAACCGACCCCAGCAGGGTCCGCTCTGAAGGGGGGCTACCCGGGCATTTGTCCGGGGCGCCATTTTGCCTGTACGTGTGAGAACACAGCGCTGCTTCAAGGGGCGGCATGTGCTAGAGCAGGCGCTGACCCCAGGAGGAGGGAAGTAAGGTCATTCTGCCGATCTACATGTACATTGTACGCCCCAACGCAGGTTCTTTTACCGCGCAGTGGTAATAGCATCGTACCCACACCCGACACGATAGGACCTCTGCCTTTACATCATCCTATCCCGAAGACGGAAGGTGAACTTGGATCCTCCTCCATCTCCTCTCACCTCCGAAAGAAGCCATTTACCTCGGCCTGAATCGAACTTCCGACTATGGACTCAAGCACGCTATCCACTACAGCACCGAGACAGGATTTTTCTTACTTTCAATTCGAGCATTGGAGGGGAATTGGGTACTACGTCGCCCAATTCCTCGGTGATCGAGCACGCTATCTCCTGGACCTCCGAGGCGAGTTCAAAAGCCCTCAATTTGAGCAATTTAAAAACTCCTTCGCCATCAGATGTTGGCCAATAAGGAGGTTGACCTTCACTCCTCTCAACGAGTAAAGGGGTGAGGGTGGATAAAGACTCGAAAGGGGTCCGGGAGACACCTCCAACAGAGAGAGAGAGAGAGAATCAAAACGCCCAGCAACTTAACGCATTAAACTATACACAGCTTTTCAATTTCAAGATTTCTGTAAGCCGGACTGGAGGAGGAAGAGGGTGGGGAGACAAGGACCAAAATACTGACTGACCATAAACTGCAAAATCTCAGAGTCATGAAGCCTATGTGGTCAAGTCAGAAATGCCCAATCATGATACCCTGTGTGCAAATCATCTCTGTCTAAAGCATTACAAGTCGCGTACCCCACCATCATCTCGACCAAGAAAAGGAGGGAGGGGGGGGGGGTCCAAAGACGGAAATCAGTCACAAGAACCACAATGAAATTGGCAGCGACGCGACACCTTTTCTCCTGCTGCAAGAATATCCGGTGGCTGTCTCGAAACCGGAGCCGCCTCATTTAGTGCCGTCATTTACAATGTCATTAAGCGAGATTGAGTCTGCATCATCATCATCACCATCATTATACCTATAGACTTATTTTTCTCTTGTCTACGTATTTCAGACTTCTTTGCTGCTGCTTCTCATCATCCGCTTAACAACGACGACGACGTTTCCATGGCAACCAGCATCGCCATAGTTCTTCTCCGGTGACTCACAAGCATCTCAACTGAATACAACAAGACCACTTCCAGGCATGCAGGCGGGATGAATTAAGATTTTCGGTATTCAGGACCCCCCCCACTCCCATATACATTTTAAAGTCGCCCATCCCCCCACACCCTCAAAGACCACTGAGGTTGAAAAAGATAACAAAAGAAAGGTCTAAAATACGAGAGGAAGTGGAAATGGTGAAGTGTAAAAAAAAGTAATGGAGGAAGGAGGAGTGCAGAGCCTCTTGGTGATTTTACCAGAAACAACACCCCCTACACCCTTATGGAGGTAGGAGAGAGGTGGGGGGCAAGTGGGGAACAGCAAATCGATATATTATAGCACAACTCAATATTAATCTTTAAATAAACAACCTGCCTACATTCAAGTACAACCTACAAACAGGCTAAAAGAAACAGGACGAGAGGGGGGGATGCGATTAGACCACTAGGACATGGGCCCACAAGTGCACCACAAAAAAGGGTTATTCCTGTCACTTACTAGTAATATATAGACGACACACGTATTTCACTCTTGAGCTCGACGACGACGACGTTCGTACTGTCAGACCTTGTCCGAGATCGAGACCAGTAGCTGCTGCCAGAAAAAATAGAGTGTAGCAGTGTCAAGTGGTGTCACTGAATCTCTAGATGGGGGAGGAGGAGTCGAAAAGTCTGTGAAGAACCAACTTGAAAAGACACCTTTCGGACAGACCTTTCTGGATTCAATTCAATTAACGGGTTGGGGAGTTAGCCAAGCAGCCATAACAGGATGAACCCTTAGGAGGCTGCTCGCGGGTGATGAGGAGGTAGGTAGTGGACACAGGAGAGGGGAACTTTGCAGCACCCAACATTCTTCACCCAAACCCATGTTGGTACTATCGTGGGCTTGCGCTGCTGAACTTCAGTGATCTCACGAGAACTGGTATGTCCAACTTAACCCTTTTCGCCATACGTCCATTGGAGAAAGTGTTGTCACTGGCATTGGCACACGCACTTAATTCGGCTATAGCAACTCCTAACCCTTATCCCGCCTATGGTAGGGTCGGGTCCCCATCTTGTCCCTCTGAATGGGACAGCATCGGTGTAACAGCATTGCGTAGTAGAGAGGTTATTTTTACGTGCATATGCCATCGTACACCACACAGGACCTCGGTTTTACATATCATCCGAAGGAAGGCGCCGAACCTAAAACCACTGACGCAGTTACCCAGCACGCTACCCATTGTGCCACCGAGATGGGATGCACTGAATTCGGCTATCAAAGCGAAAAATTAGACAAGCAATGGATGATGAGACGTATAGTCCGACTCTGTTTGTTTGTTGGCGCTTTTAGGGCCCTTCAACTACAAGGTCATTAGAGTCCCGTCCACAGTGTAGTTCTTATGCAGAGATTGCACAGACACTACACCAATGCGACGATTTGTGGGTATTAGCAGTACCCAGTTTTCCCAAGCGGCCACCCCTGTCAGTAATAGCTGGGGTTGCGTTGCTTAACTTCAGTGATCGAACGAGAACTGGCGTGTCCAACCCAATTCACCGCTCCATAGTCCGACTCTCTCTCCTATCCCGAGCTGTAACAACACTTAGAATGACCCCACACGGGGGTGGGCCAAAATTAACGTTATGGACCTCGCTAACTTTATATTTACCGTAATCCTCAAGGAAAGATCAGACCCAAAGACAACGTCATTTCAAGTTACCGGTATCAAAGTAGTCGGTAACCGGACCCGTTATTTCAAAGTTGAACACTAGAACGTCCCGCGTAGGAAAAGGAAGGAGGGGAGGTGGCCTCCAATTTTTTAAAGATAATTTGAGGTCTTTACAGGGCTATGCCCCCTTACCTCGTTATGAAGAAAAGTAGCATCGCCTTTTCCTTCAAAATGATTCAACTGATTCTTCTCCAACCCCCTCCAAAAAAATCTCACCTCATGAGGGGGATGAGAGAGAAGGTCCTCCCAATTTTTTCAAAAGAACCCAAACTCCGCTCTTATTTTAATCACATTATTTTCGTTTTTGAATGGACACTGCCGCCCTTATTGGATAACAGCAAATCGATAGCTGGACATTACGTGTTTTCGGTAGATAGGCACAATAGCGGGGGAGGAGAAGTAGGAGGAAAGGCAGAGGGCGAGAAAGAGGGGAGAGAGAAGAGGTACCTCTTGGTCCCAACGATCACTCATAACCCATTACAGTACTAAGATCACGGTGAGGGGGCGAGCGGTCAGTTCAATTGTACGGCAGACAGACAAGGCGAAAAAGGAGCATGGGGGAGAGGGTAAGGTAGCTGGGATAGGGAATATGAAAGCCAGTCGACAGGGTAACAAAGAGAAATACCCCTCCCCCCACTCCTTCATGACCTTTTCAAAAATCCTTTCAAAATCGTCATGGTAAATAAGGGGGTTAAGGACCATCCATTTAGAAATCCTTAAAATCAATAACAAAAAAAATGACGACTCAACAAATAGCATTGGGTCCCTTACTGGACGAAGGGGAAAAGGGAGGGGGGCAAGAGGGGGGGTGATATTAAATTAGGGTTTCCTTAGGTATTGACGACAGAAAGAGAGGGGAGGGCGAGCAGGGGCGTGAGTTCAATACTCTATTGGCATCACCTCAAGAGAAATCACGGTCGACGTCAACCTGCAGCTATAAACACACACATGACCATCAAAAGCCATTCTAGCATTAAGACAGGAGCTCAGTTTGAGAGTCACCTTCCAAAAAATTAACCAGAACCGGGGTGAGGGTAAGGAGAGACAGACGGAGGGAACGTAAGGGGTGAAGGTGAGTAGAAAAAGTGGAATTACCGATATTGGGGGCCCTGTTATTTTTTTTCTCACATACGTCTTCTTGCAAGTAACCGAGATGCCAATGCTGTGGTACATGAGTGGGGTGCCGACAGCTGATAGAATTAGGAACGAGTATATCTGGGGCAGCTTGGGGGGGTGTGGGAGACATCACCGAAAAAAAAATGAGGGAGAGTAGAGTGAGGTGGTATGGACATGTAATAAGAAGAGGGGAGGAGCTCGTTAGGTCCATCAAGGCCGGCGCTATATTTTGCGGGGCTCTTCTATCCATAGGTTCATTAATTCAAATGCGCGGGGCCCTGTGCCGTCGCCCTGTTCGCACACCCATCACGCCGGCTCTGGGTCCATTACAGGAATGCAGGAGAGTTGGAAGCACCCGGGGTAGGGGAAGAACAAAGCCGACTTGGGAGCAGGTTGCTCGTAAGGACATGATAGCGTGTGGAGTGGACGGGGACCTGGTGGGAGATAGGCGACAGTGGAGGGTTAAAACCCACAGACCCGACCCAGCAACAGGCGAGATAAGGGTATTATGAAGATGATAATAATGTCTTCTTGCCAGAATTTATACCTGCGCATTCTGGCGAAGAAGAAAGGAAGAGAGTAGAGGGGAGAGCAGTGAACACCCTCTAACGTCCTTTAAATTCCAAACTCCTCTCCTTACTTTCCCGTCCCAAGTATAAAAAGACGATTCTCCGGGGTACATATTTTGGTATTCATCAAACCACCAGCCGAAATATATACACCACATAATGTCGAAAAACATAAGTTAAATAACAGAGTTACAAACGTAAAAACGATGATGTACAGTCGAAAAAAAACGGAAATGGGACGTCCCGTCTGAAGAAATCGTAAACAGTCCCGCGCTAGCCAAGTTCATTTGTTGTTGATTTCGGTCGACAGAAAGCAGAAGAGGGACATGCATCAATTCCGTAACTTCCGGCCACGATTTTCAAACATTTTGCACTTTACAACGAGGTTAAGGTCAATTTTTTTCGCATATCTCCCTCAAGCCCTTCACTCCGCCCCCTTCTTTGTTCGAAAACAATATTTTATAAATGATATAATAAAAATTAATAACCTTTTACCACCGAGAATAGGACAACAAATGAATAATATGAGACTTACACGAATTCTTCTCATGGCCGCCACAATTTCTACTCTGCTGCTGGGCCGAGGAACGTCCAAAGTGCCGATATACTGAAAAACAACAAAAAAAAAGACGTATTTCACTCATCTGTAAACTGACAGGTTGACTGACCGGTGGCATGGCACACCCCTACAGGGAACCATGTCATTTAATATCTATCCGATTAAAAATAGATACGTTTAGATCTTATAGAGAAAACAACAGTAACGGCGACTTCGGCCAGACGCGAACCTGCGCACATGGCGTTTAAGAGACAAACAGCGCTGTACCGAGGTAGGCATGACGCCAGTCTATAGGTGCTGCCTGATTTGATCATAAGACAACAGAAGCCCCCCAAAACTATTTTTGGTCCAGTTTATCTGGTTATTTCAAATAGACCCGCCGCGGTGGCGTAGTGGTTAGCTCACTCGGCAACTACGACAGTAGTTCTAGGTTCGATACTGGACCATGGTGGGTCGGCTTCTTTCGGGCGAGAGAGAAGCCGCGAGTGTGCCTTCTTTCGGATGAGAAGTAAAACCGAGGTCCCGTGTAGGTGTACGATGGCACTAGCACGTAAAAGAACCCTCTCTACTACGAAACGGGTAGATGAGGCAAAATTTCCAGGTGTAGGAGCTCGCCCCCTGGCGTCGGTAGCATTCCCCAACGAACACTAGACCGACGATAAATAAGCGTAGGGGTGCAGCTTTGGCCGGCAACCGGCTGCAGAAAAAATTATGTCCAATATATCACCCTGTGTCCATTCAGAGGGACAAATGGGTACCCGACCCTGCCATAGGCGGGAAAAGGGTTAGGAGTTGCTTTTTTGCTTTGCTTTTATCTGGTTATTTCAAATCGGTTCAACCATCAATGAGACCATTTACCCACACCACAAAAGGAAGGCGAGCCCCAACCCCAACCCCTAATTTGTCAATGTAAGGATTCACCCAGTGGCGTACCGAGGGGAGGGAGCGAGAGGGACAGATGTCCCCGGGCGCAGAACACAGGGAGCGCAGTGCAGGGTGCCAGAGGGCGCAGAATACCCTCGGTACGCCACTGGTTTGACCGAAGTGTACACGCCTTCATACGGGACAACCCCTTTACTTCCTATCTTGGGTGGATGCACTAGGGTTGCTTGTCCCTCGATCTTGGCCGGAAGAAGGAAACTGTTTATCTATTGGGCGGTAGTTTTCCACAGCCGGCTGCCGACCTAAGCTGCAACTCCTATGCTTATTTATCGTCGGTCTACTGTTCGTTAGGGCACTCCACCGACGCAAGGGGGAGGGGGGAAGCGAGCTCCTACACCTGGAAAGTTTACCTTTGCCCATTGCCCTTTGCACCCATTCTTGTCGGTTCACCCAAACACCCACCACACTACCAGGACCTCTTCCAATGTGGAGGCTTCTCTAACGCCTCCTGCAGTGGTCCAACATTGGACATGCCAGCAGACATAGGTACGCCACCCCTGCCCTATCATTTGTGAGTGCCCTATCAGGTACTGTATGTAACCTCTGGCACTATATTTATATTCCTTTCCACAAGTCTTACAACTCCATATACAGTAAATCCTACTGAGGAATCACAGTATTTGATTTCAGCTGACCACATGCCGTGAGTGACCATAAGCGCTGCACGAGTCCGGCAACATTCACGTCCATAAGCCTCGCCATGGCTGTCCAAATAAAAAAAGGAGTAACCATCAGCTCTTCTTACGACATTACTGAAACTTCTTTTGACATGTCAATTACACTTCAATAAGAAGTCAGTGGAAAAAAAACGGGGAAGGGTTGAAGGAAGGAGGGAAGACGAGTCAAAAAAAGGACACATATTTTTTTGCTAAGAAATCCATTATTCTTCCTGACAAGAGACAAATGGTGGACAATCACGTTGCAGGAAATAAACAGACAAATCGCTTGAAAGAAACCCCCCCCCCCCCGTTCAATCAAACAACCCGGAAGTATTCATAAAGATCAAGCAACCCAACAATGAATTACAACTGCACAATGATTTTTGTCAGCAAAACACGAAAAAAAAAAAAGACCCCGTGTTTCCGGCCACTTAACCTACGGTTCCAACTGTCACTTCAAACAGGCAACAGGTCCTCCTTTCACCCATCTGAAAAGGGTTCAACCGTAATACCACAGTACCTAACGTGTAGTGGGAGCGGCTTATTGCGTTGGACACACCAGTTCTCGTCTGATCACTGAAGTTAAGCAGCGCAACCCCAGCTAGTACTGACATGGGTGGTCGCTTGGGAAAACTGGGTACTGCTAATACCCAAAAATCGTCGCATTGGTGTAGTGTCTGTGCTGTCTCTACATAAGAACTACGCAGTTGACGGGACTCTAATGACCTTGTACTTGAACGACCCTAAAGCCAACAAAAGCAAAACTCCTAACCCATTTTCCAGCCTATCGCAGGGTCGGCTACCCATCTTGTCCCTCTGAATGGACATAAGGGCGATATATTGGTCATAGTTTTGCTGCTGCCAGTTGTCGACCAAAGCTGCAACCCCTATGCTTATTTATCGTCGGTCTACCGTTCATTTTCGGGGAATTCCAATGACGCCAGGGGAGGGGGGCGAACTCCTACACCTGGATTGTTTGTTGGTGTTTTAGGGCCCTCAACTACAAGGTCATTAGAGCCCCGTCCACAGTGTAGTTCTTATGCAGAGACAGCACAGACACTACAAAAATGCGACGATTTTTGGGTATTAGCAGTACCCAGTTTTCCCAAGCGGCCACCCATGTCAGTACTAGCTGGGATGGTGTTGCTTAACTTCAGTTATCAGACGACAACTGGTGTGTCTAACACAATTCGCCGCTCTCTCTCTCTCTCTGTCTGTCTCTCACTCGACAGAAGCTAAACCACCTCGATACTGTACCGAACCGTGTACCAGACCGAACACCAGTACCGATCACGGAACCACTGACTCAATAGTCGAACACGCTACCTGTGCGACACCGCAGTGAGATAGAAGCACCTTTCGACTCATTATCGGGAGTGGACGTGAAGATATTCAACGGCATTATTGAGATTTAAAGAACCCCTTTCCGCCCCCGAAAAGGATATTTCGCTCTGCCCTCTTCTGTGGTCAGTTATTAGCCTTCAGAGAGCGGACATACCTTCATAAATAACACAAGGAATTCCTATTAGAAATTACCAAATTTTGTTGCAAAACACACAAAAAATAATACCGGTAATAATGATCTCTGAGATACTTCAATATATATTTCGGGAAGGGGAGAATAGAATCATGTCTCAAATTTCTCACCCCAACTACCTCTCTCTCTCCCCTTTCCTGTCCAAAAAATGAAACAAACAAAGAGTAGATAACCACAAATATGAAACAAGAAATTTTTTGATGCGTTGCGGGACATTTACACGTGTACATATGGCGGCCTATTGATTTTATAACTTATTCGAGTAACGTGACAACCAACTGTAACTTGATGAGAAAGAGCTACTTGGATGGCCCAAGAATGATAAGTATTATGACGGTACGACTGCGGAAAGCGGATATTGAGGAAGGCAAAAAAAAAAAAAAAGGAGAGAAGGGAGTAAATAATAGTCAAAAAAAAGGTCCTCTTCCCCCATCCCTCACTCAAGAAAAAAAAAACTGGAAATAGGATACGTACAACCAATGAACCATATATACACGACATTCATTCAACCTTCCTTGTCCAATAACCCTTTCTTCACTTGAAAGTTGAGTCGGGGGTAAGGATAGGTGAAGGTGGAGGGGGTTGGTGGGAAGAAAAGGTTTAATTGGTATGGGTGAGGGGGGGGGGTGGAAGAACAAGACAGAGAGTTACCGGGAGAAAGGGGAACCTGACTCCTACCACTATTCGTGCAACAACAACAACAACGATGACGATCACCACCTCCGAATTCTCCACAAAAAGCAAGTATTTATAATTAACATCAAAAAAGAAAAGAAAGACGACAATGTTATCCTTACATTTATCTTTTTCCACGAAGAAATATGTTTTTACTGAAAAAAAATTTTTTTTTAAAGAAAAAATCGAGACCTAATTCATTAACCTAAAAGAAAATAACTCAACCCTTACCACAAAAAGACTTATTGTTCTCAGCGCATTTAAGATAAGCAAAATTGTTTAAAAATAAACCCCCCCACTACAACCGAGTGATTTTAAAATAGTTTCTTAAAACTTCTTTTAACAATGAGTTAGCGAGGCTTCCACTTCAAGTGCGTATCATCCGAGTTCAATTCCCATCTGATAGAAATACTGAAAGCAACTTGACCCCGCCTCGGCGGCTCAATGGCAGTGTTAATGCATTTCAATCTGTGGTTGTAGATTCAATTCAAGGACTGTGATCGAAGTGGGTGGTTTCTTCCGGGAAAGACAGGGGGAGAGGAAAACAGAGAGGAGAGGGAGAGGAAGAGACCCAGAGAGAGAGGAGGGGAGAGAAAGAGAGACGGGGAGAGGGTGAGAAAGAGGCAGGGAGGTGAGGAGAGGAGGGGGGAAAGACAGAGAGAGAGGGGGAGAGGAAGACAGAGACAGAGAGGGGAGGAGAAAGAGGCAGGGAGGAGAGCGAGAGAAAAAGATGGGGAGAGAGAGATTAGGGATGAGAGACAGAGAGGAGGACAGACAGAGTAGGAGAGACTGAGAGCGAAGGGGGAGAGAGACAGAGCAGAGGAAGAGAGAGACTGAGAGCAGAGGAAGAGAGAGACTGAGAGCAGAGCAAGAGAGAGACTGAGAGCAGAGCAAGAGAGAGACTGAGAGCAGAGCAAGAGAGAGACTGAGAGCAGAGGAAGAGAGAGACTGAGAGCAGAGGAAGAGAGAGACTGAGAGCAGAGGAAGAGAGAGACTGAGAGCAGAGGAAGAGAGAGACTGAGAGCAGAGGAAGAGAGAGACTGAGAGCAGAGGAAGAGAGAGACTGAGAGCAGAGGAAGAGAGAGACTGAGAGCAGAGCAAGAGAGAGACTGAGAGCAGAGCA
>JAAFCE010009109.1:23706315-23745841 GCA_013389805.1 Trigoniulus corallinus
AAAAACACACGCACTGAAACGGAATTCGACGGATATGGAAATGGATCCACAATCCATTATCTTTACGACCTTACGCAAACACCAATAACAGATACATCGCTTGGTTACTCTCTCAAGGTTTTACGCACACCTAAATCTTGTTTTGCATTTACGGATTTCAAAACTGTGAGTCAGAAAAGGATTGAAAGATTAGGAAGAAATAAATGAATGAAGGTAGTAGTAGCAGCAGTAGGGTTAAAGTAGAGGAGGGGGGGTGACAAGGATAACGACTGAGATATGATAAGGGCCGAGAGAGAGAGAGGGGGGAAGAGGAGGGGTAATGGAAATAACCTGGCCCATTCGTCACTGTTTTGCAATTTAGACAGGTCTTTGCACTAAATTGTGACTAATAAAATCACTATATCGAAAATATAGAAACGAGTGAGACGTGACTCTAAATTTAATTATGGGTATATAACTTAAATTTATATAACACATTTGAGGGGAGGAATGGGATCGGGACCCACAAACTTTCCTACCCAAAGAATTAATCAGTGAGAAGGTGGTGGGGTGGGCATGCAAGTGAGAGGGAGCGAGAGAGAGAGAGGGGGGGAAATATCATTAGCACATCAAATAATCAGCATCATCACCAAAAATATGTTAATCAGAGTAAGATTTTCCATTCCTCACAACTTCAGGTTCTCGTCCCTGTTCTGATGTTGCCTACAGTTCGTTGCAGCATTAGCAGCAACTGACCATTGGTCGAATCCACCACCTAAGCCCAATTTATATCAATTTTCACAACTACAAATTGGATAAGGTGTGAAGAGAACTGAGAGGGGAAGACAGAAGTTGAAACAACGACCTCAGACAATTCACAGCAAAGTTTAAGTTTCATCCAAACTTCAGGAGAAGAAATGAAGCAAGAAAAAAAAAAGGTGTGCAGTTGACCCAAGTTCGATTCCCAGCGGTGCCAAACATCTCCAACTGATAATCGATCGAGTTTAGATTTTTACTGGACAATTCAAGTTGTATAACCTACTAGCTAGAGCTCTGATTCAGAAAATTGGGTTTAATTTTTACAAGTGGACGAGATCGTTTGAGAGACACGCGGAGCCTTCCGACCTCATTATTCAACGTTTTGAATATTCTGCAGCAGCCGGGACTGAACCTGCAACACACTCACCGGCAGAGAAAGAGACAGACAGACAGAGAGGGGGCAGATAGTTTTGGTAGGACCAGAAAACTGATCCTCCACCACTTGTACATACCTCAAACAAAATTGGTTAATAACAACTGTCCTATTGCTTTACTGGTTTGTTGGTGTTTTAGGGCCCTTCAACTCCAAGGTCATTAGAGCCCCGTCCACAGCATAGTTCTTATGCAGAGACTGCACAGACACTACACTAATGCGACGATTTTTGGGTATTAGCAGTACCCAGTTTTCCCAAGCGGCCACCCATGTCAGTACTAGCTGGGGTTGCGCTGCTTAACTTCAGTGATCAGACGAGAACTGGTGTGTCCAACGCAATTCGCCACTCCCTGTTTTAGGGCCCTTCAACTACAATGGTCATTACAGCCCCGACTACTGCATAGTTCTAATGCAGAGCCTGCACCGGCACGACGCTGTTACGACGATTGGGGTATTAGAAGTACCCAGAGGACCCATGCTAGTACCAGCTAGGGTTGCGTTGCTTAGCTTCAGTGATAAGGCAAGAACTGGTGTGTCCAACGCAATACAGCTGCTTACAACTGTCCTAAGAAGCTTAGGTCAAGAGGGTTATTGCTGACCAGTAGAATATAACGACAGAATATATTCAGACGCACGTTTCACTTTGAAAGTAAGTCGAGCAGCACACATAAGAAGGGGGAAAATGAGAGTTGGGTGAATATTGGATCAATTGCTAAAAGCAGCAACAACAACTGTCCCAGGAGAGAATGCATACGAGCTCTCCTCCCCATCAGTCAATAACTACAAATGGACTATATATAACTACATATGTGGGACAAACGTCGAAACGAGACTGATATAAAGTTAGCTCTGAAAAATCTGAAGTGAGGGGGGGGAGAGGGTGCAGGCTGAACATAGGAAAGGGGGGAAAGGAAAGAAACCTAAACAACACACAGATTTTCATCGTCAAACATCTTTCAAGGCAACATTACCCTAGGGTCAAACGACTGCATGTAAAATATATACAATTACACTTCAGAGACCTTGGGTTTTTTTGGCAATTTTAAATTGAATTTGAAGGAGGAACCTGGTCGACACAAAGTAAGGCACTCAGACTGATAAACCTTCGCTCTCTATAGGAAATATCGTCCTGGTAAACTCCCTGTCGTCAAAGAAACTTACAAAAACCCGAAAAATGGAACTCCTATTGATACACCACAGAACCAACAGGTCCCAGCGAGATGTCCCAATTCGGGCGTCATACAGCTAACAACTCCTATTCTTGCAACAAAAAGCAACTCCGAATCCTTTCCTTGCCTATGGCAGGTTCCGTACCCATCTTGTCCTACTCATGGACACTAAGTGATATACTGCACTGTATTTTTCCGCAGCCGGCCGTCGACCAAAGCTGATTTGTTGCCCTACGTTGATTTGTCGTCGGTCTACTGTTTGTTGGGGCACTCCACCCATGCCAAGGGGCTCCTACAACCGGGAATTTAATCTCATCATCCCCTTGCATAGCACAGAGGGTTCTTTTACGTGCAAATGTCATCGTATACCACACAGGACCTCGGTTTTACTTCTCATCCGAATGAAGGCGCATTCGGGGCCTCTCTCTCACCCGAAAGAAGCAAACCCACCTAGGTCCAGCATCGAACCTAGAACCACTAGCGCAGTTACGGAGCACTCAACTCACTACGTCACCGAGGCGGGTCCAAACAACTCCTATAATTAGTTATAGTAAAAAAGAGAGAGATTAGTGAGTTTTCTTGCAGCGTTTTTGGCTGACGCACCCTATGTTAAGCAGATGACAATTCAACTGCGCAAGTGCAAACACTGCGCGCAATAACGTTAAGGTGCATTTCAACGCACGCATCGCCAATTCTACGTCGGACGCACGCTAAACCGCTAACGAAAAACAAATGGCTGACGTCATCAGTCAATAGGTGGCGCTCGTGCATCGGCCGTTACGTTTTAAGTTTTACTAAACGTTACAAGAAAACAGTTTTTCCTGACTGACGCATCTGTCAGTCACGTGGTCTGCTAACGTCTTTGCGTGCGTCCGTTGACGCTGCAAGAAAACTCCCTATTGACTTCGACCAGAAGGGAACCTACGTACTTTTGAGGCCAAGAAACAAGAACATTCTTCCTATTGAACTACTGAGGACGAGTATAATCGGACGGACACTCGTCGTCAAATGTACGAAAGCCGACATGGTCACAGTCCAGGTCAGGTGACACACGTCTTTCATGGCTCCTAGCAAGGGAGGTCGAATAAGGACAGCGGTCTGAAACAAGAATCGAGATAATGTGAACATCAAGAGACGTCTAAGGACAGTGAACTTTCAAGAGAAATTCCTCTGGGAGCTTTTGACCTCAACCCTGGCAACACCGGTGTCTGACGGCAACAAAGACTTTAAACGGGCCTTTCCTATCTGATGAGAAGAAAACAAAAACTGTGTACCTACAATGTCTTAAGATGTCTCCCTTGTTCTTCAAGAAACTTCACCACACCCCAATTAGATAATATCACAACAAGAATACAATTCTGGGCGATGGCAGAGGACAGGAGGGTCAGAATGATACTAACGCATTTCACCAGTATGAACTATAGTATGACCCAGGAACGATCCTAAACTCACGAAGGAAGCACACTTTCAAATGACATGGGGTCATATTTGCTGTACCATCCGATCACCCGAATGTGTCACATCTGGGAGACCAATGACAATGAAACCCTTGACATGGGTCTCTGTGGGCCGGGAAATGAAAGCAGGCGTTTATTCGACAGTATGGGACAATTTCTGGAACCTTCGACCAGGGTCGAACTTCCTGTCCGGAAAAGGTCATTTTAGATTTAAAAAAAACAATACTTTTGAAAACAGTCAATAGTCCCAGAGAAGCAAGAACTCGGCACACCTCTCTCACAGTACACAGGTCAAAACAAACGTGATATAAGCAGTCCACACCGGGTCTACCATCAAACACCACGTGATCATTCCTGTCCAATAAGTAGATATATTTCTAGCACACGCACAAGTAAAGCTACGCAATTACTAACCCTTACCCGCCTATGGCAGGGTCGGGCATCCATTTTTGTTCCTCTGGACGGACACATGGACGATTTGCTTCAACGACTTTTACGCAGCCGGCTGCCGACCAAAGTTATAACCCCCATGCTTATTTGTCGTAGGCCACTGTTCCTTGTGGCACTTCACCGACACAAGGGGATGAGCAAATGACACACACACGACACGGGACACTGGCTTTACTTCCCATACGGCAGAAGAAGCGCACTCGGGACATCTTTGTCACCCAAAAGTAGCCAACTTACTTCGATTCAGGATCGAACCTGACACCACTGACGCAGAAGCGAACACGCTACCTCCTGCGCAACCTCCTAACTCCTCTTTTCCCCTATGGCAGAGTCTGGTAACCATCTTGTCCCCATTTATTACACACAAGCAGGGCCGGCGCTATATTTTGCGGGGCCCTGTGCAAACTAATTCTGCGAGGCCCCGTGAAAAAATGAAGCGGGGCCCTTCTATCAATAGGCTCATTAATCCGAATGCGCTGGGCCCTGTGCCGTCGCCCTGTTCGCACACCCATCACGCCGGCCCTGCATACAAGGGTGATCTATTGGACAGCGTTTTTCCACAGCCGGTTGTCGAACAAACCTGCAACCCCTATGCTTATTTATAGTCGGTCTAGTGTTCGTTGGGGAATTCCACCGACGCCTGGGGCGGGCTGTTACACCTGGAAATTTTGCCCCATCTACCCGTCGCATAGTAGAGAGCGTTCTATTGCGTGTAGGGGATCTCCGTTTTACTTCTCACCGGAAGGAAGGCACACCTCTTTCACCCACCCTTGTCCAGCATCGAACCTAGAGCCGCTGACGTAGTTACCGACCACACCGCCAACGCAGTTACTGCGCCACTGGAGCGTCATTATTCCAATGCTGTGTAGACAGAAAATATAAAATCCAAATATCCTTATTCTTACTAGGGATTATTTTTTCTTACTGACCATAAAAATTTCTCATTCTGCAGCATTTGGACTAATGGAGTCCAAATTGAAATTTAGTGGATCGCCATCTTCATGTATTCCTACGGCGCTTCAAAATTTCAGACCAATATCAAGAGCAGAAAAAATAAACATTGAAAAAGAACTTCATCGAAAGTAAAATGTAAGAGATATTTTAGTGAAATAGTTTACATCAAAATATACTCACATATCTCATTTAATATAAATTTATAGTTAGTTAGATATGAAAGAGAAGGAAAAGTCGCAGTGAAATCATATCGTCCATGTCCATTGCCCCTCTCTCCCCTCAAGCACTGCATTTATTTTTTTTTTCGGTAAACGACTTATTCACAAATTACGTACAAAAACCCAACAACTAACCCTTTCCCCCACCTCTGGCAGGGTCGGGTATCCATTTTTGTACCACTGGAACAAACGGGCGGTATTACTAAGGCACGTATCCACCTCCCGAAAAAAAGCGAGCTAGGGCAAATTCAAAAACTAACTCTTTCGTTGACTTAAGAGCACAGGATCTTGCAAAACCATTTTGCCATACACTACAGAATTGTAGTTTTCCTACGTAGGACTAACGTCCGCTCGGCAACTGCGCCAGGAGTTCTAGGTTCGATACTAGACTGAGGTGGGTTGGCTTCATTCCAGCGAACGAGAGAGAGAGAGACCCCGAGTGCGTCTTCTTTCGGATGAGAAGTGAAACCGAGGTCCCGTGTGGTGCACGATGTTATTTGCACGTAAAACAACCCTCTCTACTACGCAACGGGTAGATGAGGCAAAAGTTCCAGGTGTAGGAGCTCGCCCCCTGGCGTCTGTAGAATTCTCCCCCCCGCCCCCCCCCAAAAAAAACACACAGTAGACCGACGATAACTAAGCATAGGGGTTGCGGCTTTGGTCAACAACCGGTTGCGGAAAAACAGCGATCAATATATCGCTCTTGTGTCTATTCAGAGGGACAAGATGGGTACCCGACCCTGCCATAGGCGGGAAAAGGGTTAGGGGTTGCTTGGCTACGTTGGACCAACGTCAAATACGTAGATATTTCTATGCGTAAAAAGCCATAAAACCATTACCATCACCCAACTCAACTGGGTAACACCAACTCTAGCAACAACGCCACTAGGTGGAGTGCCCCAACGAATAGTAGCGTGGGGAGGGGGGGGGCTTCAGCTTAGTTCGATAGCCGGCTGGGTTAAAAACCGTCCACCAGCTCGCTCATGTGTCCATCCAGAGGGGAGACAAAAGACAGGTATAAGACTCGACCATAGGCGGGGAAAATGGTTTGTTTATAACTACCGTACTGGGGGAGAAGGGAAGAATGGAGCGTGGGAAGGGGTATTAGGCAAGGCGCAAAATGAGACACATGTGGCGAAGGTGACGCAGGGTGTAGCAGGCCGCGAAATTCTGCTAGCAGGCAATCACCGCACATTGAATCGCAGTTTTTCACCATACTTGCATCAAATAACAAGACAACTTCTCCGCTTCGCACCGCTTTTTGTTATTGTCACGCCAACTTCGCGCAGGAAACTGCGGCAGTGGCACTGCTCTCCGCAGGGTCACGTGGCGCAGGCACTTAGTCCCGTCACCCTGCGACTTGACATGCGCAACTACATACTATCATGTGAGCCACAGAAATTTATAATGAGACACCCTGCGTCACCTGCGGAGACTGCGTCTCATTTTGCGCTGGGCTTTAAGCTAGTCCTGCGAAAACTGTCCCTTAGGTGAGTCTTGGAGAGAAGAAAACTTTTGTTTTAAAGGGGAAAAAATGTCCCAACATTCCTAACTGACCACTAGCAATCATCATCATCATCATCATCATACCCTTCTCCCGCCTGTGGCGGGGTCGGGTCTGCGGGTTCTGGCCCTCAACTCCCGTCTATCTCCAACCAGGTCCCTGTCCACCCCACACACCGCCATATCCTTACG
Organism: Trigoniulus corallinus; assembly: GCA_013389805.1. Lineage (NCBI taxonomy): Eukaryota > Metazoa > Arthropoda > Diplopoda > Spirobolida > Trigoniulidae > Trigoniulus > Trigoniulus corallinus. The sequence goes on from JAAFCE010009109.1 coordinate 23,713,430, forward strand.
GACAACCTGCTCACATGTCAGCCTCGGTCTTCCCCTGCCCCAGGTGCTACCGACCACCTGCATCCCTGGTATGGCCCTAACGAGGTCCTCGTCCCCTCTTCGCATCACGTGTCCATACCACCTCAGCCTATTTTCCCCTCATTTTTTCGGCGATGTCCACCACCCTCACGCTACCTCACCTCTAACATACTCATTCCTAATTCTATCAGCTCTTGACACACCACTCATGTACCGCAACATTCGCATCTCAGCTACTTGCATTCTATTGATTTGATTAGTTTGTGGGTTGGGGTGTAAGCCAGGCAGCCATAACAGGTCAACCCCTTAGGAGGCTGCCCGCGGGAGATGAGGAGGTAGGTGAAAGGACGAGGAAGAGGGTTAATTTGCAGCACCCAACGTTCTTTACCAACCACCCAAGTTGGTATTGACGTGGGTGTGCGTTGCTTAACTTCAAGTGCTTGACGTGGCTCTTCCTCACTGCCCAACACTCGGACCCATATAGCACAGCTGGCCTAAACACTGCCCGGTAGAACTTCCCCTTCAGCTTGAAACTGAAGGGAGCGGCGAGTTGCGTTGGACACACCAGTTCTCGTCTGATCACTGAAGTTGAGCAACGCACGCCCAGTTAGTACTGACATGGGTGGTCGCTCGGGAAAGCTGGGTACTGCTAATACCCAATAATCGTCGCATTAGTGTAGTGTCTGTGCAGTCTCTGCATTAAAACTACGCAGTGGACGGGTCTCTAATGACCTCGTAGTTGACGGGACCTTAAACTCCAACAAACAATTGAAACTGACCACTAGCAAAGCAAACCCAAAATAAAAACAGGTGGTTAAAAATATATAGTTGATTATCAAAGTAAAACTAATGACCGAAGAGGAAATCTTCCCAAGGGCCACTTCAGTCTTCAAAAAAAAAATCGAGGCGCAAGAAAAATTAAAGTAGATAACGACGAAAAAATAACTTGAGGGCAAATAACATTTCAAGAGATCGATGAAGTGAACATCCGTTAGTTTTAACAAAATAAAAGCAATAATGGACGACGACACAACCCACCCATTTTACGCACCAAGGAATCTTTCCTAGTCACTTCATGTATTTGTGTGTGTGCCCTGTGACGTACCTACAGTATACCCATTTTTTGTCTTCAGTTATTCCATATATATATACAGAGCTTTGTTAAGATGCACAATTCCAGAATCCAAGAACTAACAAAAGAGGACTGCTGTTGCTGTCAGCAGAGGGGTTAAAGAAGGGGGGTGGCGTGTGGAACATTTGGAGGAGTTGAGACAGACATGGCGAGACTGGACAAACAAAAAACAATACAAAAGAAAGAGAAGTAATAGCTAGCCAGCCTTTTTTTTTGTTTATTTGACAGCCGTCTAGATGCCTCTAATAAACCCGCCTCCGTGGGGTAATAAGTAGCGTGCTCGATTTACTGCGTCACTGGTTCCAGGGTCGATACTGGATCGAGGTGCGTTGGCTTCTTACCGGCGAGAGAGACCCCAGGGCGCCTTCTGTCGGCTGAGAAGTTAAACTAAGGTCCTGTGTGGTGTACGATGGCATTTGCACGTCAAAGAATCCTTTCTACTTTGCAACCGGTAGATGAGGCATTATTCCCAGGTGTAGGAACTCGCCCGCCACTCACTCCTGGGGTCTGGTGGAGGTTGAATGCTCCAACGAACAGTAGACCGATGGTAAATAAGCATAGAGGTGGCAGCTTTGGTCGGCAGTCGGCTGCCAAAAAAACACCGTCTAATACATCATTTGTGTCCCTTCAGAGGGACAAGATGGGGTACCCGAACCTGCCATAGGCGGGAAAAGGGTTAAGGGTTGCTTGCGTGATAGAAGCCTCTAATAGTCTTTCTCGGTAGTTCAGTGGTTAACATACTTGATTTTCAAAGTCCATGGTTGCAGGATCGATTCAAGTCGAAGCCGACTGCTTCTTTTCCGATGTGGAAGGGCGAGAAATTCAGATTGTTGTTGTTTGTTGGTGTTTTAGGGCCCTTCAACTACAAGGTCATTAAAGCCCCGTCCAGTGTAGTTCTGATGCAGGGACGGCACAGACACTACACCAATGTGACGATTTTTTGGGTCTTAGCAGTACCCAGTTTCAGTACTAGCTGGGGTTGCGTTGCTTAACTTCAGTGATCAGACGAGAACTGATATGTCCAACGCAATTTGCCGGTCCCGAGAGAGAATTTCAGAGTCCGCCTTCCATCGGATTGAGGTTGGAGGTGAATTAAAGCCCTGACCCCGTATGGCACACATCAATGCTCGGATAAGAACCCTTTCTACGTGCAACATGCAGCAACTATAAACCCTTTTCCCCGCCAAAGGCAGAGTCCGAAACTCATTTGTTGCCCTACTGGGTCCCACTGGCGATCTATTAGACGGTATTTTTACGCAGCCGGCTATCGAACTGATGCAACAACTCCTTACTGCTCTTGATTTCGGGCACTACTCCTCTACAGACACCAGGGATAGCGAGCTCCGACACCTGGAAATGTTGCCGATCTACCCGCTGCATGTAGAAAGTGATACGTTGCAAATTGCAAGTGACACACGGGGCCACGGCTTTACTTCCCACCCGATACAGAAGGCGCACTAGGAGGCTGCCCCGAAAGAAACCAACCCACATCGAACCTGGAACCACTGACGAAGTAATCGAGCACTGCGCCACCGAGGTGGGTCTGCAGGATGGTGCGTGTAGACCGGCAAAATGTCCAGGGGGTACGAGCTCGTCCTCTAACGTCAATGGTGTAAAAGTGTCCGACGCTAAGTCATTAAGGGGTTGCAATTCCGTCCAACAGTTCACCCATGTGTTCCTGGTTGCAGTGGGACAAATGCGTACCAGACGGGTGGGTTTCAGAGGAGAGGGGAAAAATGACCATGATCTACAGATTAGGGAGGAGGAGAGAGGTGTGCACCAACTCTTGATGATTTGGCCAGCCTATGCCTTAGAAGGGGGGGGGTCTTTCACGCGGTGGGGATAAAGAGGTGGGTTGATTTTTAAAATCCGAATGAAAAGATTATTGCCTCTCACGTGGGAATCCGAGAGCGATAACCTGGAGGATTGAACTTGTAGGGACACGATCCCTTACACTCCTCTGCCCCCCCCCCAAAGACATACACCCCTGCAATGCACACTTGTAATTGAATTAAAAAAAAATCATTGTTCTTTCAGGTCCTATTGTCATCACATCCTGTGGACAACAATAGGACCTCTACCCAAATTGTAAAACCTTTTGTGGGGACATCCTGAGTTGTCCCTTGGTTGTGAATCATGGGTACCCTTTGGTCACTGAGACCAAACCACAGTCAAGGACCTCAGGATGTAGTGTCACTTGAAGGACACACGTTTTTGGGGGTTTGAAGATTTATTTTTACACAGTGACTCTTCAATCAGTCTTGAACACTGACATTCTAGAGTCAGATTGGATCGATGACACAGTGGATTTTTACCAGTGCATCTTTAACTGATCAGGCTATGTGAGGCACTCAACAACCGATCCGAAAGCATAATACCAACTGGAATAAATCTTGCTTATTATTTTTGTTTACCACAACACGTCTCATCATTGTTTCTTGACACCCTGCATCATCTGTGTACCCGCGAATCACGATAAACTCGGGCCTCCATAACGCCAAAGAGAGAGGAGAGAGCGAATTTCCCACAGAGGCAAATCGAGGAGGCTTGCAAAATAGTGATGAGAGGGCTGTGTGCACCACATCCATCATCTAAAAACCACCAGCACCCCAAATAACCCTTTATTACCTTTCAGGATAGCCATGAAACCTAAACTATTCACGAAATTTAAGGGGGGGGAGAGGGGGTGTACGGCGAGAGTAATAAGAAAGACGACAGAGATTTTACTCCCTGACAGAGATAGACAGACAGAGATCTAGGAGGACCTATAGAAGAATTCGTCCAACAACATTTTTGTCGACTAGGACAATGAATGATGTCCAAGGAGTCACCCTAATTATCTGAAATGGGGCAAGACACACGCAAATCTTTACGAAACATCGTAAAACGACTGTCATAAAACGACTATAAAATTCTTATTAACCATTCTCCAGGTACTTTTCTAGTCATCCAGCCCTGCCTCAGAGGTGCAATATTTCCCTCTTCTTCTTCTTCTTCTCTCGTTGACCCCCCCCTCCACCGACTCCATCAGTCCCTCTCCATCATTTAAAGTTCCCAAAAACACGGAACGTCAATCACAGATCCCAAACTTGATTTCTCCAACAACAAGCACGTCTTTTATTGCGGTTGATTAGCAACAGGCAGGACGACGACTGGCCAGGGGTGGAAAAGGTCCGAAAGACAGAGGGAGGAAGATCAACCACCTCTCAAGCTTCACTTCGAGATAATTCTTCATGCATATCATCCGCCCATTGTTGGCTCCAGTTGTCAGACAAGCTCTCCCGTGGAGTGCATACATTCGTCATGGTGAGTAAAGTAGTCCCCTTCCCCACTTTCTCTCGCTCTTTACGTTTCGGCATTGCTAGGTCAAAGATCAACACGTCTTGAGAAGCGCCATCTAGTGAAATTACTCAGCATTAATGACAAAAAAACCCCATAATCCAAACTTGACCTTCATTAACCAACTGGTCGGTCCCACCGCACTGGGGCCTCCTTCCACCTTCAGGACCCTAAATATTATATGAGGCGTCATTTACACGTAAAAAAATCCAAGGGAAATCCATGCATGCAACCCGCCTAGAAGGCTCAAAGTTAGCACATATGACTCGTGGATAAATGGTTGCAGGTTCAATCCAAGCTCTTGCTCTTCTTTACCGGACAAGAAGAAAGACTCTGTCCTACACTGTGAGGTGTGGGTGGAGGGGGTGTACAAAGCCACGACTGTACGACAAAGCCCTTTCTACAACAGCAACTCCTAACCCTTTTCCCGCCTATGGCAGGGTCGGGTACCCATCTTGTCCCTCTGAAGGGACATAGGTTTTTCTGCAGCCGGTTGCCGGCCAAAGATGCACCCCTACGCTTATTTATCGTCGGTCTACTGTTCGTTGAGGAATGCTACCAACGCCAGTGGGCGAGCTCCTACACCTGGAAATTTTGCCTCATCTACCCGTTGCGTAGTAGAGAGGGTTTTTTTATGTGCAAGTGACATCGTACACCCACACGGGACCTCGGTTTTACTTCTCATCCGAAAGAAGGCACACTCGCAGCCTCTATCTCTTTCTCTCTCGCCCGAAAGAAGCCGACCCACCTCGGTCCAGTATCGAACCTAGAACTACTGGCGCAGTTGCCGAGCGTGCTAGCCACTACGCCACCGCGGCGGGGACAAAGCCCTTTCTACATAGGAGTAAAATATATCCGTGTAAATTGACAAAACCCCAGGTATCGTAGGGTAGCTTTGTTGACTTCCTAGGTCGGTAAAACACGTCGGACGTTGTCCGACTTGAGGATATTTTTCGACCGTTGGACTCAATTCAATTAAGTAGCCCAGTAAAGGACAGGGGAGGGAGTGCTTAAATTTCTGTTTATTAATGACTGAAGTGCTTAATGATATGAAGTGACATCTCAGGCACTTGTTTTGGGAGGGAGAGAGAGGAAGAAAGAGAGAGAGAAGGGGAAGGTGGGAGAAAAAGAGAGAAGGGAAGACGAGAGGGAGAAAGGGAGAGAGAGAGAGGGGAGAAGAAGGAAGGGAAAGAGAGGGGGAAAGGCTGGATAGAGCTATAGAGATTGTGTGGGTGTGAATGGACCACAAGAAAATGTGTGGTCATTTTTGTTTTCATTTGGAGAAGGTAGCGAGTAGGGGAGAAGAGAGGAGGAGGGGTACACCCATGTCAACAACGAAATCTAACCGCAACATTATCTCTCACTGACACTACACTACACACGCGCCGGAGTGAGTATGCATTAAAAAAACCATAAAAACTTTTAAAAACCAGATATTGGAAGCATCTTCTCCCATGGCTGACGCTACACGGTATTTGTTAATGGGTGCAGCATTTTCCAAATATTTTTGGGTGAAAAAAGGTACATTTGCGCTATTAAATTCAGAAACACGTCCTTTTTATGGAGAAAACTACTTTAATTTATTACTTCTCAATTTACTTCTGCTATCAACTAATACCAATATTATGAGTGGGATGAAGATAACCTACACGGGGGGCGGGGGGGGGGGGGGACAAACAGAAACCACATTATGTTTTAACGTTTTAGCGCAGAGAAATTTGAGAGACTAACCCTTTACTAGTGAGGAGGTGGCATAGGGTAAACCCCAGTCGCCAAAAACAAATAAAAACCTAACCACGGCACGGAGTCATTCTTGACCACTTCGACTCAAAATTCTGATAGTGATGATTCACAGGAATCAGTGGCACCCCGTGTTCAACCCAGAGGCATGTCAGAAGTGACGGCAGGGGACCATTTACTCCAGGGTGAGGTGAAGGGGAAAGGGATGAGGAGACGGTAGTACTCCCTAATGTCTTGGATTCTCTCTCTGGTTACCCAAGAGAATCTCAAGTCCACCTTCACCAGCCACATTCCTACGCCAACCAGGCTACGGCCGACAGTCAATTGAGTATATAACACCTTAGCATAACCCTTCTTTACCCTTTTCCCTACCCAAAACAACATTAAATACCCATTTCTCCCGTTGTTGGTACCAGGAACACACTGGGACGGGACAGTATTTTTAAACAGTCAATCGAATACCACAACATACTCAACAACTAATCTTTAGTTAACGTCGAGGGGGGAGGAGGGGGTCCAGGTCATACAACTGGAAATTTCCCTGATACCATGCTTCCACCAAGTAAAGGTGGGCCTTTTGAAAACGTGCAGTGATGGTGACATCGTCCACGTCCCATAGTCCTCCTTAACGGAAGGGCGCACCTGAATAATTTTGCACCTGAAAAAAAGATCACTTCCTGCCACGACAGCCATAACTGAGCCTGCAACCAAGAGTTTAATTCAAAGACATGTAGATACAGACAGACTGTTGAGAGTCGAACCTCTACTACAGAGCAGCCCTTCACAGTTAACAGGCACCCCAGGTTACCCCACTACCTGAACACTTCTCTCTACTTTTCTACCAGAGCAGGAAAATGTTGGGAGAGGCAAGTTGCGTTGGACACACCAGTTCTCGTCTGATCACTGAAGTTAACCAACGCAAGCCCAGTTAGTACTGACATGGGTGGTCACTCGGGAAAGCTGGGTACTGCTAATACCCAATAATCGTCGCATTAGTGTCGTGTCTGTGCAGTCTATGCATTAGAACTATGCAGTGGACGGGTCTCTAATGACCTTGTAGTTGACGGGACCTTAAACACCAACAAACAAACATCAAATAAGAGCAGCCCTTCACAGTTAACAAGCACCCCAGGTTACCCCACTACCTGAACACTTCTCTCTACTTTTCTACCAGAGCAGGAAAATGTCGGGAGCGGCGAATTGCGTTGGACACACCAGTTCTTGTCTGATCACTGAAGTTAAGCAGTGCAACCCCAGCTAGTACTGACATGGGTAGCCGCTTGGGAGAACTGGGTACTGCTAATACCCCAAAATCGTCGCATTAGTGTAGTGTCTGTGCAGTCTCTGCATAAGAACTTTGAACTCTTCCTTTGACCTTGTAGTTGAAGGGCCCTAAAACACCAACAAACAAACAAGGAAAAAGTCAAGTGAACCTTTTGTCCCAGGTCAGAATCAAAGCCAATAGCTATGACGTACAGAGCATGACATCGCATCAGAAAACCCTTTCTACTCGCAGGGGTGAAAAAACAACTCTTTTCCCAAACTCATATTTTTTTATAAAAAAAAAAAGGGGGGAAGCAATCAAAACACATAATTGATTTAGGACACCGCCGCACTATGTTGAACACATAAAATACATTTTTGTTGGACACCTGTTAAACTCTGGACACGGTTAAATTAACCCATTATTTCACAGAATTTCATTAGGAAGGGAGGGGTACAAACAGTGGGATAGACAGTACTGCAATCATCATCATCTCACCTTTCTCCCGCCTGCGGCAGGGTTGGGTCTGCGGGTTCTAATCCTCCACTCTCGCCTATCCCCCACCAAGTCCCCCTCAACCCCGCACGCCTCCGTGTCCCTTTCCACCACCTGCTCCCACGTCCGTTTTGGTCTTCCTCTACCTCTGGTGCCCCAATTACCTGCAGTCCCACAATGGACCTAATAAACTCCTCCTCTCCCCTTCTCAATAGACAGTACTGCAATCACCTACAGCAACCAAATAGCAGTCCTAAAAACATACACAAGGTACGCAACGTCCCACATAAAATGAAAAAGGGGTCCCACTTCTTTTTAACTATCCTGAACTCTATTTGTCCCTGACCTCACAGATGGGGGGCTACGTAACACCACATCAGAAACACTAATCATAATAAACGCAGATAAACAAGTTATTTAACCATACAACAGTCAAAAGCTTTTAAAAAACCGCTTCAACACCTCTGATTTTTGAGGGGGAAGGAGAAAGGTGCGTGAAAGTAGGGGATATGAATATATTTTTTGTTTAAAAAAAATGAAGTAAGGGAGAAGGGGGGCAAACTCCCAAAAATGATCACCTTCCTCATCGCCGTTCATTTCAAAATTGAAAGAAACACATCACACAGTTCACACCTGCTCTTGAGGTGGCAAAGATAACACGAAATAGGAGGAACCCAAAAAAAAAAGCCAGGGGAATTGATTGTTGTTGAATTGTTGAAAATGTGCATATGGGAGACGGAGAAGGACAGAAAGAGAGAGAAGAGGGGGAGGACAGAGGGGAAAGTGAAGAGGCCAAGGAGGAGAAAGAGGAGAGGCTAACACAACACAAATAAGAGGGATGGGGGTATACAAAATAATAGTAACACCAGTGATGACATTACAATGTCTTTTGCATACAATCTATCAGAGATAAAAAACACTTGTTCCCCCTCCCCACCAAAACAAAAATACCGTCCCGCCCATGCCCATCCCCCTTATGAAGATATACAAGACTAACGACGTGAAAAATTCTGAGAAACTGAAAACAACTAAGGCCACATTATAATAAAAATGGGGTGGAGAAATTGGTACATTTTCGAATTTGAAAACACAGACCTGAAGGGGGGGGCGTAAAGGCACTGCCTTAGCTCTCCTGCCCTCTTCACTCACCTCTGACCAAGTTTAACCAACATTTCAATCCCATTTCTTCAACTTTCAGATCAACAATATCAGAGTACTTGGCACCTCTTTAGATATACAGCGACTTCCTAATTCACATTCATATCATTGCTTTTAAGAGAAGGACTATTCAAGACGTCGACGAGAAGCACTTAAGAAAATCATATTCAAAGCCCAAGTCGATACTTTAAAACGGCGATTAGGCTTACAAAGAAGCTTAAGGTCACTACTCTGGGGTGTAAAAAGGTCCTCTGGCCACAACCCGCCGCTGCCTACCCAATCTCTCGTTTCACATCGTCCTTGGGGGGAAGAAGGAAGCGTCCTAGGCTCACGCTAATAGAGAGTTAGTGATGAACTTCGACGAAGACGATAAAGAGGCAGCAATACGATACGAGGCAACTGCGCATGCTCACTTGCTGGTCTGCTTTTCGTGGGCATGCGCAGTTGCTTCATTTTGCTTCGTATCGTATTGCTGCCTCTTTATCGTCTTCGTCGACGTTCACCACTAACTCTCTAATAACTAGTAAGGCCCTAAGGCATTGGTGGCGAACCTGTGACCCACCGTGCAATTTTAAGTAACCCGAGTTTGACTCATATCTAGTTTATGGTCTCATAATGTGTGTGGTGGACGGGGACCTGGCGGGCTAGAACCGGTAAACCCGACCCTACCACAGGCGAGATAAGGGTATTATGATGATGTTCTCTACTTGGTACTTCAATAAACTAATTTATTCATTATTAACAATAATTTTTTTTATTAATATAATTTGAATAGCGCTGGCACTTGACCCGCGGACAACTTTTTGGTGTTTTTTCGTGTTACTGGGACCCGTCTTCAAAAAAAAGGTTCGCCACCACCGCCCTAAGAGGTAAATAAAAGGTCTTACCTGAAGTAATGTGTTAAGCGGCCCCGGGCTAGTGTTCAGAAGACAACAGAGATTTAGTGGTGAACGTCAACGATGACGATACGAACGATACGAGGTCAAATGAGGCAACTGTGCATGCTCACGAAAAGCAGACCAGCAATTGAGCTTGCGCATTTGCCTCATTTGACCTCGTAAAAAGGTTAACCTAACCTCGCAAACATGGGCAAGTGAGCATGCGCAGTTCCCCATTTCTACCGGGTATGGTCATCGTCGACGTTTACCGCTAACTCTTTAATGGTAGGCGTTTTGGTCCGTAGTCCGACAACAAGATTCCGACACCCAATGCGGAAACTCAATTAACCTACACTCCCCCCCCCCAAAAAAAAAACATTCACCGCATCCTCATACCAAATCCCCCCCCCCCCGCCCCCGCTTGTAATATGGTCGACAATAGTGCCGCTAGGAGGGCGAAACCCCCTACGTCTGATACGTTCGCCAATCTAACAGCATCTCGGGGGCGCAGTGGGTAGCGCGTTCGGTAACAACGTCAGTAGTTCTAGGTTCGATATAGGACCGAGGTGGGTTGGCTTCATTCGGGCGAGAAAGAGGCCTCGGGTACGCCTTCTTTAGGACGAGAAGTAAAACCGAGCTCCCGTGTGATGTACGACGGCATTGACACGTGAAAGAACCCTCTCTACTACGCGAGTAGACGAGCCAAAATTTCCAGGCTCGTCCCGTTGGGGGAGCGGCGAATTGCGTTGGACACACCAGTTCTCGTCTGAGCACTGTAGTTAAGCAGCGCAACCCCAGCTAGTACTGACATGGGTGGCCGCTTAGGAAAACTGGGTATCGCTAGTATCCAAAAATCGTCGCATTAGTGTAGTGTCTGTGCAGATTATGCATCAGAACTACACCGTGGACGGGGCTCTAATGACCTTGTAGTTGAAGGGCCCTAAAACACCAACAAACAAACAATCGCCCCCTTGGCGTCGGTAGAATGCCCCAACGAGCAGTACAACGCAACTCCAGCTACTACTAGCATGGGTGACCGTGTGGGAACACTGAGTGCTCTTAAAACCCAAATCCTCCTAACCGCGTAGTGTTCGAGGAGACTGTATTAGAACTACGCAGTGGATGGGGCTGTAATGACCTCTGTAGTTGAAGTGCCTTAAAACACCAACAGCATCAATGGTACCAAGTGGTTGGGTCCCGGGCGGAGATAATTTGGCTTATTTCGGGCGAGAGAGAGAGACCCCAGTACACCTTCCGTTGTATGGAAAGTAAAGTCATGGCCCCAGGTGGTGTGTACAATTGTCAAATACGCACAAAAGAACCCTATTATTACATGTAGTTCGGCAAAAGGCATAAGCGTAGGGATAGAAGATTGGTCCAAATGGACAAAATGGGAAAGTTCTGGTTGGACTACCCTCTCATCCGAAAAAAAGAAGCAACCCACTTCGACTAGGATCGAACACCGAACTCACACAAGTATCTCCAAACTTATGGTTAGGTTAATTCTCGGATTAACTGACTAGTTGAAGCTATGGTGACTCAACATTATAGCCCCTTTGAAGAGGGAGCAGAGCGGAGCCCAACGCTTTGTCAGAGAGGTGTCTCTTTCGTCACTCTCCTGTCTTATCCCAAACCAGGCCACTTATCCACTTCATACAAAACCCCTTCTACTTTACCCAAGCTATGATCTTTAGGCAAGCTTCACCTTCTATTTATCACTCGCAATTCCATTACGGGACCTTAAGGGCTCTTCTCCCCTTCTTGTCATGTCCATGAATCTGGACTCCCTTTCTTCTCATCATACCCCGAACATCCACTAACCAATCCCCTCTAAATTTCCCCCTAATGTCCCCATTTCTTACAATTCGCTAACTTTCCGTTGCGCCCACCTCACTACCTACCTACCAGAGTTCGTCTCTTCCTCGACATGCACATCTATGCACCCTTCTCCCTCTTTGTCCTGGCATTTTTACCCTGTGCAGGCCCCGTCTATTGTACAGCAACCAAACTTTAGTAGTATTTCAAGCCAGTTTCTCACCTGTGAAGGCTATCCATCATCAGGAAAGTGGGAAGGGGGGCGAGTTTCGACACCTGAGAATTTGCTGATGTATACCTTTCTTTTCCGCGTAGAGAGGGTTATTCGACGTGATTGTGCTCCTTGTCAACACTGCCCTTATCAATCACATTTCACTGCCTATGGCAGAGTCAAGAGGTTTTGAGCCAAACAGAAGGAGAGATACCGTAACCGGCCAAGACAGAAAGAACACTGGCTCCTGTTCTAATGCCCCAATCCTTTTTACAATGGGTACTATAGACCAAAGTCCTTCAAGGTGCCGCAGAATAAGAGAAAAAAAAGGAAATCACGTCACAATCACGTTTCCTTAGCTGAGAAATGAACTCACCACGCCTCCACACCAGATTGTGCGTCAAAGTCAACATCTCCAATCACCGGAAGTCATCCTAGGATCCACATCGACACAGAGAGCCATCAGAACATTCACGACTATCAAAAACAGGTAATCCCCTCCACTACCACCACGACGCCTCGTCTTCGCAGCCAAGGGCTATTTGGGATAAAATATAGAATGCTTGACCATTCATACGTTGCCTAAACATGAAATTTATTGCGACTATTAACTGTTGAAATGTATGATACTAAAACTAGACGACCTCGACATTAGCATCAAGCCTAGGTCAATATACCACTAACAGCTATCATTTCCTGCCACGCTTTCCACACTTCCTTCCTGTCGTAAGGATGCGCCGAAAAACACGGCACAGATCCCATTAACAATACAGTGCGCACAGTCACTACAGTACTACAATTACGATATCTATTACAATTGCCCGTTCCACTTAACTACTGGACTACAGGGCTACGAGCGGCGTATTGCGTCGGACACACCAGTTCTCGTCTGATCACTGAAGTCAGGCAACGCAACCTCAGCTAATACTAACATGGGTGGTCGCTTGGGAAAACCGGTTACCGCTAATACCCAAAAATCCTAACAGCGTAGTGTCTGTGCAGACTCTGCATTAGAACTACGCAGTGGACGGGGATCTAACGACCTTGCAGTTGAAGGGCCCTAAAACACCAACAAAACAAAGACTACAGGGCTAACTGCATTTAACAACTGCGATTAACATGAACATCACTTTAGAAACGCTGAATATTATTCCACATATTTTCAAAGTCGAAGGCACGTTTATTTCGGTGGCTCAGTGAATTGCGTTCTTGACTCGCCGGCTCACGATTCCAGGCTCGGATCCGGGCCAATGAGGTTTTTTTTTCCTTTTGTTAGTGTTTTAGGGACCTTCAACTACAATGGTCATTAGAGCCCCGTCCACTGCGTAGCTCTAATGCACTACGCTGTTACGATGATTTTTCGGCATTAGCAGTATCCAGTTTTCCCAAGCGGTCAACCATGCTAGTACTAGCTGCGGTTGCGTTGCTTAACTTCAGTGATCAGACGAGAACTGGTGTGTCCAACACAATACAGCCGCTCAAGCCGATGCGAATGACTTTCTTTGGGTCGACGAGCTCTCTGCCCGCCGTAAAAAAAAAAAACAACTCCTAACCCTTTTCCCGCCTATGGCAGGGTCGAGTACCCATCTGGTCCCTCTGAATGGACACAAGGGTGACCTATTGGACAGTTTTTTTTCCGCAGCCGATTGCCGACCAAAGCTGCAACCCCTTTGCTTATTTATCGTCCGTCAGTCTACTGTTCGTTGGGGAATTACGCCGACGCTCGTTCGTTGGGGAATTACGCCGACGCCCGGGGGACGAGCTCCTAAACCTGGAAATTTGGCACCATCTACCCATTAAATAGTAGAGAGGGTTCTTTTACGAGCAAAATGTCTTCGTACACTACACGGAACCTCAGTTTTACTCCTCATCCGAAGGAAGGCGCACTCGGGGCATGTCTCTCGCCCGAAAGAATCTAACCCACCTCGGTCTAGTATCGAACCTAGAACCACAGAAGCAGTTTCCCAGAACGCTACCTACTGCGCCACCGAGGCGGGATCTCAACCGACCTGCCTTCAGCATGGAAAATAGAGCTGGTGTCTAACCACGTAGTGGGTACGATATGAACTACAACAAGCCTTTCTTTCGGGCAAAATTTCTAGGTTTGAGGCTTCGACCTTGTCCTCTGGCTGCCGTTAAGTAACTGCACTAGGCAGAGGTTGTCATATTAGGTAGGCGACTGCCTGTGTAGAAAAAAAAAAGTACTGTCCAACAATTCTCCCGCGGGCTCTCGGAACAAACAAATATCAGACTCCTCAAATTGGAGGTTACAAAATTATGAACTAACATAGAAAAGGGTACAAATTAATGAACGTCCCTTGTCAAGCTTTATGCACAGTCCAGTCCCAGATACGATGCCAGAAAGGAGAAGACGACACACACACACAGGCAGCTAGAAAGTTGGCTCGAAAAATAAAAGCACTGTACCTCATAGATATATTTTTAGTTTGAATTTCAAGAGGAGGTCATTCACTTTCCTTTAATCAAAATTTTATCTCTGTAATTCAATGATTCCACCAAACACACAAACTTTCGTTAGTCAATCCTCATAGGCACAACAGGAATTCTAAGGGGGAAGTGACCAACAACAACATGGATGGATAACCATTTCTGTAGAAGTCATTCTGCACCAGAGGTTTTCCGAGGCCTGAACAGTTGTCTAGTAATTTATGATAGTGCCACTGTCTGACTTTTTTTTTCAAATGTCATACTTAACTTGATTGCCGTCACCGGATGGGAGACATCCTACACCAGTGGTGGCGAACCTGTGACCCACCGTCCAATTTTAAGTGACCCACCAGAACGTGAATCATATCTAGTTTATCGCATCAGTGTGTGGGGTGAACGGGGACCTGGAGGTTAGAACCCATAGATCCGACCCTGCCGCAGGCGGGATAAGGGCATTAGGATGATGTTCTCTATTTGCTATTTTAATAAACTAATATATTCATTATTAATAATAAATTTTTATTCATAAAATTAAATAGTGATTGCAACTGACCCGCGGACAACTTTTTTGCTCTTTTTTTTCGTGTTATTGTGGCCCGTCTTCAAAAAAAGGTTCGCCACCACTGTCCTACACCCATAGTTTTTTTTTTACTTCCAAATCAAAAGCAACTACTAACCCTTTTCTCGTCTATAGCAAGGTCGGATACCCATCTAGGTCCCTCTGGATGGACACATGGGCGATCTGTTGGACAATATTTGTAAGGCAGTCGAGTGACAACCAAAGCTGCAAACCTCCTCTGTTTATTTATCGTCGTCCTAATGGCAGGTGGGGCACTCCGCCGACGTTAGGAGGGGGTGAGCTCCTACACCGGCGAATTTAACCTCATCTACCAGTTGCATAGTAGAGAAGGGGGTCTTTTACATGCAAATGACAACGCATACAGGGTCACGAGCACACTACTCCTTGCGCCACCGAGGCGGATTGTTACTAGGCGGTTGTTTTACTTCCAGTGTTCACCTGTAGGAAATGCTAACTGAAAGTTCACCTCCTCCACAGTCGGAAACGCACACTGCCAACTGTGCTGTCGCCTGCACAGTGTTTTCCTGCCTATAGTAGGGTGGACAATCTGTTGGACAGCATCTTTACTCAGCTGACTGCCAAACCAATGCGGCAACTTCCTATAATTATTTCTCACTGGCCTACTGATTAGTGTCCTGTACGTGTTCAGTCCTTTCCCTGGAGTCATCACTAGGGCTCTCAACAGTATGTATGGACTGTACTGCTTTGGACACACCAGTTCTCGCCCGATTACTGAAGTTATGCAACGTAACCCCAGCTAGTACTAGCTTGGATGACCGCTAATCGTCGTAACAGGGTAGTGTGCAGACTCTACATTAGAGTTACGCAGTGGACGGGGCTCGACTGACCATTGTAGTTATAAGGCCCTTAACCACCAACAACAAATCCACTTACAGTATAACTCATCCATCACCAGAACTCCGATCTTCAACAGAAGCCCTCAGTATTTTCACTTGTAGTCCTAAACTAACCCTAACCTTATCGGTGAACCCATCATACACATCCATAATTAGTCTGATGCAGCCTTCTGCTAGTCAACCCTGTCATAAGCATTTTGCCAGTCAATGAAGGTCGTATGGGGATCTTTCTCTACTTCTCTGTTACCTGTCCCAAGATAGATAGGCTCTATACAGGGACCTGTCTGGCATGAACCCAAACTGGTCTCTGAAACTGGCTCATAGCCGATACTCTACTATTCTTTACCAAAGTTTTGTAACATGGCTCATCGGTTTAATTCCCCTGTAATCACCACATTCCTGGATTCCCCTTCTGCCCTTGAGAGCGTATCATTCAACTATCTTACTCTGCAGGTAATTTCTGCGTGTCGCTATCAGGTCATTCCACCTCTTTTACCCTTTCCATACGCCTCTAATCCTAGTCTGAACATTATACTCTTCTCGCACAGCGGAGGTCCCGAGGTCCCTCAAGTACTCGCCCCACTTCAGCTTTATTAGTCTGGAAAGGAAGGACACAAATTTACACATTAAATGCCACTGTCCCATTAATTTCGAACTCGTCATATCTCTAGTACCACCCAGCTCATTCCCCTCTCCCTATCTTTAGCACCCTGGAAACTTTGCCGATTTACATCGATGTTTTATACTCCGTATAGGAAGTATTGAGAGCGGCTTATTGCCTTGGATACACCAGTTCTCCTTTGATCACAGAAGTCAAGCAACGCAATCCCAGTTAATACTAACGTGGGTGGCCGCTTCGGAACACTGGGTACCACTGATACCGCAAAAGCATCGTACCAGCATAGTGTCTTTGCAGATTCTGCGTTAGAACTACAGTATGCAGTGGATGTCGCTCTAATGACATTTGTTGTTGAAGGGCTCTACAGGACATAGAAAGGGTTCTTTCACGTACAGCTGTGACACTAGGTCACGACTTTACTTGCCATCCGAAGGAAAGTCACACTTCGGACTTATCTCCTTCTCGTCCGGTCAAAAAGTCACCTACCTCGGCAAGGGTCGAACCTGTAACGACAGATTCAAAGTCAAGTACGCTATCATTGAGCCACCGATGGAGGAGACTTCATTGGCAGAAGGTCGTTTTCTTTTCCCTGACACTTCCTTATTCTACCACTGTTTTCCTGTTCTGATGAATGTCCCCTACTCCTTTAGTCTGGCCTGGGACTACTTCTGCATACTTCCGGAGTTTTTGTATCGCTCTTTGCCAAATTCCATCTGCCATAACCTACCACTCGCAATCTCCCTCCTAAGCTTGCACTTCCTACACTCTCCCTGCAACCAATTACAAATAAAGTTTAGATTTCATATCCGAACAGCAACAACGTTGTACTCAATAGCACATAATTACAGTATTTACTGTAAAGCAGAGATAACTATTACTTAAAAAAGCCAAGTGGGGGATAATTTACTTCGGTTTTCCACAATTCAAACTCATCACTGGAGCGAAGAAGAACAGTCAAATAATTACATCTTTTAAAAGAAAAAGGTACCTTAGTTCAAAAAGCATCATAAATCTTTTGATGTACTATGTTCTGCATAGAATCTTCAATTTTCAACCTACAACCACGCCTCTTTCGCAGCATCGACTTTATTCATTGGCAACAGGATGTCAACAACATCATCATCATTATTATCAACAATCCGAAATACCCGCCATGAGGATTTACCTTCATCACCCATTCCAATGGAAAAAAAGAAAATTTAACATAGTAATTAATCAATGACAATACCTTTGCTTGGAAATTTATCCCATGTTGGAATGCCTCTTCACTATGGAGTGGTATTCTACTGTCGTAGGCATCGTCGTGCACTAAATTGTATTGTTTCTTCGAAGGCATTTTCTTATAGAAATCTTTTTAAGACAAAAAAAGATCGTCTTCAATATGTCGAAGAAGCAACAACAAAAAAAGAAACCGAACACTGAGAAAAAGTTTCGATTTCGAACACGAACACTATCAAAATGTTCTTTCGAACGTCCATTCGAAGAGAACGACGCTCGCGTTCCAACCACCACCCAAAAGAACGGACTGCGTGCTGCTGGTCAAACTTTTTAGAAAATTATTTTGTCAACTCAATCGAACGAATGACGTAGTCGCCAACTCCAACCCATCATCCAGTGCGGCGGCGGCAGCGGCGACGACAATGGTTTTTTTCGATCTCCGTCGCCGAGAGAAGGACGTTCAGCCAAGGCACTCATGACGTTGAACCACGGGCAAGAAAGTGGAGAAGAAAAGCGAAAAAATATCAAATTTGATGAATGGGTGGATTATATTTCAAACATGTCCTGAGTAGTTTATAGAATATTATATAGTTTATCGAACATTTTATCAGCATTTGAAAGTTTCACTAGCAGTTGTACAAAAAAAAAAAAAACGTAGCAGCCATCATAGCTAATAGTAGTAAGTACAGTTAAGTCGTTAAAAAAAATTGGAGGGAGAAGAAATAAGAGTATGAGAAATGGGTGAAGTCATCTTCACAGTCTCTCCAATGAATTCCAGCACACCTTGTCGTCGATATCTCGTAGCTTTTAAAGCTCCGAGTAACTTAATACCAGTTCCACTCCAATCACAGTGTGGAAATAAAGAATCAATCCTCGTGATAGAGTTATATGCATGCTTTTTTCATTATATTCGTCTGCCAAGAAGTGTTGTACTAATACTACTACTTTGTTCAGAGATGATATACAAAACTCATTAGGCCTCACCAAAGGGTATTCATAACCATCTCGTACAGGCAACAACAATCCACATTGTCGATAGAGTGCCAATAGGATGGTTTTCCTTTCCAAACGATGAGATACATTCGATGGACAACATCACCCTGCACCTTCACGTCTCCCGCGCATTCAGTCATCGCTTTTCTTAACGCGATCTGTCGTCTTGCAACAGCAACTGGTTCACTAATTGCTCACTAGAGTCGCAGTGCAGCTTAAGGGACATCCCAAAATTACTACAAACCACTAACATGTCACTACTGTATAAAGCTGGGTTTACGGTGCTATTTGTTTGTTGGCGTTTTAGGGCCCACCAACTACAAGGTCACTAGAGCCCCGTCCACAGCGTAGTTCTTATGCAGAGACTTCATAGACACTACACTAATGGGACGATTTTTAGATACTAGCGGTCCCCAGTTTTCCCAAGCGGCCACCCATGTCAGTACTAGCTGGGGTTGCGTTGCTCAACTTCAGTGATAAAGACGAGAACTGGCGTGTCCAACGCAATTCGCCGCTCCGGTTTACACTGCGCGCAACATGTTCTCCACAACTGTTTCGGCAATCTCGCCCGTTTCTGTTTAACATTGCGCGAAGCAAACAAGCAACACCTATCTATGGTAACACTACACGAAGTGGGAGTGGCGAAGCCCCTTGATGCGCGTCCAAAAACACAGTGCGGTGGCTCACCACTAGGCTGCCTCGCACAACAAATTTCGGAGAGTCCCTGTCTACAGTGCGAGTCTTGCTTAATGAAACAGTTGCGCGAGTATGTTGCGCACAGCGTAAACCCAGCTTAAGAATCGGTTCCCTGTGTTTTGTTGGTATTTAGGCCCTTTCAACTACAAAGGTCTTTAGAGCCCCGTCCACTGCATAGTTCTAATGCAGAGACTGCACAGACACTACACTAATATGACGATTTTTGGGTATTAGCAGTACTCAAGTGTTCTCCAGCTGTCAACCATGCTAGTACTAACTGGGGTTGCGTTACTACACTTCAGTGACAAGACGAGAACTGGTGTGTCCAACACAATACAGTCGCTCCCGGGATTAATTAGTGACGCTCATTTGCAGACAGAGTGGTTGCTCCCGTCCTATATTTGTGCTCTTGCCTCCGTAGAGGAGGTAACTTCTAGATTCATGATCACCCCAGGGTTTTACGGTACCGAACTGCGCAAGGGTCGTTATGCCGTAGGTGTAGCAAGTGCGCAACCTTAACCTTACCTTAACCATGCACGTGCTACACCTAAGGGACAACGACTTGTGCACAGCGCGGTACAACTGTGCCCACAATTCAACATTAATGTGTTTTAAGAGATGTTAGGTTTCAAGTTTTGTTTTAGGGATGCTCTTCCCTATGCAAACAATGAAATAAAAAACCCACTACCTCTTTTTCCCTACAGCAGAGTCGAGTACCCAATTTTGTCTCATTGGGACACATGGGGAATTATTGGACAGTATTTTTACGCAGTCAGATGCCCACCTAATGCTGCAACCCCTAAACTTATTTATCGTCGGCCTATTTTTCTCCATTGGTGCTCTTTTTTCACCGACACCCGATGGTGAGTTGCTACATCAGGGAATTTTGTCGATCTACACGTTTCATGTTTGTTGGTGTTTCAGGGCTCTTTAACTACAAGGTCATTAGAGCCCCGTCCACAGTGTAGATCTGATGCAGGGACTGCATAGGCACTACACTAAAGCGACGATTTGTGGGTACTAGCAGAGCCCAGTTTTCCCAAGCTGCCACCCATGTCAGTACTAACTGGGATTGCGTTGCTTCACTTCAGTGATCAGACGAGAACTGGTGTGTCCAACGCAATTTGCCGCTCCCTACACGTTTCATGTAGAAAGGGTTTTTTTTACATGCAAGTGACGTCGTACACACCCCACGGGACAACGGCGTTTCTTCCCACGCGACGGTACAGCATTGGGCCCCCTCACTCTCTTGTCCGAAAGACGCCATACCACCTCCATCCAGTATAGAATCTGGAATCACAGATGCAGACTTCTGCACCACCAGTGCGGGTTCTAAATGCAACTAAAAACAAGGATGAAAATTCATTAAAATATTTATTTAAATATTAAAGTATGAATTTTTTTCCTCACGTATATCTTTAAACATTTAGAATGCTTTAAGAGCTTTAACAGCATCTATTACTTTTTCAAGTTCTCCATCCAGTTGAACGAGCTAACGGCGGGCAAAATAAATCACAATGACAATGAAGAAATAAAAAAATGACAACCATAATTCAAATACAGTGAAACCTCTAATCGGTACACCCTTGCGAATATACAAAAGTGGACCCATCAGAGGTGTGGACCGATTAGGGGGGGTTAACCAAAATACAGCACATGTACCAGAGAATTTTCCGTTCTTTAAAAAATTGGACCGATAGAGAAGTTTCACTGTATAGTAAATGAAAAAAAAATACCTTTTCAGAATTTGATTTTCGCACATCTTCTGGCACCTTGTTTTCATAATCTGAAATTTGAGTCGACTCTTCTAACTTTTTAAGCTGCGTTCTCAACCTTTCTTCTTTCTGTTTCAATTTTTCAATTTCTTTAACAGGATCAATTAATCCCTGTAAAAAGAGGATAAGAGAGATGGCCATTAGAAGTGAAACCATTAAAAGGGCAAAAATAACCAAATCTCCTATAAATATAAAAAGTAGGATACAAAACAGTAACAACAAAAAAACTAACTTTAAGTAAAAGATGAACTTCACACTTGTCAGAAATCGGAAAAATTGCACAGCCTTCAGGAGCTGTCTCGTCACCGAGTATCTTCACGTTATTAGAGTAAGAAAGAGTTTTCAAGGCAATTTCAAAATTTTCTAACACTTTGGGAATGTTCTCATCGCTACATCTTAGGTATACTGAAAGAAACAACTTTATATTTCAGAGAAATTCAATACACTATAAGATCTCGTGGTCATTTAAGAGACAACATAAAAATTACAATCAGTCTTTGTCTTGTTAGGCAAGTTGTACTCTGACCGCCGTGAGCGCACTGCATGAACAATTTTTTGGATGAAATCCATACTAAATTCAAGTCCAGTATTTCGCCACTGAAACTTAACAGAAATGAAAATATAAATATGTATATTTCACTCAACAAAACAAAAACCTTAACACATTTAATTACTTCGTCAATTTCTGGATAAGATGTAACACAAATACTAGGAGGTTCATTATCACTTCTCCTAGGAAGGCGTTGAAATAATTCTTCGCTAATAAATGGCATAAAAGGGCTGATTAAACGCAGAGCCACATCTAAACAGGTGTATAACGTGTTGCGCGCCACATTAGTCATATCTGGACTACCACTCTGAAGCACTGGTTTTAAATATTCCTGGTAAAGATCAATACAAACACTAATCAATCATCTTTGAATAAATCACGTCTAACAACAAACACAAATAATAATAATAATAAAACGAGTCTAATATGTGCTATACCAAATAAACATCACATAATTCATACAGCCAAAAGTTGTAGCAGGCGGTGGTTGCTAATGGAAAGTCATAATTTTCAAACCCTCGATTACAGGCTTCTACTGCATAACTCAGTCTGCTCAGTATCCATAAATCCATAGAACTTTCGCTTCCAGAGAGCTGCATTCATAAAAAAATAATAAATTAATTGAAATTATTCAAAGACACTGAAATACACAGTCATCCCTTCAGAAATTTGCAGTTGCAAGCCTCGTTGGCCGTGGAGAAATTTCGGAGAACAAATTTTGCGACCATAAATCAGAAAAAAGTGACAATGACTATTGTTCGTCTTGACCATTACATTCAAAAGGCATCAACAGAAAGTGGCTTAGTTAGTATGTGCGCTAAACTAACGGGTTGGAGAGTTGGCCAAGCAACCATAACTGGCCGAACAATGTGGAGGCTGCTCACGGGTGAGAGGAATGTAGGTGAAGGTGATGTGGGACAGGGGAAATTAGCAGCACCCAATGTTAAACCGACCACCCATGCCAGTACTAACTTGAGCTGCATTGTTTAACTTCAGTGGTCTAACGAGAACTGGTGTGTCCAACGCAACTCTGCCGCTCAAAGCCAGATTATTATATTTTTGTTTTTGCATCGTTTCAACTCGTGGGGTAGGCAAGTATCCCCCAACAGACAACCTGGCCAATATTCCTGCAGGTTCCAGACGCCTGTAAACTCGCAGATCCGACCCTGCCACAGGTGGGATAAGGGTATGAGGATGATGATGATGATTCAAAGACACTGAATGGCTTGTAACTTGAAGGTCGAAACAAACTTTTATACTGACCTTACAACTTGAAAGAGGTTTAAAATTATCTCCAAGAGACATCAATGAAAATTTCGTAGCATTCCACAGCTTGTTGCAAAAGAACCTGTACCCCTGCACACGTAAAACATCTAAATTGATGTCTCTCCCTATAAATAAATAAATAATCATCGCATATTAGTTGCAAATCACATTCAAATTTGATACTAATTTATAGCAATGATGTCATTTGTGTACCTTGTCCAACACACGCACAGAGGGCAAATCGTAATGCATCAGTTCCACACTCTGGTATACCATTGGGATAGTCAGCCTTTTGACCAGCTTTGGCCCGCTGAACTTCACTAGGATCCAAATTGTTGTTCTCAAGCTGTGCATGAAGTTCCTGTAAATTCAAAAACCATCAAGTTTAATTACCGTACTAGTAAAAGTTAATGAAAAGTTAAATAAACACCTACTTCAAGTGTAATCCCACGGATGACGTCCACAGGATCAATAATATTCCCCAACGATTTGCTCATCTTTCTACCATGCGCGTCGCGAATAATGGAGTGCAAGAACACCTCCGTGAAAGGTAGTTTCCCCAACAAATACTGCCCAAAAAATACCATTCTTGCTACCCAAAAGAACAATATATCATGGCCGGTCTCCAACAAAGTTCCTGGATAAAACGCCTTTAGATCATCAGTCTATGAAGACAAAATTACAACAATTCATAATCATAAACTCTAAAATGAACTACGCAATCAAGGTAAGAACCTCATCTGGCCATCCAAAAATCGAAAACGTAAATAGTCCGGATGAAAACCAAGTATCTAATACGTCTTCATCTTGCTGCAATTTAATTTTGTCTTTGCCTACACCGAATTTCTTTTCAGCTTTCACTAGGGCTTCTTCTTCTGTTCTTCCACTAACCCAAAATTCATTATCTAACGGCTTTAAAAATAATTACAGCTTCATCAGAATTCTGAAGTCACAAATGAGACGATCAACCGAAAAACATACCGAGCCTTGGGGTATATTCGAATCGGCAATAGTTACAAAATAAGCTGGTATACGATGGCCCCACCAAAGTTGCCTTGATATACACCAATCTCTAAACATAAGTACATCCACACGCTGTAGATCTAGTTGCAAAGCACAATGAACTACTAAAATCTAATAAAACTTTACCTTATATTTTCCATCCAATTATTCCAAGTTTTAACGTGGACTTCGGGAATTAAGCGCAACTGTCCATTTCTCACGACCTACAAAGACAAACATCGATTTATGGTTGCCTAGAGAAGTCACTTTAAAAAAAATTAAATCAACGAACACTACCTCAATAGCTGATTTTGCCATGTCGTTACAATTCATGAACCACTGCGCCTTGATCAGGGGCTCCACGATATCTTTTGAACGACTATTAAGCGAAAACAGGTAAAAAAAAAACGAAAGAAATAAAAATTGAATTAACTATGATGATTTGGAAAACACTAATAACCTGCATATTGGCACGATCATAGGATTTTCCTTTGTATCGCGATATAGACCTTTTTCTTTTAATGCTTCAAGAACTGCTTTTCTCGCTTCAAACCGCTTCATTCCCTAAAAACAATCGAAAAAAACTAAACATGCCGCATATCACATTAAATAACAATTTTCTGTTCAACCTTGAACTTTATTTACCGTAAACGGACCACAATTTCCTATAATAATACCATTGTCATCTAGAATTGTAATGAATGGCAAGTTATGCCTTTTGCCAACATCATAATCATTGTGATCGTGGGCAGGTGTGATTTTAACAGCACCTTAAATAGTTTAGTAAAATACAAATTAATACGTCATAATATTAAGCAAACGATACGAATAACGATTCACTTGCCAGTTCCAAAGTCCATATCTACAAAATCATCACATATTACAGGAATATTACGATCACAGAACGGATGACGGACAAATTTCCCCTGTAGATGTTTGTATCGATTATCTTGTGGATGAACAGCCACAGCAGTATCACCAAGCATAGTTTCGATTCGAGTTGTAGATACAATAATTTCTTCATCTAGTTCAGATACGATATTTCAAACTAAACTAAAAACTAAAATTATTCCAATAAGCTAAATATTATAAAATACCGAACCTGAATCCACAATAGGGTAAGCGAAAGAAACCAATACGCCAAATTCTATTCTATCTTTATACCCAGGAACTGCTAATAAGGTCCTGCCAGTTAACTCTCTTTTTTCTACCTGTAATGTTACACTAAGCTAAATGACTGCCTGGAAATAAGAGAAATTAAAATCTAGCATCTTTACCTCGATATCAGAAATGGCAGATTTAAGGGTTGTGGACCAATTTATAAGTCGGTTGCTCCTATAAATAATCCCATCGTCATGTAAACGCACAAAGGCTTCCGTTACAGCCTTACATAATTTCTAAGATTAGAAAAAAACAAACTTAAAAATAATGTCATTCAGTTTCATGAATACGCCAACATGGAAACCAGAGCCAAACTCACTGGATCCATTGTGAAACATGCTCTATCCCAATCTAAAGAAGATCCTAGTAATCTCAGCTGTTCATAAATTCGACCACCTTTCCTAGAGAAATAATTAAAAATCAATTGATTAATTCCAAGCTATAATATACAAGTTCTGTTTCTAAAAATAAAAAAAAAAAAACTTGCTCATTTTTCCATTTCCAAATTTCTTCAATGAACTTTTCTCGCCCAAGATCATGTCTAGAGAGCTGTTTCTCCCTCCAAAGTTTTTTCTCAACGACCACCTGAGTTGCTATGCCTGCATGATCACAACCTGGATTCCAAAGAGTTGTACGACCTTTGGAGCGATTCCTAAAAGTAAGATTGTAAAAGTAATATCACTTAATCATTTATATATCATCTTCTTTATGGATAATGAATGAAAAAAAATCACGACGAATCGGATAAGAATGACGCAGGATTAATGGATGTCAAAGGATAAAAGTCAAAAATCACTGTTGAAATGAAGATTTAAAGTTGACAGAAAGATGACTGAACGTAGCATAGGGTAAAAGGCAAATAGAATGGAAGAGGGAGGAAGATATTACACTTGGGTGAATTTACTCAAAGCAACGGAAGGCAGAGAAAATGACAAGGCGGTGTCATATGACAATAACATGATTACTGTACTTACCATCTGGTCACAGAATCCTCAATGGAATTTGCTAGAGCATGTCCCAAATGCAACGTTCCAGTGACGTTTGGCGGAGGAATAACCATCACAAACTTTCCTTTAGGATTATCATCTAGAATATTCCTACCCTATAAATCACTCAATTAGACAGTGGAAATCGCAGAAATCTTCAACAAACAAGGTCATCGAGCCTGCTTACTCGGTATTCAGGTTTAAAAAAACCCATTTTTTCCCACCATGCGTTCCAACATGCCTCGACGTACTTTGGACTATATGCATCAGGCATGGGGCCACTCAAATCTATCACAAATCAAGCATTGTTAGCAAACTTAAATAATCCATAAATATATTAATTCAGATGGCTGTTACCTTTCTTTTCTCCTGGCGCAATTTGAATGTCGTACGTAATAACATTATCCTTTTTGACTTCCTTGACTTTTTTCTACGAACAATAGTAATAAAATTTAATGATATTTAAGGATATTAATAAAATTTAAGGATATTTAATACCCTTAAACACAGGCATTAGGATGAACTTAATTCCACCAACCACACATGGTAAATATGACAACTGCTATTCAATAATAAACTGATGCAACTTACTGCAGCTTTTGGCTGAGCTTGTCCAAGTTTCTCTTGTTTTTGTTTAAATTTTTCCAACTTTTCCTTCTTTTTAGCTTCTTTTTTTAACTGGTTGGCACTCTTCTCCACTTCGCCGGTTCCTTGACAATCCACGTTAGCTTGCCCGCTAACGTCCACCGAATTACAACTGTCAGCCATTGCCTTCTGACACGATAAGGTTTTATGGTTAGCGAAATACCTCTTTAACTATTAAAGTGAAATACTAATATGATAATATCGACATTCAGAGTAATGATTGCATCATGCTATACCTTGCCCAAACTGAATTTTCAGATTGCACCAAACTTAGGTTGACAACACCACATGCGCTCCTAGTGATTTGTATCTGCATACGTGTCGAGTGAGGGTTAACCATAAATTACGAAGAATGACTCCACTTTATTGAAATGGCACGTAGTTAAGTCCTGTCATTTAAGTCGTTTGTTTAGCACCATCAAGACGTTCCAGTGTAGTACTTCAACTTCATTAGAGAGCTTGAGTGATCCGTTTTCGAACAACGCATGTTACGCAAAGCAGACGAATATCTTACTGCGCATGTGCAACATTCCAAAGTAAAGTTAGAAACGTGTGTTTGAGCGTATGCTGAAGTAATCATACGTTCTACGTAGGTTTAAACGAACGTTACGATAAAATGGCGGACCCATTCAAAATATCTAAAATGACTTCGAAAGGAACCAAGTTTCACGTTCCAACCAATAGAGGGCAGGACGTTAAAGATAACGTGTGGTTCCAGATCACTCAAACTGTGTTTTTCACAGAACCATACGTTCTACTGTGTTTTTATGTTGTGTAACACACGTTGTTCTATAACGGATCACTCAAGCTCTCTATTATACGATACTTTACGTAAGTGATGCTATTAATTCTAAGAAGACGTATGAAAGATCACGGCAAAATCCACATGCTCCTGCAACAGACGGTTCATCCTTGCCAATTTCGTATTAAACTTCTAATAACAATTAAAAATTAAATTAATTTTATCTACCGTACGTAATCCGGTAAATGTGCCGTATCGGGGTCCCAGCAGACGGTATTTCAGTGACGGTGTGTATTCAGCGAGTAATGTGGCACTCAGGGCCGGCCCTAGAGTTTGCGGGGCCCAAGGGAGCAGACAATAGAGGGGCCCCAGTACCAAGTTTTTTTAATTCACCAGCGCGGGGCCCAAGGAGGTCGCCTTGCCCTAAGGCCGGCCCTGGAGCCCCAATTGGTTTACTGGGGATATTTTCACAGTAACATATTCGCGCGAAATGCCCACTCTGAAATGTATTGCTGTTTTAATCATTTATCGGTATTGTAATCCCCCCTCGGTGGCGCAGTAGGTAGAGTGCTTGGTAACTCAGTCATTAGTTCTCGATTTGTTCCTTAGCCGAGGTGAGTTGGCTTGTTTCGGGCGAGAGAGATGCCCCGAATGCGCATTCCTTCGGATGAGAAGTAAACCCGAGGACCCGTGTGGTGTTATACGACGGCAGTTACATGTCAAAAATCTCTCTTTACTATGCAACGGGTAGAATCAGGCTGCATATGGGTTACAGCTTTGGTCGGCAACCGACTGCGGAAAAACAATGTCCATTATGTCACCCTTCGCCCTTGTGTCCATTCAGAGGGACAAGATGGGTACGGGGTACCCAACCCTGCCATATGCGGGAAAAGGGTTAGGAGTTGCTTTTTAATAATGTATTGTTGTAAACAATTGTCACAAGCACGCTCAACCTACATCCTGACAAATCACAGCTCTTGTCAGACGACATCCAAGCTCTATTGCAATGTTGTACATCGGGACCTCGATACTGAACATTTGCCTGTAAACCTAAGGTTTCTGAGAGGAGACATGTCCCGATTTCTTCGGTAAAGGCATCAATTCCTGACAACACCAAAGATTAATTAATTAATGTTTCTCCATCTATGGTTTCCTTATCTTCTCGAATGCGGTTTTCAAAACAACAGCATTTTTAAAATCCCTGGTCTATATAATGTTACTTTTGAATCACAAATTAGTATAATTACCTCACAGATTTGAGTCTGCCAAAAGCACGATGGTGATTATGGTATCCGCATACATGTTGGTATCTTCATATCACTCAATGGAAAAATATTATCACCATCTTGGTATAATAAATATAAAGTAATCTACAAATCAGTACTGTATTTACTAAGTGTAGTGTGCTAATTTAATAAACTACTAGCATTACTAGGAATTAACTTTTAAGAGGGCCGTAACATTATAAATTAAGAAATCATAATTTTGTCACATTCAATTATAGTAATTGTTATGGGCGCTTTCGTATGTAAACACTAATATATAACGTTGTAATATATGTACTAACATTTACTAACAATAGTACATAGTGTAGATAAAATTTTAAATTGGCCACAATCCTTATCGATTTGCTTAATTAAAATAATCTGGCGAAAATTTCCAACTTTTTCGCTTCGAATGCTGAAATGACGGCCATTGCTCGTACATTCCAAAATGGTGAGAATGACAGAAAAACTGCGAGGTCCTGTTATTTAATTTTAATCATCATGTCAATTTGATAATAAAAATATATATAGTATAGAAACGATTTACGGCATATTAGCTTCAATATTTGGCTTATTAAAAAAGAAAGAAATCATTTCTTGCTTGACTAGGTTATATACAACAACGTAATGCCGGAGTTTACCTTTGGCAAAAGACAAGTTCAAATACAACGTCGATATTTGAAAATCGTTCACACAAAAACAGCATTCTTACATTTCAAAAGAAAATTCATTAAGCGATCAGATAGATTAAATTGCTAAGCATTTAGCGTATAATCGTGATGAACAACGATGAACCATCAAACAATTTAACTCTCCCCTTTTCCGAAAAGAAATGTTCTAATTAACAAACCGGAACTAAGAGTAATCTTAGTTCCTTTTAACAACAATGGCATTTAACATTCTATCAATAAAAATGGCGTCATACATACGTTCTTTTTTTAATGAAAAATGGCGTCCAACCTATTCACAACTACAGTATTTAGAAATGAAAGTAGTATCGTGTTTTCTCACTTGTTTTACAAAGATGTTGACAACTACTACTATACATATTTTAAAAACCCTGCAGCACCGGGAAAATCATAACTAATACAGAAAAAAATGGTCATAGGTAAACAAAGATTTCTATACTTTTTTATCCTGAATTATTAATAAGGTTATTTGAATCGCGCACTAAAAATTGTTATTCGCCTTCAAGATCAATTGCGTGGGTTTGTAATTCTTTTTCATCCCGCTGAAGGTAAATTAAAAAAAATTGTAAATAATAGCGAGAGAAAGTCAATAGCAATTCACATAACCCCCGTTTCTACCGAAAATCAAACAATAATCGAAGCACTCTAAGTTGCCAAGCCAAGTTCATGTCGTAAAAGTAATGTGATCAATTTTTACCCAGTTTAATTTATCAGCCCAATGTTCTCATCAAATATATTTCACTACTACATATAACCTTAAAGCAACTTAGCAAAATATTAATACAATTAAAAGAGATTCCAATAATCTCAGACTCGCTGACAATATCTTACGGCCTTTAACAAAAGTGGTTTTCGTAAGAGAACTCTAATCATTTTATTGAACAACAAATTATTGTTCGTCATCACAATGAGAACTAATTCGAGAAAGGCACTTGAACTCGTGTCGAAATCTAGCTTGAAAAGGTTAGTTACTTCATACGTTATGATTTATATATACACACAACTAAAGACAACTTATTGTTTATCTTCTTCAGGAAGGAAAAATCTTAACACAGGCATATCAACAGGGATTTTTTTAAAGGCAGTGAGTGGTAAGGCACTAGGCAAAAAAAGGCTATCGTGGAGAAGCAATCTTATCAAATTGACGTATATATTTCTCCAAATTAATGCAAGGTCAATTGGATGGAAATCTTTAAGCACATTATAACACAATTCGCTTAGCAAATACGTAAAAAAAAACACAGAAGTTATGTATGTTTGACTACTAAGGAGACCCTGCATAAGATCACTAGTAGAGTGTAAAAAAAACGAATAAAAACACGAATAAAAAGAAATACAAAAAAATCTATAGAGCATTAAGATAAATCTCGCGAATAGACTAACCACTAACAAAATTGTAACAATAATAGGTGGTGTCCTACTGAGACATTTGGCAACTTACACGATATCAGAAAAAACTGCAGTAGATGACAGAAAAGAAAATCATTGCAACTCATTACTAATAGATTCTCTCTCACACTGCAATTTCAAGTCGTTCCCGAGTTTGACTGGTCTGATTCTCGTACCCAATTATTAGCAAACTCGATGGGAAAATTACAAAAATTGATACAGTATCATAGGATGTGGAGGTCATACCCCCAACTGGAGATGACAAGGAATCATGCAGGGGTGCATCCCGAGGAAGGGGGAGCAATTGCTTACCCCTCAGTGCCTCAATGGGGCACAACTGATGAGGCATTTTTGCGCATTGCTATCCCTATTTCTATACTGCCACTCCAACAGTTGCAGTCCAATCTGTAGTTGGCTAAACCACTGAAGATAGGACGTTATCTAAGGGGCAGTAGAGCAAGGGTGGCCAACTTTTGAGTACATAAGATCTACTTTTTATCTTAATATACTTTCGCCATCGACTTTTTTTTTATCCTAAAAACGTGTGGCGATCGACTTGTTGTTAGAGGCGTAGTCAAAGTGGGGAGGGGGAGGTTCGATACTGGACTCACCTCGGTCCAGTATCGAACCTAGAACCACTGACGCAGACCTAGTAACACTAAGGTACTACGTCACCGAGGCGGGTGTTAAGTCAACACATGGCGAGTGATCGACCAAAATTGGCTTCGCGATCGACAGGTTGGCCACCCCTGCCGTAGAGGACCTATTGTAATTGCTAACTAGATTTATACTAAGGAATTCTGAATATTTAACAATATTTGAGGCGCACTTTCTTGAAGTGCACCCCCGCTTGATTCGCCACTGGAATCATGTGAGCCTGTGTCGTCCTAAACAGAAAAGCTTGCAGCATAATCCAAATAACATATAGTAAAAAAAATGTTTAAAAAAAAGAGATCTCTAGAACAGTGGTTCTCAGCTGATGATCCGCAGAGACTGGGGCTCCATAGCAGGATTATAGCAGGATTCGCGGCCTGGGGCGCCACAAACGCCAACCGTCTATTTCTATCAATAGCGTTTTTGTTTTCTTGGTGTTTTAGAGCCCTTCAACTAGAAGGTCATTAGAGCCCCGTCCACAGCATAGTTCTAATGCAGAGACTGCACAGAAACTACTCTAATGCGACGATTTTTGGGCATTAGCGGAACCCAGTTTTCCCAAGCGGCCATCCATGTTAGTACTAGCTGGGGTTGCGTTGCTTAACTTCAGTGTTCAGACGAGAACTGGTGTGTCCAACGCAATAAGCCGCTCCTCTAGCTCCAGGTGTTGAATAAGCTCCTTATTTCTATCGCTACACTGGGCTCCTGTAACGTTTTCAGCTTGAGGGTTCTCTTCTGCGGTAGCAGTGTGTTAATCGTTGTCCAGAGAAGGGCAAGTGATTAAAAACTGGAAGGATCTCTGGAACAAGGGCAAGTGGTTAAAAACT